>OY986435.1:186056977-186639477 GCA_963920525.1 Dichetophora obliterata | reverse complement strand
ACTAGAAACTTGTATTTGACGCACTATGGTTGGTATTATATGCAAAGCAGTCTGCACAAGATTCTGTTACATGGCAATGATGTTATTAAGTTTTTTAATTTGCCAATAGGTATACGTAATTACATTCATACTTTAATTTATAATCTATATAAATATTTTTAATCTAAGATAATTTGTCTGAGGAGGCATTGGAAGCGAATCATAAAAATATGAGGAATGTTCGATTGGCACATACAAGAAAAGACTCAAGAATCATACAAACATGGATCTTATATCTAATATGCTGATTAGATGGGCTCATTTCCCAAAATTATTCCAAAACCTTCAAAATTCTGAATTCTGGATGTAATATAAGGTCGTGACGCAAAAATAAAATTCCAGAGAAATCTCAAATTGACCATAACATATTCTATTGTAAAATTGTTCGTTTTTTTTTTGTCCCTGACCCCATATTGGCCTACTCTGATAAGAATATCCTAATTTTTTGATTTTGAGCAAGAAACTTTACCTTCGTCTAGATGGCTGCACATTTAAATGTTGTAGAATTGTTGGCCACCCCATACAAAAAATGTCAATAAATAGAAGGATTCGTAGTAAACCAATAAAATTTGGTTCATCCACAGCCACGCCTACTTCCCATGTAAGACAAAAATTAAAAACGCTTATTTTTTTTTTGTTATTGAGCCTATATAAAAAGCCTTCTCTCAAAACTCTTAAAGATATGAAAAAAATAAAAAAGAGCTGATCATTTGTTTTATTAAAAAGAATGGAGTGATTTTGCGGCCAGAATCGGTTTTTATTTTTAAGATAGGAGATAAAGACATCACAATTTTCATACAATCATGAATACTGACTGTTGATGAACGAATTTGCATTACAAATTTCCGAAATATTCTTAAGTTTTATCCTAAAAATTAAAACTTTCTTTTCCGATTCCGGGCGAATAGGTATTTCTGATAAAGCTGATTTTAAAAATTGCAGCTAAAAATAATTTACGAGTATGCAGAAATGTTTTTTAATAATGCTATTAGTAGTTAAAAATCCCAGAGTACAATATTTTCCCTCGTTTGTCTGTAATGACTCTTGAAAACTACCAATTTTTTACGACATTATTCAAGTATTGTTACATTATCGACCTTAGACGCGTCTGCTCAAAAAACTTGTGAATATTTTTCCAAAATATTTTGGAATCATGCTGATAAAACAATTTTTTATAAATGTAAAGAAATAAAATCATCAAAATAGCTCATGAATTTTGGTATTTAATTCCACTTTACAGACACTGTACGGCGAACAATGTAACGAGGCGGACAAAATACAAAATTTCGACTTGTGCAATTGAAAAAAAAAGTATCAGAAAATGTTCAAAATATTCCAATTAAGAAAACAATTAAAACATTTTACGATATTATTTTTAGTTTAGCCGTGTGAAGCTTCGAAACACAGATTTTCCATAATTTTTAAATTTTCGGTTTATACATTAAAAAAATTGTCAAAATTATAAAAAAAAAATTAATAAAATATTGAAAAAAAAATAAAATTGAATTTCAGTTACTTTTGAAATATTTTGAATATAATTTTATAAAATTCTAAGAAAAAAAGTAGAAAAAACTTTGGAAATTATTAAAAAATAAAACATCCATTAAAATAAAACATCCATACAAACATACCCCTTAGTATTTAAATTAAGAATAAAAACTTGCTATTTTTTTAATTCAACACTACTTTAAAATGATTGTAAAATTTGATCGCATTATAAAAATTATATTCAACCTTCGTAATAAAATTTCATGAGTAATGAGAAAAATCAGACATGTGAAGATGAATGAGTGTTACTTTTTTTTATATATATTCCAAATATGCACAATTAACTTTAACTTTAAATTTGTTTCGCTTATTATGCTTTGTGAATTGCCGTTACCATTACAAAGAAGCGGAATACCATTCCTTACATGGGTATCTATTAACAGCTTTCCCTACATCAGTTAAATTGGCTAAAAATTGTTAACTTTTATTATTCTTTATTCTAATAAAAACCTTTTTCAAGGTTTTTCAAGTTATACAGGCTTACATAAAAACAAAACCTTGTAAAATCATTAAGAAATAAGCAGAAACTGACTTTTCAATACTCAAGCTGTCTTCTGAAACTTTATTCATTATTTTTCAATTTACAGGCAACCTAATCTAGTTGGATTTTTGGTTAGTTTTATGACTCTATCCTTAGATAAATTTCAACTCTGCAACGACGAGGCCATTCAGCTAGAAAAATAATCTACCTCAGGAGCATAATTTCTTAAGGTCGTTGTGCGAAAAACATATTTGAACCTGAATCGCACGAAATTTTCTCCAAATTTTTAAACAACAAATACATGTCTGAACTGTGGTGGGTACGGCATAAGTGAACTACGAGCAAATTAAAAAAGTTTGTTATAAAAGCTTGAGTCTTTTTATTTCTAAGATTTTTAAGGCAGTTGAGCCTTAAGCTCTGGTGAGTGTAGTTTTACTTAATCTTCGCTTGTTTAACTAGTTTGTGTTCTTATCATTTGCAAACTTTATAAAGTGCCTAAAAGCAGGCATGATTATTTTCTTTATTTCTTTTGTGGCTTCATCACTAGCTTACAAAACGTGTGCCTCACGTGCTCAAGCAATTTGTTAATGACACAGTGGTAAACACTGTAAATAGAAGAACCACAAAGAATACAACAACAACAAAAAATACAAACAAAAAACACACTTTCCTTCACTTCAGACTCATGCTGAGAGAATCCTTTGACACAGAATTCTCCCAACATCGCCGCTACAGCACCCAATTCCCAGTGCTTTCACCATTGCTTCTAAAAAATAAACACGTTTTACATTAAATCGAGTCTCTGTGCTTGTCGACTTGAGGCTCAACACATCCATAAAGATGATTATTTTTCTCAAAGCGTTAAATAAATCACGGCACGCATAAAAACAGGTAGATTTAGCACAACGTACGCATTGTGTTTGTTTGTGCCTAAATGTATGCTATGCATAGCAGAGCAAAATAAAACAAGGTAAAAACAAACTCTTACACAGAAACACACACTCGCGAAATAATAGTGCTGAAGTTGATGTGAAATCATTTTTTAGGAATCTAATTTTTTTTAGCTTGAACCTTGTTTGCTGTTTATTTTAAGATGGTTGTGTGTTCGTTTGAACGATTTTTCAAACGATTCGTCAAAAGTGAACAACACGCAGTGCATGATGCATAATAAACAATATAAAGCCTTAAGTAGGGATAAAGCAGCAGGATTCATTTTGTTCCTAACGATAACTTGAATTGTTTGCTGTGACTTCTCTTTCCACTATTTGGTTTTTTTATTTGTCATCTTTAAGCACTAAAGCTTTTTTAAGTAAATATATTGCATACTTTTGTGCTTGTAAAAGGAAGTGTACCAGCAAAGGCATTCCCCTCCTCCCTACGTTTAAGGGATAAAAGTCAAGAAATAACTCAGTGGGATCGCTTTGAATGGTACAAAGTAAATGGAAATGTATAGCGGAATTCTTTCCTCGTTGGGTAATTTGATTTTTTTTTTTTACGCCGAAGTCAAATTGATGAGTTGCATAGTAAACTTGAGTGAAGTTGAACTGATAAGCTGCCGAGTAAAAGCGGTGGTTTTTACCAATTTCACAAAAATTTGTTTCACAAAAATTTACTTTTAATAAGTTAAAAACAGCTGTTGGCAAATTTGAAGCAAAAGGAATGAGAACATTGGGCTTGTTCGAGTTTCAATAACTGCAGCAATATTGCGCAACATATTAAAGTATCATGTTCAATACAAAAATCTTGTAAAAAAAAAATAAATAAATAAATAACTGGCCATTTCAGCCCTTGGAAGGACTTTGACCTAGCTTCTATTGATCAATTGTGTTGTGCGTGTTATTAAATGGTTGATCACAAATGACCGAGAACTGGACCTACGTGTTTTGTGCCGACTCCGAACGGCCTATGTTCTCAAGAAGCTTTACATGGCAATTTTTACTCTCTGAGGTTTGCCATTGTCTGCAGAGAGGTGACGACCGAACAGAAAAATTATTTCAATTGAAAAAACTTTCTGTCTGAGCTGGAATTGAACCCGGGCTACCGCAGTTCTTTAGCTTAGGGGCCACGCACTCTACCCACTTGGCTTCGGCCGCCACAAAAATCTTGTACCTATTGCAAAATTCAAACGTTCTAGCAAGTAGAAATTTGGCATTTGACAATGCCAGAATTCAAGAACCCTGCAACATGAATATTTATACTGCACGAAAGGTAAGGAAGCAGAAAGGTAAGCAAATGGTATTTATTGCTGTCTTTTTTTTATTAAATAACAATTATTTTTCATATTCATATACAGATATTTATTTATTTTCCATTTATTAAATTTTCTTCATCAAACATTAAGAAAACTTTGTAGTTTTTGTCACTTTTGTCACTCCGCAATAACCTTTGTTATCTTGATTTTCCATATTTAAATAACAAGTTTCCTTTATTGTCTGAAAAGTTATCAATCGCTAAATTTATTACAAAAAAGCATTCCAAAATATCTAGTAAAGTATCAGCTGAGCATCTGCAACAGGCCTGTCAATTAGTAGCAGTGTTGCAGTATTATTGAGCGTCTCGAATGAGCCCAAAGTGTGTGAAAAATAGAAAACAAAGTTTTTTGTTGCAGCTCCTGCACTGTATTCACTTGATCGAATTCAAGGATCGAATTGATGCGCCGCCTTTATAGGCACCTCATCCGTAATTGCCAATTTAAGTTTGCTTCCCGACGCGCAGTTTCGCTGGCGTAATGTCTTATCCGCATTATTGTCATTAACGCGACAGGCCATGGTTTTTCACTGTTTCCTCTTTTTTAAGTTTCAACTTACTTCATAGCTTAAGTATAAGTGAAAATACTGAAATATATATACTGCAAAATTAAGAACTGAAATTAAATTGTTCAAAATTATGATTAAACTATACTTTATTCTAAAATACCTGGACATCCTCCAGCGAAGACGCCCTTGATCTTCTTCTGAGTACTCGCTTCCCGGATTGTTCTATGAACCCCACTCACATTAGGTGTGAGAGGGCTCAGGCGTGAAGTAATCCTACAAATATCATATCAGAGAACAGGATCAAATAGGCTCTGTTTAGTTTCAAATCATATAAGTCTTTTGGGCCTGATGTTATCATTCCAGCCGCTCTACAGCAGATGGCGTCCATAATCCTTCAATTACTTCTGGTCATTACAATGGTTGCCTTGTCATCCATTTAAATGATAAATACCATTCAAGTGGAGGCAGGTAAAGGCAGTATTTATCCCTAAGATGGCTAAGGTATCGATAACGAGTTAGTCTATCATCTTTTCTGCTGAAAACACTCTTAAGATTGATTGACGCTCAAATTCACTGTAACATCGACTCAAAATTTTTTTTCAGCCTCACAACATGCTTTCAGGAAAGGTAGGTCTGTCGAAATAGCCCTGCACTCCCTCATAGGTTTTATAGGAAATTCCTTTCTTTACAAGAAATACACAATAGTAGCTTTTCTAGATACCGAAGATGCCTTTAACAATGTTCTTCCGTGGGCAAGCTTTAGCGAACTCATGAAGCTGGATGAGTCACTCTGTGTGCTGATAGACAACCCGCTGACCAGCAAAGTCGCAGTTCTTCTCTAGGTGCCTCAAAGGCCGAGAGATTTGTGAGTAAGAGCACTCCACATGTTGGTGTTCTATCATTTTAATCGTCTCCTTACACTCTTTTGTTTCTGTTTGGGTCAGCGCTCTTCGATTTCAATATTTGGGCTAAAAGCTGTGGGCTGGAGGTATATCCCCAAAAAACTAATTTGGTGCTTTTTACGAGGATATACAAAATTCCTCTTCTTTTTGATGGCAATCAACTATACTTCGTGGAAGAAGTATCAAGTATTTTGAAAGTTATTTTGGATAAAAAGTATAGCTGAAAACCGAACATTCTTGAGTGAACTAGAAAAGCCAATGTTGCTTTATATGCCTGTAAGGAAGGTAAAAAATGGGCACTTACCCCCAATACTACTCGTTGGGTTTATATAGCTTTAGTGAGTCCGAGCTTGCTATACGGTGTCTGTGTGGGGTGGACAGCACTAAAAACACAGTCTAATTTTAAATTGCTAAGGAAAGCACAGAAAACTGCGGCCGTATGTATCAGCGGAGCGCTTAGGTCCACTTTACCTGAGGCGCTAAATGCAATTCTTGTCTTAATACCCCTCGATATTATGGGAAAAAGGATGGCACAGGAAACAGCCATTCGCCTTAGAGCAACATCGCAGCGAGCTTACACTCTTTAAGGTCACTTCTCTATTATAGATCTTGCAAAAGCAGTTCCTAGCAACATCGACGACACTATTGCCACTCCTTAATTCGAGAATAGCTTTCACATAGTAATCCCCACCAGGGTAGAATAAGACGGGTTACCTGCCGCTAAACCAATTTGGTGCGCATATTTTTACTGACGTCTCAAAACTTGACAGCAAAGTCGGGGGAGGCGTCTTTTCTACGGAAATAGACATCAAAACCTTATTTAGACCTTATTTAGACCTTATTTAAACCTTATTTAGACTAAATGAGATGGCTAACAAGTTCAACATTCATCCGGTCTGGGTACCGGAGCAAAGGGACATTACGGTAGGCATGCCTTAAGAATGGGTGTCCATGCGAATGACTTCTGTAGGAGTTGCAGGGATAAGAAAGAGGAGGAGACGGTATCGTTTCTCCTCTGTTCATGCCCTGTTCTATACCGTAGAAAACATAAGCATATAGGTAGCCTAATTTTTTATGATCTTAGGTACAGTCTAATTTTAAAAACTGATTAAATTTCACAACATTTATTGCCAATTGGCAAATTGGCGGGCTTATTAAACTCTGTCTAAAATTCAGCGTTTTTTTCTGAAATACGTAGTTTTTCTCTATTTTTCACGCTATGTCAGCGTGTTGTTGCTCAGAGAGTCCTGAAAACGCTCCAGTAGCGATGTTTTACGCTCTTGGAGCGGGTGTTACGCTTGTGCTAAAATAAAAACCTTTGCTTTAACGGCATATGATTTTGAAGAGTTTATTCGAAGAAGTGTCACATTATATAAAATTTCACAATATAGGTCACATCTTAATTACTCAAACCTTTTGAAGATGGAAAGAGTAGCGCTTTCTGTTGTGTGATTGGCTCTATTGGTGTTGTAGTTGTTGCCTTTTTCAATACTTAGTTGAGAGACTTCAAGCATTTCTGAAGTTTTTTTAATGAGCGAAGACAGGGCACGGACTTTACCACTATTGTGGTAGATCTACCGCATTTTTCCAAAATTTTAATATCTTCCACTTTTACCACCGAAGTCTTAAAATCTTCTACTATTTCCACCATCATAAAATTTTTTGATAAATTTGTTATCTATAAAATACTTATAACAAACACATCACTAGAAACCTTAATTGTGAATATCATGCGTTTTTTTAAGTTTGTTATTGTGAATGTTATTGATATTTTGACGTTGACTGTCAGCTGTTAACAAAACGTTTGCGCAGGAGGCTTACACGCGGCAGAATCGATAAAGTTACTGTCCCTTAAGTTAGCGTCCCGGTAAACTCACAACTTACTGGAAAATCATGCCTCTCTTTCCGGTGAGTTGCGAGTTTACCGGGACTGTAACTTTTACCGGATTGTGAAGAAATTGGGCCTTAAGAGGGAAAAACAAATATTTAAAATAAAATTAGGCTCTGCTCCTAAGCTAGATTTGTTCAATAATGTTTAATTTTTTTTTATTGACTGAAAGTTTGTTAATTTTTAATTTATTTGTGTTCTTTCATATTGCATATATACTACTTTTGTTATTGTAAACTGTGTAATAAATATTTTTTTTTTTTAATAATGTACGAATAATCGCCCTTGAAAAATCATTATGAACAATAATTATTCATTATGAACAATCGCCTAAAAACAAAACAACGAACAATCGCCCGAACCCGAAATGAACAATCGCCCAAAAATTTTTGACGGTTTTTTAGGCGATCGTTAATTTTTGTACTTTTGAGCAATTGTAACTTGGGCGATTATGCGCACAGCCGTATTAGTCTGTGCGAATATTCGCCCAAGCTGCAATCGCCTAAATTGTGAAATGAATAATCGCCCAAATTTTTCATTATGCACAATCGCCCAAAAAAGCGATGAACAATCGCCTAAAACTGCAAACTTTCGCCCAAATCATGAAATGAATAATCGCCCAAAAAATTTTGGGGGTTTTTTAATAATGTACAATCGCCCAAAATCTTTTTTGGACGATTATTCATTCTTCGAAATTAAAAAAAAAACGAACAATCGTCCAAACGCAAAATGAACAATCGCTCAAAAGTTTTAACCGGTTTTTTGGGCGATTGTTCATTTCCGCACTTTTGGGCGATTGTAACTTGGGCGATTTTTCGCACAGCCAAGACATATTAGCAAATCCACAAAAAATCAACTGTGACCAACAAATTAAAACTTATTAAAATCGTTATTAAAACTTATTAAAGTTTTTACTCATTTCTAGCGTGAAATATTTTGAATTTGGCTCTCAGAAATAAAACTCTATTACATTTAGACTACGTTACCGTTGTGCGACTAAAGTGGCAAAATAGCCTTTTTCAGATGGCCTTGCCCCTAAGAGACGACTTTTTCAAGTCGTTTCTTGCTATGAGCAAAAATTTTGCTAAAAAAATACATCGTCTAATAATCATATACATATATTTAAAATTAGTATCTAATAAGAAAAGTAATATCTGCTATAATAAGAAATTTCTACTGTGCACTGCTTACATATAAGTTGCTTAAAAAATGTTGGTTTTACGTTAAGACTGTTATGGGCATTTTTGTAGATAACTATCTGATGTACAATTTTGCTACAAGCCTATTTTATGTCCGACATAGAGGAGCGGTGGTATTGGCGAATGACCGATTTCGTTGAACTTTGACCCCGAATATCTTCTAGCGCGTGCATGGTGTAATTGGGAACTCATGAAACTTGCTTATTATGAATTAATTAATAGGTTTGCTTTAAAGAAATAGAATGTACATTTTTCGATTACAGATTAAAAAAAAAATTTCAGAAAAGAAAAATAGATCAATGAAATACAAAAATTCTCAGGCAAAGTGAAAAGTTGTGTCGCAAACAAAAAATAAGGATGAAAAGCACTTGTTTTGACGAGAAGCTTTCAAATATTGTTTTGGGTGGTCAAGATCTCACAAAAAAAATTAGGAAAAATAATTATGTCTTCCTCTCCCGCAAGGACAAAGTTGTTTTTAAGAAAAACAGTAAAAAATCACGATCTCAAAATGCTTTGATTTTTGTAAGAAAAACTACGTATGTCTTAAAGTAAAATTAAATAAATACTTTGACTTACGATATCCCGCAAAACACGATGCCTTTCTCGATTTTTACCCAAAAGGTCCTGTGTGAAGGCTATTCGAATCTAAAGGTACATTCGAGGTAGCACAGAGCTTTAGATTCCTATCTGATCATCTAAATTTTGGCGATTTTGATTATTGTGTTGACGTTTTCCTTAAATTTGGCGAATTAATAATTTGCATATTTTTTCCATATGCATTTTCTTGTTTTTGAGAAATGTGTACTTGCATTTTTTAACTTTTCAAAAAAATTAATATATGGTTTTATATCTCGAGTACTAGAAGTGGTACAGAAGATAATGTCCTTAATTTCGATTCTTCATATATTTCTGAACAACACCCTGTCTAGAAAAATTAATGTGTAACACCAGGTTAAGACCACGATTTTTTTTTTCCTATTTTGATTTTTTTAAAAAATTTTCCGTCCCAGCATGAATTTTATTATTTCGTTAAAACACCTCAACTCAGCATTCACAAAAATTTTATGCTAAAATTTTGAGTTTCTGAGTTTGCCATTCGATGGGTCTCATTTGACTTAACAATTGTTGTTTCGTGTCAATTGTTTTAATGAAATAATAACCATGAAGGAGATATGAACAAAATTGTTACGTTTCATGCTTGAAGTAACTTTTTTTATATATCAAAATAGGAATAGGACAGGGTTTCGTTCAAAACTATTTGCAGAATCCGAATTGAGAAAAGTATATTCGGTACCACTTCTGGTGCGCGAGATATAAAACCTTATATTAATTTTTTTTTTTTTGAAAAAGTTAACTAATTGCATTCAAGCATACATTTCTCCAAAACAAGAAAATGCATTTGCAAAAAATATGCAAATTACTAATTCGGCGAATTTAAGGAAAACGTTAACACTCTAATCAATATCACCAAAATTTAGGCAATCAGATAACAATTAAAAGTTATGAGCTATCTCGAGTGTACTTTTAGATTCGAATATCCTTCGCACAGGACACTGTGAGTAAAAACCAAGAGTGGCATCGTGTTTGCCAAAATATTTTTACTTAAAGTCTATATTTAATTTTGCTAAAGACATATGTAGTTTTTCTTACAAAAATTAAAGCATTTTGAGATCGTGATTTTTACTTTTTTTTCAAAAACCGACTTTGTCCTTGCGGGAGAGTAAGACTTCCTTATGTTTTCCTAACATTTTTGTTTTAGATCTTGATCACGCAATGCAACTTTTGAGACCTCTTAGAATGTGAATTTCGAAAAGAATTTAATTCGATACGCCCTAATATACATACCTATCAGTGGCGTAAAAAGCGGGCCCGCAGAGCCCGCATTGCGGGCGGGCCCAATTAAGCCAGGGGCGCACTCAAGTCGAAAATGGTAAATGAAGTGGAGAAAGACGACGCATAGTGTAAAATAAGCGACCAAAAGTCTAATATGTCCATGTTCAGATTTTTTCCAAAATTTTTATGACTTTCAATAGAAAATATATTACTGGGGGTTGGAATTAGTTTTAAAGGTTTTCTAAGAGATGGCGTAACTATCAATAGATCGCATCGGGCACACCTGTGACTATATTCATTTCAAAGCACATTGTGTAAGCTTCATTTTTCAGTATGTGTCATTCCACTGAAGTGTAAACAACATATATTTTTTTCTCTGTGAACATGTCGACTTTCGTTCCAACGAAACGCAATTTGCGGGAAGGTTTACTTTTGTGCTTCCATTTGAAGAAAAAAGCGGTTGAAGCACAACGCACGCTTACTGAGGCTTACGGGGACTATGCTCCATCGATTTCCACTTGTGAGTACTGGTTCCGTCGGTTTAAAAGTGGTGATTTTGATACGGAAGACAAAGAGCGTCCGGGCCAGCCGAAAAAGTTTGAAGATGAGGAATTGGAGGCTTTGCTCGATGAAGACCCGTGTCAAACCCTTCAAGAATTGTCAGAATCATTGGGAGTCGACTTATCAACGGTCGGCAAACGCTTGAAGGCCATGGGAATGATTCAAAAGCAAGGAAATTGGGTGCCGTACCATTTGAAGCCGAGAGACGTTGAACGGCGATTTTGCATGTGCGAACAACTGCTTTAACGGCATAAAAGGAAGAGTTTTTTGCATCGTATTGTCACTGGCGATGAAAAGTGGATCCATTACGATAATCCTAAGCGAAAAAAATCGTGGGGACCACCCGGCCATGCATCAACATCGAGGGCCAAGCCGAATATTCATGGCGCCAAGCTTATGCTGTGTATTTGGTGGGATCAGAAGGGTGTCGTGTACTATGAGCTGCTAAAACCTAACGAAACCATCACTGGGGAACGCTACCAACAACAATTGATGCAATTGAGCCGAGCATTAAAGGTTAAACGGCCGGAATATGCCAAAAGACACGACAAAGTGGTTTTTCAATATGACAACGCACGGCCACATGTTGCAAGAACCGTCAAGGAAACGTTGGAGGCGCTGAATTGGGATGTGCTACCCCACCCGCCTTATAGCCCAGACATAGCCCCTTCCGACTACCACCTATTCAGATCGATGACGCATGGCTTGGCTGAGCAGCGCTTCACTTCTTACGAGGATACCAAAAAATGGGTCGATTCGTGGATTGCCTCAAAAGACGAATCGTTCTTCCAGCGCGGAATCCATATGCTGCCAGAAAGATGGGAAAATGTTGTAGCTAACGATGGACAATACTTTGAATAATATACATTGTACCGTTGTTTCTAAATAAATGCTCAAAAACCGAAAAAAACCTTTAAAATTAATTCCAACCCCCAATAGTAACCGTTACGTAATGACAAGCCGTCAAAGTTGCATTTGTTAAAAATAAAATTTTTCTTGTTATTCACATTTTATTTAATTTTGTTTTATTTTTATACATCAAAATAAAATTTAAAATTTATTATGTCCGGCAACATTACTGTTATTTTTTTACATTTTGAGCATGTGGTTTAAAGCTTATCGTAAATGTAAGCACTGAAAGGAGGATACAAATTTTTAAATATTCATTTTTTAAAAGTGTTTAAAAAATAATTTTGAGAAAGATTGACTAGAAATTTTTCACAAAAATATCATTAGAACTGCGCTACACCAAATCCAAAAAATTTTGCTAATACGAAATATATACGTTTTTTATGGTGACCTGTTTAGTTAAAATGTGAGATATATTTGATGTATGACAGCTGATTATTTTTCAAAATTTCGACTTATATCCAAACACAAAACAACTCAATTTTTAAAATTTCCTTGCTGTAATCAAAAAAGCTTACAAATATAAGCAAAAACGTAGTTAACTTGTGTTGGTATTATTTTCCAAAGCTAGGTTACTAAAATATAATTATTGGCCGTGAAATTCGCCTATGAAATTTTCCATTTATTTATAATCACAAAAGAAATTAATGTAGCAAATTTCGTTGTTTTGAGACAAGATTCAATGAAGTTTCAGACAAAAATGGGTTCGTTTATATGGGAGGTGGGTGTGGCGGATTTGCATACTTTTTTTAACATGTTTTGATTTTGTCACGAAAAATATTCGGGCCAATTTTCATAGCTCTACGATCACTTCTTCTATTTTTGGCCAAGAATGGGGACGTTACACTGTGCGACGTTTGTTTCCAAAAAAATTAAGATATACTATAATATTTATTTCCTTCGCAAAATGTTATTCTTTAAAATTAACAACAATGAATAAAAAATCATTTAATAATATGAGCGGAAATAAAATTTAAGTCCAGCAGAGACGTAAAAAAGCCGACTATTTTGAGCAAAACTCTTCTTTGTTTGGCAAAACTTGATTATGGTCGAAGTCAATTTACCCGTTTGCTTTCATATTTTCAGCAAGTCAGCTACTGATGTTATATAAATCAATCAGTTGATCGTATTTTGTGACGTTAGCAAATTCTTTAGTTAACAGGTATCATTAAATACAAAACATTTAAACTTAACATCTTAAACTAATCATTTCACCAAAAAGGAAATAATTGATCTCATTTATTCAAACTTTCAGTTTGTTTAACTTTTTTAAATTATTAATAAATGTAGTCTTTTTATCCACATTGTGATAAAATCTTTTTATATATATTAAAAAATATATTATATTTGATATAATAAAAAGTATTTCTTATGTTACTGCTTTTTTTAACCAATTCTATTAAAATAAAATATAAATTTAGTTATAAAATAAGATATTTTTAAAATACAACTGTTGAAATAAAGGATGATTATTGAATTAAAAAAGTATCTTGTTCTCTGGTTTTTTTTGTCAAGGTTATGTTACTAACCTACTAATTACATACTTTTACTCTAAAAGTAAATAGCAGGGCGCTTTTAGAAACCTGCGGGCGGGCGCACAAACCATAGTTACACTACTGATACCTATGTTGGCTTTGCTAGCTGTTTATTAATTTTGTCATTGTTAATGTCTTCTTTAACTTAATATTAGCTAAAAAAACATTTTATTGTTTTATTTATATTGCTCCTTTTGTTTCTGAATTCCCCGTTTCTTGCCACCTTTTAAAAATTGTCAACGGCAACACTGAATGTAGGAAATATGTTGCCATCAAGAATTGCTGTAAATTCCCGTGGGTTTTTTTAATAGTAATTTAATAGTACTGGATGGTTTTATCCAGGAGTGGAGGAGTAGTTACCTGTGGTAACATAACCTAACCTATAGTTTAGTCTTTGAACAGGTAACTTAATCCAACTATAACGTACAATAATTGTAAGTTATTCTGTAAACAGAAACAACTAGCAAGTAAAAAATTCTCACTCTTTCAAAGTCTTACCCATCACTTTGGCTTCTTAGTTTCACGCTCAAATATTTAATTTGCGCACGCCTCGTCTAGGTAACGCAACTTAACGTAATGTAACGTTACAAGCAAATCATAAAGTCGCTAAACAAAACGTAAGCAAATATAAGCGGCAATTTACAAAAAAGGGATAAACCGCCTTAAAAATATTTTTTGTAAACATTGTGTGTGTGTGTGTGTGTGTGTGTGTGTGTGTGTTTTCGTCTATTATTTTGTAGGGTGGAGAAGGTAAACAAAAACTACAACAAAAACAAATAGAACAAATATAAAACGTGCAACCGTTGTGAGCGTTCGCTCGGGTAAGCTTGAGAGCAAAGGTCATGCTAACATTGACAGCGCAGAAAGCTGAAACAAGATAATTTATGAAATGCAAAAAGCATTTAAATGTTTCGCCACAAAAAAGAGCAAATCGAATTTTCAGCATATTTCAGCCATAACACACACAATTTTAGCCTTTTTTGAGGGCGTGTCTTCAACGATAGCGTGGGCAAAACAACCGCTTTTTAAACTAAGCATATTTTTTTAAATTTGCTTAATTCAGAAATGTATATATGTATATCTAATTTTTGAAACACGCATACTTTTAGCACACCAACTCAGTTTCATAGCCGTTTTTCCTTCAACCATCCTTAACTTTTAACTTGCCTACTTATCGCCTTGTAACATGCTTGAATAGCGTTTATCCAGCTTATCAATTCGTCTGAATTCGCGTGCTTATGTTGGCAATTAATTGTCATGCATACTATTAGGCGCACACACACAAGTATCATTTAAGCCCTCTGCTACTCCTCAACTAGACAATAATAAATGTTAGACGCTGAGCTTGTGTTTTTTTAAGAGTACTTTGAAACATTTTAACGCCTAATTGAAATAGACAATTTAAGGGTTACGCTCTTCTATATCATAGCATATATTTAGGCGCGCGTTCTAACTGCTGTTTTATTCACAATTTCATGCATTCCTGCAATTATTACGTGATGACTTTGAATGTTTTTTTTTTGTGTGGCTGTTAGTTTTTAACCTCAACACAAGGGTTAGATTTTGTGCGCTCGCACTCTAATTAGCTGTTAGAAAACAGGATTGCCATGTTTCACCATCAGCTGAATGTTGCCGCACTAACACACACGCATATACTATCCCTCACTACAACTGGCAACATGTTTCAGCACTTTAACAATGACTGGCTCTCATGCCATCTGCCTTGCTATCATCTATCTCTTTCAATTTGAGTCTGTCGATGGTTTGTTCGCTAGGTTTGTCTGTCGCTTTCTATTTGTTTTTGCCCAAAAGTTGAATTGGAAACTTTTTGCCATAGAAATTGAAACCTTGGCATTTTTTTATAGGTAATTGGATTAAACTTTATAATTTTAGCTCAGCTTCATCTCGCACACCTTTTCTTTTTACCGTTCGTCACTTAAAATTAGCGTTTGTATGCAATTGTTTTCATTTCACTTTGATGTATGTTTTTTATTTTCCAAAACTGATTGTGTCAGCATAAAAACATTTAAGTAAATGTCTGGCAAAAGTTTTCCATTGACATCGGCTAAAGATATCAGACAAGTTCATACTTTGTATTTGCAAAGAAAATATTTTATTTTTTATAAAAATCCCATCTCTTTGATCCTCATATCGTTTTCAGTGAAATCTTCTCTTTTGTATTAAATAAAAACGTTTCGCAGATTTTGTAAAGGAATCTCTAGAAATATTTAATAGCAAGATGAAAAAAATTTCAATTTATTTTTAAAGTACCTAAAACTCAGCTGCTAGTGAGAGTAAACACACAGATAGTGGCCCAGTGTACCAAATGGATCCATTACGAACTCAAGACGGACTTACTTCTTCGTATTTTTTATTTGAAACAGATTGCGTTTCGCATTCGGATCTGATCCTTTTTCGTATGGAATTCCTCTCAAATATAGGAATCGCTTTTTAGGAACAGACTTCATTACGAATCCGTTAGGGACTATTTTTTTAAAAAAATTAGAATCGCAACGGACTCGTTTTTTTAAATAGTTCGGATTCAAAACAAAATACAATGTTGGTGAGTACAAGGATGACTCATACTTTTTTCTACAAACAGCTGAAAAGTATTTTTCCTTAAAACATCTCAATAACTTTTACAGCTATAAGGACAAAGCGTACAAAATTAACGCTACTAAAAAAGTGTCCGGAAATTATCTTGTGCACGGCTATCCTATAGTCACATGTAACTTGTTTACCCATGATAATTAATTTAAAAGTTCTGAGAGGTAGTTTTATTCGGTGGGAGCATATGCCTGATATAAAAAATTTATTTAAAACAAAAATTGTATTTCATATCCCTAATCCACTTAAAATAATATAAAACATTGAATAAAAAATTTAAGACTGTCTTTTATGTTAACGTTGTGAACATTTTTTTGACGGATTCGAAAGGGGTCCGTCCAAACATAAGAGAGCGAAATGCATGCTAACGGACTCGTAACGGGCTCGAAACGGATTCGTATCTATTTTTGTGCTTTTTGGGGTGTTTATAAATAACTTTTTTGTAAGATGAAAAAAGGATTATATATTAAAGCAGCACTATCTCAAAGGATATTCAAAAAATTAAAAATACGTTTATTAATAATACACATTAATACATTAATAATACAGCTAGACCTCTTCACTACACCAACAGTAAAAAAAATATCATTAATTTCGATGATTCATTAATATAAGTTCAATAAATATATTCATTGATTATATTGAATTTATTGAAAGCTTTCTTGAATATCAATGTACACATATATTGACATACAGTGTACATAAGAAAGTCAATGAATTGTTTTTAATTTAAAAACAATGTTGTAAATGTATAGTTCATTTCATAAAATGAAAAGTTAAACGAATTAAATGGAAAATTCATTCATTCGTTCAAAGATTGTCTTGAAAAATGCATTAAATTCAGGTACCGAAAATAACTGTTATTTTACAATTTTCAGATGAAAAAGGCATAACGAAAAAGTGGCCGGAAGACTTTTTTAAATATACCATTATTATTATCGTAATGGCAGCAGCTTTGCGAATATTAAATGCCTTTTAAATGTTTGGCTGTTACTATAAAAATTAAAATTAACTGTTATTTTTTGCCTTTTATTTTTTCGGGCAAAAATAACTGTTACTTTTAACTTTTATTTTTTAGGTAAAAAATAACAGTTATTTTGTGCCTTTTATTTTTTCGGTCAAAAATATCAGGCAATTTGTATTTTTTCAAAGGACGAATAAAAAAACTTTAAAAACTAAAAAGTTTTATAGCTCAAAATGTGCGAGTTGATGAGACGATAAAAATTGCATAAAACTTTTTTTGCCGTTCAAGTGGCCTTTAAAAATTCAAATTGCCTGATATTTCTTACCGAAAAAATAAAAGGCACAAAATAACTGTTATTTTTGACCAAAAAAATAAAAGTCAAAAGTAACAGTTATTTTTGCCCGAAAAAATAAAAGGCATTAAATAACTAGTATTTTTGTCGGAAAAAATAAAAGTTAAATAATAACTGTTTATATCTGACTTTTTTGATAAAAACCATAACCGGTACGGTCCGGTCCCTGATTAAATTCAGTGTACAGTTCATAGAATTTAACGAACAGTTTATTGAACTCAATTTTAAGTTAAAAAATTAATATAGAGTTAATGTAGTCCAGGCAATAGTTCGTCTTATATAAAGAATACTACATTGCATTCAACTTATAGCCTTTGAATTCAATGAACTTTAATGTACTTTCTAACCTTTGATCACATTTAATTTAATAAATAGTTTATTTAAGTCAATGTATCGTTCATCGAATTTAACAAACCGATCATTGGACTCAATAAATAGTTTACTGAAGTTAGCTTACCCTTAAATGTCCTTTAAATTGTCCTTAAAGTAAGCTTTTGTGTCTCTTAAGTTATATTAATTTGAGATAAATAAGATAGCGTTCTCATCTCTAAAATTTATTAAAATATGCCTCGGTATTTCAATAGGCGCGATCCGTTTGAACGGATGTGAATCCTTTAGCATCCACAGTGATCGCACAGTAACAGAGCAGGAGGTGTTGGTAGCATTTCCAAAAAAAAAAAGGCTTAATTTTTGATATTTTTCATTTTATTTCCATACAAAAACTTTCAAAATTCAAATAACTTAACTTTTATTTTTTTTTTTAATATCTTACCAAATTTTTTTAGAATGTGTTGATTTTATAATTTAGATTTAAGCTTTTATATGTATAAATTTATAAATGTCTGGCCATAAAAGCAAGCACTTAAAACTTTTGCAACAATATTTTAAAAGTGAGGATCGCATTAGAAATTATGAAGTTACGTCAATTTTAGTAAAAAAAATTAAAAAAAGGAGATGCGTAGTTGAACACACGAAAGAAGCGAAGCTTTTTTTGCAGTTGCAAAGAATTGATAATTTAATGTTTTTTTTTTTGTAATGGAATAATAAAAAATTTTAAATTCAAAAATTTCAAATAATAAAACAGAAAAAAATTTAATAAAACAGAAAAAAACCACGTTATAATTTTTTGTAAACGTGTTCAATTATTATTTTGGAATTTTATTAATGAAATTATGGATTTATGATAACTGAAATACCAAACGTATGTTAAAGATGTTATGTCGTCAATATAACTAGCAAATGCTGCATCACAAGTTGTCCCTAATATTATTATAGAAATATTTGAATCGCTTATTATTTATTAATTAGATTTATCAAAAACGAATTATTTAAGTGCCTGTGAACATAAATGTCTTCAACCGCAACTAAAATCTCGACCTAAAGCATTTAGTGATA
Source organism: Dichetophora obliterata (assembly GCA_963920525.1). Classification (NCBI taxonomy): domain Eukaryota; kingdom Metazoa; phylum Arthropoda; class Insecta; order Diptera; family Sciomyzidae; genus Dichetophora; species Dichetophora obliterata. Next base: position 186,620,508 of record OY986435.1, on the reverse strand, counting down.
ATTTTCACCCAATTCAATGAAACCTTGCTACTTTTGTTGTTTGGATATCTAATGCACACTCTTTTTGATCGATTATTGTGATCTGCTGCATCATTGTTTCACACATTCACAATAGAATAAGTAGGATAGCTAATGCACAATCCTGTTAATATATTCTTTTCATGTACTGTAACATAGCTTCAGTTAGTAATTAATATTGAATGAACCACCTGACGTACTGAAGGTGGTTGGATTAGATGATAACGTGTTGAACTATCAATCTAAAGGGTGCGGATTCGATTCTCAGTGCTGTCATAAAAATAATTTAATTTTATATGCACTTGTTGTAATTGTTGCAAACAAAAACAACAACAACTCTAAGAAAAAAAGTGTTTGGAAAAAATTTCGTTTTTGAGATTTCACCCAAGCAAATCACAAAACGAGTCGTAAAAAGCTTCGCTTCAAAAAGTATCTTTAATGCTATTAAAAACTTTAAAATTTGTTATGCAGACTGGAATAACCTTTTCCGGCCTTTAACTTTACGGTAGTCGCGCACCTTGATTTTACATGCAAATGACATACATATTTTTTACAACTATTCTACCAGCAAATATATGTACAAAAAACTTTATTTTTGAAGGTTTTTACAAAGTGTTTAAGCTCACTGGCGGCTATTGTAACATCCAAAATATTTTGGCAATCTTTATAAAATAGACCAAGGTTAATTTTTAGAGGGGTACAAATGGAAATTTTTTTAATAGAAGTTGAGGGACTCACTCAAATATTTACTTACATATATAACACATAAAAAACTTAACTTGAAATAAAATGAAACAAAAATGTACAAGATTTTAATTTTTTTTTTATTTTGGAAAAAAAATGTTCATCAAAACTAAGCCCATGGGTGAGTACTGGCTACGGTCCTGGGGTACAGATTATTGTTATTTACAAGAATCACATTTCATCACCAATAACAAGCCTTGTAAAAAAGGTATCACTTCGTTGTCTACACACTGAAAAAACAGATTCGTTGATTTCATGGAATTTCGGACTTGATTTCAGTGAATTTTTACTATGATTTTTGGTCATAGAGTGAAATTATATGATATAACTAATTATAATTCGTTGTTTATGAGAAAGAAACTTTCGTTGATCCTGCAAATGTTTTCTTTGTTTCAGAGAAAAAATATGATAAAACGAATACAATAAATAACTAAAAAATAAGTTGATTTATATAAATTTTTGTGGTGATTCTTTGGTTTGTAGAATTTTTTCTTTGATTTTTACTATTTTAAATTGGTTGAAATACCTAATTCATTAGTTAATTTAAAGAAAAGATTTGGTATATCATATAATTAATTAAATTGAAATTTGATATATTATATAATTGTTTCGCTGATTTTACCACTTTTTAATTCGTAAAATTGAAGAAAAAATTCTTCAAATTATAAAATTTATTGTATGAACGACGATTGGAAAATTCCTTGATTCAAATAATTTATTCTCTGATTATACAAAAGTTATATTCTTGAAATCATAGAAAATATTGTTCAATTTAACCAATTGATTCAGTGTTTAATAAAACCTGCCACTGAAAAAAATCCAGTAAAATAAATTGAAAAAAAATATTTTTTTATATCGTTTTTAAATTTATTTATTTGAATCTATAAGCAATTACAAGTAGTTGTATCTTATCATTTGCTTATAAGTAAGTATTTTAATTTATTTTAGATAATATACATAGTCATATTTTTTATTATTATATGTGTTTGTGTATAATAAGAATATAAAATGATATACTTAAAAAAATACATACATACATACAATTTGTGTTTTTTTTATTCACAATTACTTGCCCTACAATTAAAAAAAAACACAACAAAAATCTCTTCATTTCATCCGTCTGTGGCGGTTTCATTGAAACTAGGTCCAAAATTAGCTACCAAAAGTAGGTAAACAATATGAAAAATTTACATTAAATTACGATTAGTTCTTATCATAAAAGTCAAAAATTATAGTTCAAATGAAGAACAAATACATTATGTTAATTAAAAGGTATCTTTAATTTTATAACGGTTTTTTTATTAGGTAACATTATTAAATGTAAAGGAGGAAAATTTACATCACACACATCAATTATTTCATATACATCAGTATTGCTATTATTTTTAAGGTCAACAACGTAACAGTCTAAATGCGAATCTATTTGAAGATTTTGGAACTCCTGACAAACTAATAATTGTTTTGTGTTTTTTTTTTTTCTATAAGTATGTATTTAATTTGAAATACTGATATTTCATTTTGACTACTTAAAGTTGGGAGAATATTTCCCACTTTGTAACTTGTGCAGTTAATTGAAATTTCTTGCACAGAAAATATGTTCTTAAAAATGTGTGGGTCTTTTCTTTTGTCTCGAATGTACGGCCAAGCATAATTATCTGTAAAATTAATAAAATTACCAGAGCTACAAATTGTATTTTGATCGATTTCATTTTGTATTTTAGAATAGATTGTATGAGCAAAGTGGTAGTTAGATTTTATAGCTAAGCTTAGCAATATATTTTTTCGCGAAGTAGTTGTACCAGCATAAGTCTTATTTGCTTTGTGTTTTGCTTCAAATCTCATGGTCCACAATTTTTTCATGGGACCTAATTTTTTTATCGCACTTATGTAATGCGTTATGAAGTGGTGTTTCGGCATTAAGTGGCCATCAAAAATATTTAAATATAACTGGTGGTGTTCAGCTATTAAGGCTCTGAATTCAACTAAAGTTTCAATTGTAAAGTTAGGTAAAGACGCATTTTCTACTAATCTTATGAGTAATCTGAGTAATCCCCAAACTTTATCATTTATTGGTACAAAGTCCCCAATTATGAAAGGCAAAAAATGCAAAAAACTTTTCATTTCTGAAGCTGACATACGTAAGCGTTTGTTTGTTATATGCTTTATTTTTACATCTACCGTTTTATTTTTACTATCTGTGGGACCATAATCAAAAGCATATTTTCTAGAATTGAGAACAGATAAACTAAAATATTTTTTTCGATAATGAAATAATTTAGAATATCACATAACTCATAATGTGCTATGCCTTCTAGAATATCGTGCATCATATCACAAGTAACATTATCAATAACATTGAAAGATTTTATTATATTAAAAACGCAATTTTCCTTGATACCTGTGGTGAGAATATCATTTGAAAGAAGAGCCTTATTATAGTTTTCAATAGTTCTAAACTTAGTACAATCTTCCATGACTAGTTTTTGCGTTACAGATTTATAACAAGTACAAATTCTGCAAAAATGATTTGCAGAAAATGATTTAGTAAAGCCCAAAATAGAATTGAGACCTAAATTATCTGCTGTTATTGCTGCTAATATTAAATGTACATGAACCGTCCCGTTTCTAGAAGGAACATTTATTCCACTTTCTTCTAGTTCTTTTAATTTTGTAACCAATGGCATTAAGTTAGCCTCATTTCCATATGAAGAATCCGACGATTTTATATAGCAACAAGAGAGGATATTGTGTAGCTTAGATATTTCAGAATCAGATAACAAGGGAAAACTCATATAAAATGCTCAAATTTTATCAACGCCAGCTTTTGATCCTAGAGGATTGTCGAGCTCAAAATCGTCCTGGTATAATAAGTAGGGTATGCATAATTTGTTTTTAAAAAGTTTGATCTTTTCTTTCCACACAGAACCATTAATAATATTAGAGATTTTAGAGCTATTCTCAAGCTCTTTAGCTTTGTTAATCATATATGCTAAATTATTATTAACTTGCATGAAATTTATTATATTATCCTTGATAGGTAACATAACGCCTTTAGATGGCTTTACATTAAAGTTTTCGACTGTTACGCAACTATTTATTAAGAATTCCTCGGGGTCTGTGAACAAATTTTTATTTTTCAACATTTTTAAAAATTTGTATTCTGTATTAAGTTCTGAAAATTGGTTCTTAAAAATTTTGAACTTATTTTTAATAATGAAGGCGTCAGTCAATGTATCAATACTATTTTGAAAAAGCATAAATATATCTTCACAATTTTTAATTATCTCAACAACAGTTTTTCGATTAAGTGACATATTTCCATACAATTTTAAAATAAATTCGAAAATAACATGAGATAAATTTGTTTCAATACTCAAATCTGGCTCAGAGTTTGATGATACATTTTCACCAGTAAATACTTGATTTTTATTATGTTCAAAAGGAACTTCATTTTGCTCTAAATTTTTTTTTTCTGAGTGTCTTATTAAATGTCGACGAAATGCATAAATATTTTGAAAGGACTGCGGACAAATTGTACATTGGAAAAATGAACTATGACATGATAATTTGTGAAATAATTTTAAGTGTGTTATATATATTTTTACCTCTGATATTTTTTTACGGCAAACAAAGCATGAGACCATGTTTATATTTTTAGTTCAGCCAAAAGTTGAATAAGTTTATTAGATATTCTTGTCTCCAGTGTTATGTCATAAAAATATAACATGAAAAATTCATACGCTTGCTGGCAAGGACATGGAAATTTCAAATTAAGGACATAGAAAATTTGAATAATAACGGATAAACTCTTCTTAAAACTGTCACATTCATAGAAATAATCCTGCAGGTTAACATAAAATTTTTCCAGTTTTGTAAGTTCTCCAATGACGATTAGTAAGGGTTGGTTTGTCAATCCTTTTTCCTTCAACTTTTCTCTATGTTGCTTCACAATATTTCCAATGTCATTTTCGGTCTAAGATGATATTAATATTTAGAATCTTTTTATGAAATGCAAAAATAATTAAATTACCTGAACTTGAATTGCCATGAATTCCTGACCTTCTAATATTGAAGGCTTCCAGAAATTTTTTTCCATCTTTTTTAGTGTGTATACCATTTGGAATAAGAATAGAATTCAACAATATGCACAAAAGATAATCTTCAGAGTCTTAGAAATAAAAGAAAATATTATTAGATATATATATATCTATATATATATGATATTGGTATTTATTGTTGATTCATTTAATTTCTTACCAATATTTGTTCCAGTAACCACAAGATTTAAATAATATTTTGAAGTACTGTCCTTAATATTTTTTTTGTAAATATTGTTGATTTTAGTTTTGAATTCATCCCACTTCGAAAACAAAAGTTGACTCTTATTGGGATACAATTTATCAAAATCAACTTCAATCTGTAATAAAGTATTTACAAAATTATATAATTATGCAATTGTCTTCTTAGTTGAAATAATTATAAATACATAATATAAACAAATAAAATCTTACCAGGGATATTCCAATTTGCTGTTTTAGTATTGGCCATTCGAAAAAAATATCTTTTTCGTCTCGGATATGTTTTAAACGCAAATCAAATGTGCTTCGCCACTTTTCTACAACAAGAGCTTCAGGTTGTTCATTACTTTTAAGCCATAGTTGATTGCCAATTTGATTGTCAAAAATTTCAGTATCTTCAGTTTCCTGGTCTTTTTCCGGGCTTTTAATATTTTCGCTGTTGTTAATGTGATTTTTTTTTGTCGTTTCAACTGATATCGACTTTCAATAACTCCTTTTTCCCTGTACTTTCTCAATAAACTATAATACTTTTCTGCCAGTTTTCCCTTCCGCTTTTTATTTGTACTTATATAGTATTCCTAATAAATAGAGGTATAAATTGTTTGAATATATTAGTGTAGATTTAAGTATCAAAAAATGTTTTAAAGAGTAATATTAACTTGCTCTTATAGGAAAAAAATTATATTATCATTAAAACTTAAATGAAGTGCAAATATTCTATACAACATATATAATTTACCTTATCTTCTATTGGAAATAATTTCAAGATAGAGTCCACAAGTTCACGACAATATTGTGAAGACAACACATGTTGAAAGTCATTGATGATCCAAAAATGAGCTATTAGTTCGCATAAATCATTGCGAGATTTAAATGACAATGTTTCGTTTTTCTTTGAAATATCCAATATAGATTTTCCAACAATTGTAGTTTGCAAAATTTGTTCCAAAGTCTTAAACATGAAAGGTACTAATCATTTAAAGACAAAAATTATTCTAAAATTCTCACCTTAGCTTTATTGTCGGTTAATGTAATGTCAGTTGGCTGAATTTCAAATAAATTTTGGAGGGAAGATGTTGGCGACGACTCCAAATTTTCACTAATACTTGATGAAGATATCCAAGTAGGTACACTGGAACCCATAGATAGTGTATCAGATAGAGCAATCAAGGGGAATCCCTAAATACATTACAGATTATTAATATAAAGCACGCTTATACAAACCAAGATTAAAAATTTTCTTACGTTTTCTTTTCGCCAATTTAAAAGACGACTCCGAAATTTAATACGAAGCCCATATTTTGCACTTGGTATTAAATTTTGAATATCAAGTTCAGTCATTTCTTTGAAACATTCTACATCGATGCCTTTTTCAATAAAGTCCGATAAAAGTTCTTCACATCCCCAGTAAATTAAAAGTTGTTGTTGTTCAGGAACCAATACAACATTGGTTTGAATTGACTCGACCTGGTTGCCTGGTAAGGTTATAATATCGATGTTGTCGTTATTCTGCGTAAATATATCTTGCGAACTCATTTTTTTCGCTTTAAACGATTTTTTTAAAAATTTATATTTTAGAGAAATCACTTATTAAAATGATATATTAATTTTGTAATAACTAAGAAAAAATTCTTTGATTTTTCTAATGGCACCTAAGGAGTTATTCAATTAAACTAATTTTTTCTTTGATTTTTAGAATTTTAGCCTATATCACAATTCTAAAAATCAAAGAATGAATTTTTTGATTTGAATAATTGTTTATGTGCAATGAGGAAAACCAATGAATTGTTTCTTTGGTCCATAGTTTTTTTTTATATTCATAAGTAGTGTAAATTACGGAAATTTTTATCAGAAGAACACTGATATATGAGGAGCCGCAGAACAAACTGTACTTTTTTGTTTATTTAAAATTTTTCGGAGATTGTATTTTAATAAGAAATGTTATGAAAACAAAATAATACAAAGAGAGTCAAAAAGTAGAGTTTATGGTTTGACATCTGTATAGGTTCATTTTTTTGTAGTTTCATTGATACAGGAATTACATCTTTCATTGAATCAAAAGTGACAAAGAAAAAGTGACAAAAGCTATGGTGAAAAAAATACGTTTAGTTATGCACCAATTTTTTAAGAATCTATTTTCTTGGTTAAAATAAAAAATCAAATATGCTTATTAGATTTTTTTTTTTAGTAGATTTCAACCCAAATATTACAAAAATTTAAAAAAAATCAATTTGTCAAAAAATGCAAAAAAGTACGTTTTGTTTTGCGGCTTCTCATATAATGTGGCAATTGTATAATTCATCAAAAAACGATTCTCCAATATTTTTGGATCGCACAATATCACTGTTTTCCACAATTGTAGTGTTAATAACTCTTTATACCGAATTTACGAAGCAAATCAACACACAATTTTTTTCAAAAACCTTTAATAAAAATTAACTTGACCGAACTCGATAAGTGCTTCACTTCAACTGATCATTTACATATACGAATATGAACGCCAACGCCAATTCAATTCCACTACCAAAAGCTTAATAACGGGACAATAATTTCACAATTGTAAAATCAAAGAATGAATTTGTTGATTTGAGTAATTCTTTATATGCAATGAGGAAGATCAATGAATTGTTTCTTTGTTATATAGTTTTTTTTTCACTACCAAACGGGACAATAATATCACAATTGTAAAAATCGAAGAATGAATTTGTTGATTTGAGTAATTCTTTTTATGCAATGAGGAAGATCAATGAATTGTTTCTTTGCTATATAGTTTGTTTTTTTTTCATAAGCAGTGTAAATTAGCGGTAATTTTTATCAGAAAAATAACGGACATTGATATAATTATAATGTGGCAATTATCACTGTTTTTCACAATATCACTGTTTTTCACAATTGTAGTATTAATAACTTTGTATACCGAATTTACTAAGCAAATCAACACACAATTATTTTTCAAAAATCTTTTCAAAAGATTTACTTGACCGAACTCAATAAGTGATTCAACTGATCATTTACATGTACGAATATGAATATGAACAAATTTCTTATAAAATTAATGAATTGAGAAGTCAAACAATTAATTTATGATAAACAACAGAATATTAGTTTCTATATTGAGTTCCATGTACATTTACTAATTTGTTGAAACAACAAATTTTATCTATATTTTAAATTATTCAAGAAATGACTATTTTTTTCCTCATTTCATAGAAAACTTTTGCAGAATCAATAAAACTGCTAATTCGAAAAATCATATAATCTCAATTGTTCAAATCAAAGAATGATGATCTTTGATTTTTTTATTTTAATTCGAGAAATAATTTTATTTAATTAATTTTAATTAATTTTTAATCAGAGAAATGTTTATATCATATTAAGAATTTTTGCCCAAAGAATTGTAATTCTTTGATTTCACCAATTCCTTTTTTTCTGTGCACACACGCCGTTGTTCTTTGTTCAATTCAGACAATTGATATGGTACCTATATACCCTCTATTTAAACCTTACCGATTTCATTAATGTGTCTTTGCATTATTCGCCAATTAACCTAAAGCGTGTTTGATATTTCCTGAATATTAAGTTTGGGATCATTTTCGACCAGGGACCGAAAATAACAGTTATTTTCGAAATTTCTTTTGAAAAAGTCAAATGGAAAGAGTAAGTCTATTCGATATTTAAATATAGCAATGTAATGCTTGTTAGCTAAAGAGTAATAATCTTCAATGATTTTTATTTTTCTGATTTTTTTAAAAAATTCAATAAATAATCGTTAGTTTTTGACTAATTTTATTTCGATCAAAAATAAAAGTTGAAATTTGACTTTTATTTGTTTGATCAAATACAAAAGTTGATATTTGACTTATATCAATCCAAAATATAAGTTAAAATTTGACTTTTTTTATCAAAAACAGTGTTTAAAATTTGACTTTAATTTTTTTATCAAAAATAAAAGTTAGAATTTGACTTTATTTTTTTATCAAAAATAAAAGTTAAAATTTGACCTTAATTTTTTTGACCAAATATAAAACTTAGAATTTGACTTTTATTTTTTCGATCAAAAGTACAATTCATGTTTTAATTCCTTTACCATCTGCTTGCAGTCGCTGTTCCAATCGCTTGCGAAATAAATGAAAAAAGAATGTGCAATGATAAGTAACTAAGCGATGCAATGCAACGATATGAAGATCGTTAGCAATGTTTTTATCTCTGTGCAAAAATGTTACGAATATGTGTGTAAAAGAATAAAAAATGTAAAATCGTTTTAAAAATTTAAACTTTTATAATAGTATAATAATAAAATCGGCATTTAAAAATGTTCTAAACCAACGCTAGCACTTATTGATTTTAGGACGTCGCCATACACTTGACAAATCCTTGTTGAAGCTGTTGCACTAAAACCTGATTGAAAATGAAACAGTGTGGAATGACGTAAATTTTCTTCTGTTGGTTCATTGACCGCCATTTTGCACTGCTGTAATAAAAATGTCGTTTTGTTGTCGTTGTGTTGAACATAACTTAACAAAACTAGGGCTTTCCATACCGAAGGGTATTAAAAGCAGGGACCGTTAATAACTATTTCTCTTAATTTCTGCGTTTTAGCAAAAACAGTTGCTTATTTTTACACTTGTAAATTTTATGATTGAAAAGATATACATCACCTGATTAAATCAGAAGAAAAAAAGAAATTAAATTAAAAAATAAAGGTTATGGTATTACGACTTTTTTTTAATAAAAGTCATAACGTTTACGGTCCTTAATTAAAGATATTTTCTAAATTTTTAAATTATATAATAAGTTTATTTAATAAAAAACATTATGTTTTTTATATTTCAAAAAAGTTTAACATTCATTTCAGAATGAAAACCCAAAATATTTAAAATATCAAATAATATTTCACTTTATTATAAACATAAAATGATGAACATATGTAAATAGTTAAACAAACAATAATGAGTTGTTATTATTATAAGATTTAAGTAATTTAATCATTTTAATGTTTTATGTTGTACTATAAAAGAGCATAGCTCTTAGTGTACTTATATTTTCAACTATACGAATAAATTGAAATTGAAATTGAAACAACATAAATTTATCTTTAAAAAAATTTAAAAAGAAAATAAAAGTTCTTATTCAAATAAACTAGGTAGCTGTTAGTAAAAAGTATAAAGTGAGTAAAATATTCATTTTACAGTACAAAAACTATAGTATAGTAATAAAACTATTGTTACTTTCAAAATTCCATGAAAGTTGAACAGCCTAGTAAACAGAGTTTTGTTAATATCGCAACAAAAACAAACTAAAAAATAGACTTTCAAAGTGTGCAGAGTGATAAAAAAAAACACTGTGATTTCGATATTAAAAAAAACCATCGTTTACATAGCTGTTCCATTTAGAGTTGCTGAAAATTTTTATATTTTCTTATGAATATAAAGGGTACGACCTCTAACACCCTCTTAAATGAGGGCTTTATTGATATACCCATTTCCTCCTATAAACTCCAGTGCAAGAACAGATCCTTAAGTCTTGCACAAGAACGCTGGGAACACCTTGATACATGTAGGATAACTAAGCTAACATGGCCTTCCTACGACTTAAAACGCACCAACTCACTGCTTGAGTTAAGCAGGGTAAACCTGTCAAAAATAGTAGGAATCCTAACGGGTCACTGCCTGATCGGAGCGCACGCTCTTCGGTTGGGACTGGCATCAAACGATTTCTACAAAAGCTGCAGATGTGAGAATGTCCGGCTTTAGGTAAAAGGAGAATGGCAACTTTGTGCTATCCTTTTTTAAATGGACTTGCCGAAGGTTTATGCCTGGAAGTCAAGCATATCCTTAAACTCATTATCCTCTAGAGCTGGTTTGAGGGAAATCTCTATTAGGTTTTTAAAAGAGATTATGTGGTTTCACAATGGGCTTTCCGACTCAGCCACCTGTACCTACCTAACCTATGAATAAAATACCGGGACTTAGGGTTCGGAATCCCGGGATTCCAGGACTAGAAGTTGGTTCGTGATCCCGGGATTACGGGATACCGGGATTGAAAGTCCTACTACTTTTTAATCCAAACTTTGGTTTAAAGGAATTTTTAATCCAAAAAGTACTATTTTTTATTCCCTACTTTAGGTTAATTTAGCTGCGTCTCAAAGGAACTTACTTGCATTCGTAATGATGCAAAATAAGCGTAACCTTATTAACAACTGAGTTGGATGAGTGGATAAGGTGTTGGACCAGCACATCAGTGGACGTGTGTTCAAATCATGAACTGGCTGCAATTTTTTTTTTATTTAAAGTTGATATTCATATTGCTTTTTTAAACTTTTTGCGGACTAAAAACTATTCTTTTTAGGATTACAAATTTATTAACTTTTCTTTGGTTCATAAAATAATCTTTTTTTTTTGTGTTGTCGTATAAGTAATTTTTAAAAAGTTTAAAATTTAGTCCAAGATTTTTAACCGATCTTAACACGTTAAAACTCTACATTAGTCTAAGTCAAATTTTGCTAACCAAAAATAATTGATTACTTATGCACGGTTAGAAATATATTGGACTCAATTTTAGTCTCACTTAAATATTACCTTGCGGTTCAAAATTGAAACTTCGCAAATACTAACTCAAAATGAAAACTCTTCTGTACTTAAATTTAAACCAAAACAATATTTGGGCATTCATGTTAGATTTTTGGTTTAAATTTTAGCTTTTTGGTTTCAATTTTAGCCTTTTTTGTTTAAATTTAAGTACAATTTTGTATTACTTTTTGTTTTTAATACAATTTATCCTAAATTCTAGTACATTTGGACACAAAATTTGTATTAAGATCCGTAAAATGTTAGCCTGGCAATGCTGCGAATCAATATTAGGTTACTCGGTTCATATGTTTGTTTATCACGCTTGCTATGTATAGGCCAATAGCTCGGTGGTTAAAGTAGGGAGTTTACAAACTGAATGTCGTGAGTTCAAATCTCGCTGTGGTTGTTAGTTTTTTGTTTTTATATTTTAATCCAAGCCTGTACTAATTTTTAAGCCAAAGCTGTATTAAAACGATATTTAAGTAATTTGCAAATATGTACTAGATTTGAAACCAAAGTTGGTGTAGACTTATTTGTAGTGCAGAAAAGTTTCAATTTTAGTGCAACATTTCTAGCTGTGTGGATACCCCCAATATATATAGATATGAATTTATAGATTTCAATGAATGAATAGCAGGTACGTTAAAAACAATAAACAATGCATTAAAGTTCATTGAAATTTTTAGATTAAGTTTTTTCTGTATTGAATGATAAATTTTGCGGTTATTGCTACTGCTATGGTTATGTTTATGGTGCAGTTGCAAGTGTGGCGGACTTTTACTTTGTTCTTTTTTACAGAAATATCAAATTGTTAAGTTAATATTTCAAATATATTTTAATTCTGGTATTTAAGCTTCTAGAACCTTTAAACAAATGTTTAGATATGGTTTTTTGTTTGTCCTTGATGTGATATGCTGCACATTTTACTTCTCCAGCTCACTAGCTTCACGGCAGACTTCAAAGTAATCATCGACATTTGCTGGGACCGAAACACAGCAGTTGGCTTTCTTTTAATTTTTTATGCCAATTTAGCAAATGCTGGCTTTGGTATTTTTTGTCATTGTTGTTGTTGAACTGTTACTGCGTCTGTCGGCTTGGACTATGAAAAATTGGCATTTGCTTCATTCATGACATATCCTTTATATGAAAATCCTATGCAGTGCTCAAATATCACGTTAGCTGATGTTTTTATTAAATCCGGTCTCGTGCTTGTGAATAGTTAAGCTGTCGATTTTCAGCAGCAGCATCAGGAAATGAACAAAAATCAAGAACAAAAGATCGCTCACAAAAAAAAAAAATGAGAAAAAAAAAACAAAATAGAATATGATGAATTTAATCCTTTACAATTTAGCTCATGTCTGTGATTGAGTTTCTCTTGTATCTGTGTTTATGGCCAAGTAAGGACGACCTGACCTGAGTGCAGAATAAATGCTTGCGATGTTTTTCGACAAAGTTGGTATATTATTCAGAACTCGAAATTTGAGCACATAATTTGTGTTCTTCATATATTTTATTTTCGCTCCTTCTGAGCTGCTGCTATTCGTTCTCCATCCAGCACCGTTAGAGGTATTTTTTTAATAATCACAACATGGTCAGCGTGCTTTATTGCGATAGTCAAATGTCCATGAAGTACCCTGGATAAATTATATGTGTACGTGTATGTGTGTGTGTTAAATAAATATGAAAAATGAAATGGAAAATTCACAAATATTTAATTTGAATTTATTAAATTGCCAAACAGCTGGCCAGCCAAGCGAGCAATAAACCAAAACAACAACAACAACAGTAGTCCACAATCTTGCTAAACCTTTCATTTGTGCGCATCTGAACCTCGATTGCATGCATTCCATGCTAGCTATTTCTGCTAACGGTAAAAGCATTTATTTGCCAGGGGTTACACAACACAATTCCCTTAAAGGAGCAGAATGTCCTGCGAATCTGTATGCAACAAAGCATAGAATGGTGAGCTTCGTTCTGTACAAAAATTGCATTTTTTTCGGCTGAACTGTGTGTTGCTGGTACGTCGGATAAAATCGGGTGTATGTATTTAATGTGTATTTTGAGAGCTTCAGTAATACTTTTGGCCCTTAGGCTGGCATGAATTGCATCAGGGCAAGGAAAAGGCAACAAAAAAGTACTATCTTCTCCCTGAGCATATCATCCAAAAACACGAAAAATTGAATTTGATCGCTTGTTTGTTGGAATGTTAAAAAAAAATATGTGGTTGCAAGCAATTCAACACAAAGTATATCCTTTGTGCGTTATTGGCCGAAACGTAGTGAAAGAGTATTTTATTTAAAAAATAAACAAACCTGTGAATTTTGGGAATTTGTCGAATTTGCACACTTAAACCTATGCCATGGCTGTCCTTTTTTACACAATCCCAAATGTTCTATCTAATAATCCAATAGTTTTTTCGCAATTTTGAAAGGAGGTGTTCTTAAGCATTTAAATCTTTACATATGGATTGATTTTAATTGTAGGCAATTTTTTTAAATGTGAAAAAAATTTTTAACAAAAAAACAACCAACTTCAAAACCACTACAAACTAAAAAAATTATTTTAAATTACTTCTCACATCAATTCTTGGTCAAATTTGTTAATTTTTTATGTATATTATTAAATTGGAAATCTTATTACTATAAATTTTTTTCTATTTTGCATTATTATCATATACCCGCTGCTTCGCCTGCGATAAAAATATTCAATACCATGTACAAATTTTAAATTTTAAAATGAAAGTATTTAGTTGTATTAAAACAAATTCAAAATATAAAAATTATTCGGTTCGTTTTGTTTAATTATGAAAAAAATGGTATATATATAAAGAAATTATTATTTAATTTGAATAACCTATTTTAACGGCAATTGTTATGATGACATAAATTTACCTGGCTTTCTTTTTTTTTAATTTTTGAAAAAGTCCTGCATAACAGCGTTATAAAAATATTTTGGTAAAAATTTTTAAAATTTGTTATCAAAAATGTAATTTTTTAAAAATATATTCTGAAAATAAATATTTTCTTCTTAAATTGTTGTAGTTAATCGCCTTAATCAGTTATTAATTGTTATTGGGCTTCGGCCAAACAACAATTCTTCTTAAATTTAAAAAAAAACCGTTACAATGACATCAAACTTTTGGCGATATCTCAAAAGCTATAGACTTTCTCAATGCATAACAATGCATAACAATGCATTCTTGTATGGACAGTCTTTGATCAGTAAAATTAAAGGTAATTTTTATTTCTTTTCGGAAATATTTTGAACGGATATTAGGTATGTTTTAAAATGACCTGTGATTATGACATTAAAATTCTTGCGATATCTCAAAACTATAAATTTTCTCAATATAAGTCATAAGCCTCAGAATGAGAAAAAACGATTGAAATTTCATGTTTTGACTTAGCAAGCAAACATTTTCGCCATTTTCAAATCGATTTTCATCCAATTTTCTTTGTTTGAAAGTTAAGTAAATTAAGAAATTAAGAAAATTGGGAAAATGAAAACAGTTAACCGTTACCACACCACTGCAATGTTTTATAGTGTTTTCAAAAAACCTCTAAAATATCCAACTTGTACTAAACAGTATGCCAAGGTTGCTTTTGTTGTACATATTTTTTTTTAATTTCAATTGTTTTTTAGTTTTCATTTTCCTTATTCTTTCATATAACATAATTTACCTGCAAAAATTGTTCTATTTTGACACAAACAGTTTTTATCATTAAATACCATGGGCCACCTACCCCCCTATGATTTTTTGATGAATCATTCCAACCAACCATATCCCCTTAATTTGCTTAAAATGTTGTTATATTTTTTGCAATGTGCTACAACTTAAAAACTAATTTATGTGAAAAACATTTTCAAATATAGTTTAAAAATTAATTCTGTGAAAATATTTCAAATATTTCAAACTATTCCAAAGTTATATACATAAATCTATGTTTTAATCTATTTCCTTATCTATATATTCATAGTAAACGATATAGTTAATAAAATTTTTATGATCGTTTTGTGAATTTGTAAAAGTGTAAATTGACCTTCGAGCAAATCACATGCTAGACGTTTCCGTTTGAAACATCAATGAATGACGATCAAAATTTTCTGATATATACAGTATTCTTATTGATGTATAGTACTGCCCGGCAGACGTTGTCCTGCCGCAGACCACCTTACTGCTATATACGAGTTTTCATGCTGTTCGGAAAAAAAAAATGTATATATTCGCCATTTTTAGTACAGTTGCCGAAAGTAGCCGTATGAACTAAATTAACAAATTTTAGTCTAATACAACCAAAACCGTTCGAAGTATAACATTTTTGATTAATTCTGGGCGGTAATGGGGATGTGGCAAAATTTTTTCACTTAAACCATCTCATACTCGAAACAATAGAATGCCAGAATTTCAGCTCAATTGACCTTAAACCTAGTGCGCTTTGCTTAACTCCAAACTTATCCCCCGAAACGTGGACTTAACTAAAGTGGGTCATGCCCATTTTTAGTAAAGTAAGCGAAAGTAACCATACAATGTAGATTGCCAAATTCTCGTCTCATACGACCGAACTCGTCTGAAATGTAGCAAGGAATGATATAAATAGAACTCTTGATCTGATTTTCATTAGCAACGATTGTAAGCACGAACTTTTTAAATGTGATATGCCACTCACGAATGAATCCATTCACCACAAAGCACTTGTCTTAAATTTATATTTCTATACTTTCGATTACTACCGGGAACTTAATCAAACTTTTTTCTTTAATTTTAATAATGCAAACTATGCTGCTCTCAATACCTATTTCAACTCGATCAATTGGAATTCGCTAATGGGTTCAAATGACCTTTATCATATGTATGCAGCTTTTTAGAATGTTATTCTTACTGGACTTCATTTATATGTCCCAATTGCATATAGCAAGTGTAGGTACAAGCACCCTTGGTATAATAAGCGTCTAGTTCATCTTAAAAACCTACGCAATAAATCTCACCTAAAATTTAAAAAATCTGGACTATCTTCTGATAAAGCCTTATTTGTTCTGCGGAAGCGTGAGTTTGAATTCTTATCAAAATTTTTATACAATAAATACATTTTGTCAGTTGAATACGGCATAAAATCGAATCCTAAGTCATTTTGGACATTTTTTAATTCTAAGAGAAAGTGTTCAGTATTACCTAACTCAATGCAATTCAATGGTTCTCTTGCTGATAGCCCTAAAGGAATAAGCAACTTATTCGCGGATCTGTTTACAAGTCCACCTCTCAGACAATCGACCCAAATATCTTTTGTAATATACCCCAGCTTTTTAATATTGGTATACTAAGAATAAACGATATACTCATTCTGGACACCTTGAATAGCCTAGATAGCAGCAAGGGTCCGGGCTTTGATATGCTGCCACCAATGTTTTTAAAAAAATGTGCCTTCTCGTTGCACTCTGCATTAGGCCTCATATACAACAAGTCACTTTCTTCAGGTATTTTCTTAAAAGAATGGAAGACAGTCAGTATATCGCCCATATATAAGTCTGGTCAGAAATATCTTGTTCAAAATTATCGACCTATCGTTAAATTATCAATCATACCCAAAGTATTGGACAAGATTGTTAGAAAACTTTTGTTTGCTGATGTCCAAAGTGGTATATCTCCACACCAACACGGTTTTTTCACTAGCAGATCTACAACTACTAACCTCGGCATCTTTTCTAATTTTTGCATTGATGCCATCGAAAGCGGTTCACAAGTTGACACTTTGTTCACAGATTTTTCTAAAGCTTTTGATAGCATTTTGCATGAATTACTTATTATAAAACTTGAACATCTTGGTGTGCATTCGCAGATGTTGAGATGGATGGAATCGTATCTTTGCGATAGAGTTTTATTTGTAAAGATATGCAATCAGCTTTCTCATCCCATCGCTGCTAAATCCGGAATTCCTCAGGGGAGCCACTTGGGTCCTTCTTCTTTTCATTCTGTTTGTCAACGATATTCCCCACGTAATAAAATTCTGTAAAACACTCTTATATGCTGATGATCTAAAAGAATTGAAAAAATTCAGAAGCGTTTTACAAGATTTGCCTTACGCCGTCTTTACTCTTGGGAAAGCATGCCAGCGTATGGGGAACGTTGTCGGTTACTGGGTCTACAAAACCTATCGCAGAGGCGAGTTGTATCTAATGTTCTTTTCATAAAGGATATAGTTGATGGCAAAATAAATTCATCTGAATTGTTAGCGGTCATTCCATTTAATGTACCTAGTCGCACACTAAGAAGTTTTAACTTATTTCATACAGTATATCACAGAACAAATTATGGGCTAAATGGAACTATCTCTAGATGCTTATCATACCAGCAAATCAATTAGATTTCTCTACTGAACGCAATATTTTCAAAAAACAGCTGTTAGACATTATTGATACCCTGTAACGTACCTTTTCATTTTTAATTTTTGTTAATTACATCCAATAATAAATTTACTTCTATTTCTGTAAATATTAATTTATTTATAACGTATAATATATGTAAAACTAGGATAAGTCTAATATGAAATCTGTAAGGGTCCAACACGGTAGATGTTAAATAAATAAATAAATAAAAATAAATTTTTTGCAAAAAGTGGGCATGAAAGGGAGACGTTGCAAATCTAACATAGCATATTACGATAAAGTTGGAATAACAAATCGTTTGATACCTATATCGTGTTAATCTGTTCAATGGTTCTTGCGTGATTGTCTTACATCCGTGCAGTGCCACAGCGCTTTTATATATTCGTACAGATAGACTAACACAATCTCATGTGAGGAAAAACTGGCTGGCAAGGCTGCAAAACATACTTAATGCTGATAACTAAATTCTGGCAACTCCCCTCAAGACATTAACAAAGAGAATTAATTAACACTGTGTGAAAGCAAGAATCTCCCTGAAAGTAAAGCTGGATTCACTGATCACCTTCAGCATGTTTTGAAAGTTTTTTCATATGAAGTTTTAGCTCAGAGAGAAAAATTTCTGCACGATCTCAACTTGATTAACATTATTTTAAATCACACAAAAACATGCTGAAGGTTATCAGTGAATTCAGCTTAACTACGCAACATGGCTGTCGTGTTATATTGAGAGAAGCTCTCTCGACAAAGAGAGAAAAGCTTTGTTTGCTGTTATATTGCGCTGCTGGTTGAATGTAGGCATCAAATAAAATGCGTGATTTTGAAATAATGAAAGACTACATTTTTCAAAAACCTTGGTAAGCTATAACAATCTATATTATCATAAGAATCGAATAAAAAAAGAATTATCAAAATCGGTTCAGCGGTTACCGAGCTTATTCCGGATCAAATTCGTGAGTCTCCTTTTATTATCATAAATATATGCATTTCTCCATGAATATAAAACCTTTAAAGCCGGAGCGTTTATTTTATAAAAGTCTGATTATATAAGCGCCGACTTTAAAAGTGTTATTTTCATGGAGAAATGCATATATTTATGATAATAATACAAAATAGAAAAAAATGTATAGTAATAAGATTTTTAATTAATTAATATGTATTAAAAGTTAACAAATATGACCAGGAATTAATGTGAGAAGTAATTTAAAATTATTTTTTACTCTGTAGTGGTTTTGAAGATGGATGTTTTTTTTTTTTGTTAAAAAGTTTTTATTTCTACCTTTTTAGATATTATGATAACAACTTTCCCATTCTTGTAACGAATTTTCGTACTCTAGTGTCAACATACACTGAAAAATAGTATTTCTCTTATATTGCCACGCACTTCTGTCCAGTAACGCCCACTTTCTTGACCGTAAATTTGCATAATTATGCCTACCCTTTTACCGAATTTCAGTATCCTAGTGTCAATTTTATTCGATTTATGGCGTTTTTCTTCTCTTTTCTTTGTCGAACAGCATCCACTTTTTGACCGTAATAATTTGTAATAATTGTTCCAAACCTTGTACCAGTATCCAGTACCCTAGTGTCAATATTGACTAAGATACAGTATTTTTCTTATATTGCCACGCCCTTTTGTCCAACAATGCCCACTTTCTTCATAGTAAATTTTCGTAATTATGCTTACCCCTGTACGTAATTTCAGTACCCTAGTGTCGATATTATTCGAGTTGCAGCGATTTTCTAATATTGCCACGCCCTTTATCGAATAACGCATACTATTTTGAACATAACTTTTAATAATTGTGCCAACCCTGTACTAAATTTCATTACGCTAGTGTTAATATTATTGAATATACAAAGTGTTTCTTATATTTCCACGCCCCTGTGTCGAATGCCGCCCACTTTTTAGACGTGCACCTCCGCGTCTGATATCTCTATCTGTTGACAAAAAATTGTAACAATCGGGCAAGTACTTTAGGAGTTATAGATGTACATACATTAAAAAAAAACCAACCAACTTGAGAACCTCCTCCTTTTTAAAGTCGATTAAAAATATAATAATTTAAATTTGAACTTGTAATTGTATGATTTTGACTACTACTTCATCAAGAATGGCAAATAAAAATAAATTAAGTACAGCGTAGCGTGGCTTACGAATATTGCTACATTAAGAAACTTAAATAACTTTTACGTTAAATTCATCGTTGCAAAGGTCTATTTTTTACAAACAATAAAACATTTTGTTTTCATAAATTTAGCTAGCATTAGAATATTTTTATAGTGAAATATGAGTATCCAAATTCCAAATTTCCAAGTTTCCAAATTTCAACGTATAAGTTACAAAGCCCTGAATAGCTTGAGATATAACTAGGGGTACTTTTTTCTGTTAACTTCTGTTATGACTTCTAAAAGTTATGAAAAAAATAAATTTATTGTTTAATTTACTATTATAATGGAGCAAAAATACTATTTCAATGGGAATTTATTTAATGTATTGGCAACTATAAAACTGCTACTATTTTATTTATTTATATATAAACTATTTCTAAAGTTTTTCATACGTCTTTTCAGCCGTAGCACTGTGTGAGAATTCACAAATATAGCTGGACAAAATTAATAAATCCATAAATTAATAACTCCAAATTTTTTAAAACTTCGTCTAGTGGTAGGTAGGATATTTACTAAGTTGGAAGTAAAAAATGGGAGGGATACAAAAAAGGAGCGTGGCATCATTAATAATATACTGTATTTTTTTGAGCATTTTTGGAGGACAATAATATTTTATTAAGTATTTTGAATTTTTTTGAAATAACAAACTTGAATCAATATAAAATTTTCATTTTTTTATGAAAGAAAATAGCATTTTTGCTGCTAAACTAAAATTTTTTTATGATATTTAGAGTATTCTATACTTATAAAATGAAATAAAAAATCAAATATTATTATTAGATATTACATAAATTGTATTAATAATTATGATCTTAATATATAAAAGGCAAGCACGCTACTCCGTACCCAATATCTCTCAAACTGTTTAGCCTGAAAGTATGCACATCTTAATACATAAAAGGCAAGCATACTGCTCCGCACACAGTATTTCTCAAACTGTAATTATTTTCTGACAGCAAAGTACTTTTACAAGAAATACTGTTCTCAAAAATGTTCAGCCTAAAAGTATGCACAGACAATATATTTGACAATATTGGGTTTTTACAATAGTACTTTTTTGATCTAACTACCTTTTCAACACTGCTTCAATACGTAAATTGTTATTTAAAGTGGTACATTTGTATTCTTCAAAAATCAATTGAATAAAAAAATCAAGCTTTAAAAATATTTCAGTAAAAAAAATTTTTTAATATAACACGTTCTAAAAACGTACTAAAAAGTATAAAATAATTTCTCCTAGAGTGGGGCTTTTAGTTCAACTAAAAACGTGGGGCGCATGCTATAGAGAATATTAACCCTGCATCAGTAACCTTAGGGTGGAATCCACCCAGTCACTTTTTCTATGAAAGATTTCTAATGCAATACATTACAAGTATAACTTACTGGACTAAACACAATAGATGTCTGCAAACTTGAATCTATCATCAATCCAAGGACTTCTATGTTGTCAGTTAAGGGTCCTGGGTTAAGAAATCATTCGTTAACTAACATACTACAATTGTTAATAACACTACTTACTATTCTCTATAGCATGCGCCTCACGTTTTTAGTTGAACTAAAAGCCCTACTCTAGGAGAAATTATTTTATACTTTTTAGTTCGTTTTTGAAACGTTATATATTAAAAAAAACTTGTACTTAAATATTTATTTTTTACTTTTTAGTTTTATATTACTCATTTTGTTTTTTACAAAATTTCACTTATATTTTATGTTACATTTTAAGTTTCTATCATTCTGTGACATTTTCCTAAACCACCTCTTTTTCGAAATAAATGTATTGATACAATTTTAGGTCAATCGGTCCAGTAGTGTTGGTGATATAGGATTTTAATTGATTTGTGGGCGGTTAAAGGTCGAGTGGCCAAATTTTTTCCGAAACCATCTTCTACTGGAAGGAAATTTACTGCCAAAATTTCAGCTAAATCAGCTCGGTAGTTTTTGAGATAAAAGGGGGAGTGGCACAAATTTCCTAAGCCATTCTCTTCTTGAGGGAAATTTACTGTCAAAATTTCAGCTGAATCAGCCCGGTAGTTTTTGAGATATGGCATTTTTTTTATTTGTGGGCTGTAAAAGGGGGAGTGGCAACATTTTTTTCTTAATTCATCCTCAACTTATTAATTTTTACTGCCAAAAGTTGGGCTTATTCGGCCTAGTAGTTTTGGAGATACAGCATTTTTATTGATTTGTGGGCGGTAAAGGGGGAGTGGCAAACTTTTTTGCTAAATTATATGTGAAAACCCTAGTTCATTGGGAAGTTGCTAAAAAATGGATTCCAAGATTTGTACGGGACATACATCCATCCTTACATGAAGTGAAGCTAATAACAACGTGTTAAATAGAGAAAAAATTGCTTTCGGCAAATGGCTTCAAAAAGGAAGTGTGCGTAGGACTTGTCGCAGGACATATATAATATAATTATATGCATACTCACATAAATCTCAATATTTACTAATATTTAAATCATTACGGAAACTATTCTTTTCGATTTCAGAAGCAGCTTCATTGTATTATTTATTTGTAATTCTTTCAATAAATCTAATACTTCTTGTGTAATTTTGGAGGGGCCCTTAAACTTGCAACAAGTTGATCTGATGAAATTAACAGCCTATGTAGCAAATCAGTATTAGTGTCGATTAGAGATGTCTTCCGTGTGGTTAATTGTCGGTTTATCTACTGTCCGTATTTCCTGCCTCTTGAGCGTCCTGCGAGAGATGTCCTATTTGAAGACTGCAAGACTGAGTGTTTTCCATAAACACTTAGTGACATAGCATAAAAACGGACTAATATGAGTTGAATTTTTAGAAAAAAAGGCGTCTTAGAGACAGCTTAAAATTTAAAATGTGCATGGAGATTTTATTTTTTTTATAAACTATAAACATCTACCTTGATGATAAATGTAACATAAGGAATGGCCAATACTGACCTTTATTAGATTTAGTCTATTTATTTTGAATAATAAGTATTAAAAGAGAAATATATGAACATTTATAAGACTTTAGTATCAGAAATCTTGTAATTAAATTACGATTTGTAATCATATTTAATGCCTGCTCATTCAAAATTCAAAAAACCATATGTATATTATAATTAAACAGCGGAAAATATGAAATTGCATATTTGTATTGAATGATTACAAAACAATTTCGATGACACATATATGCGTCCCGAGAAATTCTATCTCGAAAAACATAACACAGTTTTTGCATATTTGCATATTGCATACAAAATGCATATGCATATATTAATAAAAAAATTGCATATTTGCATATTATATGCATATGCAAAATTTATGCAAGTCCATTTACTCGCAAATGTATGTTCGTAACTTCTATCATAGGCGCTTTTTTGAACAGTACAGCACAGTTTTTGGGCATTGTATTGTTTTATGCAGGGTTCACAATATTCACACACCTTCACTCACAAGCATTTGCTTGAAGCACACAGCACACAATTTTATTTTCATTTCATTTTTGTGTGTAACGTAGTTATCGTGTTGTTGATCATCCAACATGATTTCTTCGTTTTAATATTTGCTTGTGCGTCACAAACTCAAACAATGATCGATCTCAACAATTCTCTGTGTTTCAGTTTTACACTTATGTTTGCGTCAAAATGTTCATGTTGGAGAATTCAGAGCTTTGTCAAAACTAAAACAAAGACAATTTTTCCAACATGAACAAGTGGTGTTTGCAAAATTGTCTTTGTTTGTGTCGGTCATTAAGATCGATCACAACCGTCGTGTGGCGTAAAAAACAAATGCTGTTCTGGTTGCTGTGCAGCGTATTGAACTGGTTTTTGGCCAAGTGTAGCAAATTTCGGCGTCAATTAGAAAATATTTTAAAATATTAAAATAATAACCTAATAATATGTCTTTTCAAGAGTTTTAAACTTCATTTATCAGTGTTAAGGGGTCGCTGATTTCGAATCTAAAGTCAGAATTTTAAAATTCAAGATGGTGGATAGGGTTGCCACCTTAATTTTTTGTAGTTTTATGAATTCGGGGCTGGCAAAAAAACTTCGTACACCAAAAATGGGTCACTGAATCCGAATCCGGAGTCAGAATTTCCAAATTATAAAATTTTGAAATAATAGGGTTGCCACCTAATATTATGTCTTTTCAAGAGTTTTAAACGTCATTTATCAGTGTTAAGGGGTCGCTGATTTCGAATTTCGAAAATTTTATAATTTGGAAATTCTGACTACGGAATTCATAAAACTACAAAAAATTAAGGTGGCAACCCTATCCACCATCTTTAATTTTAAAATTCTGACCTTAGATTCGAAATCAGCGACCCCTTAACACTGATAAATGACATTTAAAACTCTTTAAAAGACATAATATTAGGTGGCAACCCTATTATTTCAAAATTTTATAATTTGGAAATTCTGACAACGGATTCGGATTCAGCGACTCATTTTTGGTGTAAGATTTTTTTTTGCCAGCCCCGAATTCATAAAACTATAAAAAATTAAGGTGGCAACCCTATCCACCATCTTGAATTTTAAAATTCTGACTTTAGATTCGAAATCAGCGACTCCTTAACACTGATAAATGAAGTTTAAAACTCTTGAATAGACATATTATTAGGTAATTATTTTAATATTTTAAAATATTTTCTAATTGACGCCGAAATTTGCTACACTTGGCCAAAAACCAGTTCAATACGCTGCACAGCAACCAGAACAGCATTTGTTTTTTACGCCACACGACGGTAGTTATCGATCTTAATGACCGACACAAACAAAGACAATTTTGCAAACACCACTTGTTCATGTTGGAAAAATTGTCTTTGTTTTAGTTTTGACAAAGCCCTGAATTCTCCAACATGAACATTATGACGCAAACATAAGTGTAAAACTGAAACACAGAGAATTGTTGAGATCGATCATTGTTTGAGTTTGTGACGCACAAGCAAATATTGGGGGTTGGAATTAATTTTAAAGGTTTTTTTTCGGTTTTTGAGCATTTATTTAGAAACAACGGTACAATTTATATTATTCAAAGTATTGTCCATCGTTAACTACAACATTTTCCCATCTTTCTGGCAGCATATGGATTCCGCGCCGGAAGAACGATTCGTCTTTTGAGGCAATCCACGAATCGACCCATTTTTTGGTATCCTCGTAAGAAGTGAAGCGCTGCTCAGCCAAGCCATGCGTCATCGATCTGAATAGGTGGTAGTCGGAAGGGGCTATGTCTGGACTATAAGGCGGGTGGGGTAGCACATCCCAATTCAGCGCCTCCAACGTTTCCTTGACGGTTCTTGCAACATGTGGCCGTGCATTGTCATGTTGAAAAACCACTTTGTCGTGTCTTTTGGCATATTCCGGCCGTTTAACCTTTAATGCTCGGCTCAATTGCATCAATTGTTGTTGGTAGCGTTCCCCAGTGATGGTTTCGTTAGGTTTTAGCAGCTCATAGTACACGACACCCTTCTGATCCCACCAAATACACAGCATAAGCTTGGCGCCATGAATATTCGGATTGGCCCTCGATGTTGATGCATGGCCGGGTGGTCCCCACGATTTTTTTCGCTTAGGATTATCGTAATGGATCCACTTTTCATCGCCAGTGACAATACGATGCAAAAAACTCTTCCTTTTATGCCGTTGAAGCAGTTGTTCGCACATGCAAAATCGCCGTTCAACGTCTCTCGGCTTCAACTGGTACGGCACCCAATTTCCTTGCTTTTGAATCATTCCCATGGCCTTCAAGCGTTTGCCGACCGTTGATAAGTCGACTCCCAATGATTCTGACAATTCTTGAAGGGTTTGACACGGGTCTTCATCGAGCAAAGCCTCCAATTCCTCATCTTCAAACTTTTTCGGCTGGCCCGGACGCTCTTTGTCTTCCGTATCAAAATCACCACTTTTAAACCGACGGAACCAGTACTCACAAGTAGAAATCGATGGAGCATAGTCCCCGTAAGCCTCAGTAAGCGTGCGTTGTGCTTCAACCGCTTTTTTCTTCAAATGGAAGCACAAAAGTAAACCTTCCCGCAAATTGCGTTTTTTTGGAACGAAAGTCGACATGTTCACAGAGAAAAAAATATATGTTGTTTACACTTCAGTGGAATGACACATACTGAAAAATGAAGCTTAGACAATGTGCTTTGAAATGAATATAGTCACAGGTGAGCCCGATGCGATCTATTGATAGTTACGCCATCTCTTAGAAAACCTTTAAAACTAATTCCAACCCCCAATATTAAAACGAAGAATTCATGTTGGATGATCAACAACACGATAACTACGTTACACACAAAAATGAAATGAAAATAAAATTGTGTGTTGTGTGCTTCAAATAGTGTTTATTTACATTTATGTTGGAGATTTCTGTCACATGAGTGAAAATTTCTGAACCCTAGTCTTATGACATGCACCCAAGACAGTACGTAAAAGTACTGTTTTTTAATAATGTACTGTTTTTTGTACTGTTTTGTTTTTGTATAAATTTTAAGTGTTGAAAATATTTTTGATTTTCTGAGTGCGAAAAAATCAGCCCATTTAAATTGTTAATAAAAATTTTTTGTCAGAGTCGCCCGCTGAAAGCACTCTGTTTTTTCGAGCTTACTGGCTATTTTGGATATGTTTTAAATGATGGAACAACTGCGCGAGAAATTTTAACATCAAAAAGATGCAGGGTTTTATGGCTACTTAGCTGAAACCACCATTACGAGAATATTTAGTTTTATGTTTTTTTATTG
Source organism: Dichetophora obliterata (assembly GCA_963920525.1). Taxonomy (NCBI): domain Eukaryota; kingdom Metazoa; phylum Arthropoda; class Insecta; order Diptera; family Sciomyzidae; genus Dichetophora; species Dichetophora obliterata. The sequence goes on along the minus strand of OY986435.1, from coordinate 186,593,622 downwards.
GAGAAAGGAAAAAAAAAAGACTTTAAAAAAATGTGAACATATGAAAATAGCTGGCGAACATGATCCTAAATTTAAGTATGCACCCTTGACTTTATGTGATGTGGAAAGAAGCTTCTTCGCATACAAAATGATATTTCTTGAAAAGCGTCAAAATTTCACCATCGACAACTTAGAAGTCATTTTAATAATATAATGTAATATGAATTATAGAACATAATATTGAACAGATAATCTATACATAAATAGGCGTAGAAAAAACAGTTCGAAACCATTTTCTCCCGTGTTTCTCAGCCGATTTGGATAATTTTTCTTTGAAATCAATAAGAGTAGGGAGAAGGAGTGCACAGAATACTTTTTCTGACCTTTGACCTGAAATATGAGCGCTCAAAACAGAATTTCTTAAATAAAAGTTAAGCTATAAGATGAAAGAAAATGGTATAAAATGAAATTTTAAACATTGCTGATATTTACAAAATATAAGTCAGACATTTCTCGCTATCTCTTACAGAAACCCTACAATAAGCATATTTTTATAACATATGATGAATTTCACGTAAAAATAAAGATGCATTGAAGCCGACCCCCTCAGATATCGATAAAATTTTGTTCATAGCTAAATTTGATTAATACAAACAAGCTCTCATTTTAAGAAATGACTGTTTTGCGATTTTTTGGGCGTGGCACAGTGGGAAAGTTTTCGAAAATACGCGAAAATGGTCAAAAAGAGCTCCATTTAAACTACAATAACTCAGAATCGGAATTATGACACGTTTAAAAAAAAAATGCACTGTAAAAAATTTATAAAAAAAAGAAAATTTTAACTAACGAAAAATCCAAAAAGATCAAGGGTTTTTTTTACAGTGGATTACTTTTTTAGAAAGGTTTATCCTTCACCTATACCATATCAAAAAATAAAAATGGGTTCTTTTTTAGTTTTTTTTATATAATTTTTTAAGAAGTGTCACTTCTAGTAATTGCCCTTATATTTTATATTTACAGGTAAAATAAATAAACATAGTCCTAGGAAAATTATGAATATGTTTTAACCCCAATTTTTTAAGTAGTGTCACTTCAAGTAATACGCACCAAAAGTTTTCGAAATAATTCGAATAACAGCGAAAATATCAGGTCACATTCTTACACATTTACAAAATGCGTGACTCATATTGATTGGTAAGAGAGATAAAAGTTTTTGCTTTTCCAAAAGATTTGAGCTGTTCTCTATTTGATATTTGATGTTTTGCAAAATTTCTTCGTAAATGGCTTTGACGTTTTCAAGTTGCGCTGACAAATCAGACAATGGATCAGCTCCAAGTGAATCTGCTACATTTCCCAAAATTTGCAGTGATTTTCTATTTCTGTATGCATCTCGTTTGATATATTTCCTCTTAAGAGGCGACATTTGGTTTGGTAGATGAGGAATAATATGATCATTTATATTTTCAATGAGTTCGTTGCTTTCGATGTTTGCATTACGGCTGGTACAAGTTGGAAGTTCATTCAATTCTTCGCTAATTTCATCGCTGAGCTTTGTTGGTAAATAATTTGAGACTTCATTCTGCTTTACGTTGGATTCATTACGACTGCGCGCTTTTCTCAGTGTATTCCGGCAAGTTTCGCAAATACGGCTACAATGAATGCTGGCGACAGCTGGAAAATATTCAATTATATTTGCAGCCTCGTTTTCACTTATTTTACGAAGCGAAGCGCAACACTTATTAGATATTTTTATGCATCTGTACTTATTGTTTGAATTCATATTCACTCAAATTTTTAAAATATACGCGTAAAAATTGTAATGGGATATTTTGGCTTCTCGAAACTGTTTATAATTATGAATTTCGGTACGTTCATCAGGTGCATTTATATAGCAATTTTTAAGGCAAGCAAGAACTTTTTGGGGTTAAAACATATTCATAATTTTCCTGGGACAATGTTTATTTATTTTACCTGTAAATATAAAATATAAGGGCAATTACTAGAAGTGCCACTACTTAAAAAATTATATAAAAAAAACTAAAAAAGAACCCATTTTAATTTTTGATATGGTATAGGTGAAGGATAAACCTTTCTAAAAAAGTAATACACTGAAAAAAAAACCCTTGATCTTTTTGGATTTTTCTTTAGTTAAAATTTTCTTTTTTTATAAATTTTTTACAGTGTAATTTTTTTAAACGTGCCATAAAGCCTGTTAAAATATCTTTTTAATGATACCAAGATCATGGAAATCGGTTCAGCCGATTCTGAGTTATTGTAGTTTAAATGAAGCTCTTTTTGACCATTTTCGCGTTTTTTCGAAAACTTTCCCACTGTGCCACGCCCAAAAAATCGCAAAACAGTCATATCTAAAAATGAGATTTTGTTTGTATTGATCAAATTTAGCTATGAACAAAATTTCATCGATATCTGAGGTGGTCAGGTTCAAAATTTCAGTTTTATCTCGATTTTTAAATGAAATTCATCATGTGCGAATTTATATTGGGAGTGTAAAATTTTTTACAAACAGTAAACTTTAAAAAATATTCATTTATCTTGATCTTAAAATTATGACGATATCTCGAAAACTGTAGCTTTTCTCAGTACAACGTACTTTTGTATGAAAAGTTATTAGTTGACTTTTATACGGTATACGAAAGCTTTTTTTTTTGTAATATTTTTCACGGATAGAATATTAAAAAATGTTCCGTTATTATGACATAAAAATTATTGCGATATCTCAAAAACTGTAGATTTCCACAATGCAACGTATTTTTGTATGAAAAGTCGTTGGTTAGCACTGAGAGGCAAACTGAAAATAGAAATAGATTATTTTTTTAAACCTTTTTCTACGGTCATCTGATAACGAAAGCGATTTCATATCCAGTGTAGGTCGAATGTCACAATGAAAAGGTCGAATTCCGACCACTAGCGATTTCTTGTTAACATAATTATCTGTTGCTGATAATAAAATAATTTTTACATATTTAACACTTTTTTTCAATAAACTTAATGGATATGTCAATTAATTTGGAAATATTATGAATTTAGACCATTTTACTACTGCATAAGCAAAAAGTATGCTGCATATATTTTGCATAAAATTTGCGTATCATAGATATGGAGTAATAAATGCATTAATGATGTTAAAATCAATACAAATCCAAAACTTGACTTAAGTCAGACTTAAAATAAATTTTGCATATGATTCCGCTGTCTAATTATATGTATGACCCGGCACCATAAAACATCGTTATATTCAGAGGAAATTCAATATACGAGCCGTTATATTTGAAAATGGCATAAGTCCACTTTTAAAAAAATATGAGTTAAGTAAAATATAAGAAGCCCCCTTTTAAATTTTTAATCACACATTTAAAGGATCCTGATTTCGTCATATATTAACCGAAAGAACTTTGCTGTAAAATGTTATCGAAGAAATATTATTTTCGAAAGTGGAATGAGTCAAATTCCAACAAACACAACTAAAATTATTTCACGGTAAACAATATTTTTTGTTTTTTTTTCATTATTTAAAGTTAAATTAAAAGTTTTTCATTATATAAAGTTATACTGACTTTGCACATAGCAACATATGGTTGTTAATTTTAAGAGTCCATACGCAAATACTTGCTATAAGTAACAAATACCACTTTTTAGTAAAAAGTCAATATTATTGACCTTTTTTTGAAAAAAAGATAAAAGATATATACACTTACTAAACGATACAGTTCACATTACTTTTGTAAAGTACTTTTATTTAACTTTTGAAAAAATTTGAATGAAAATTTAAAAAGCAGCGAATTATTTTCATAGAAATTTGATTTTAATATCGTTTTTTCTCGTTTTTCGTTTAATGAAAAAGTCGTTGTACTAAAAATTTCTACAATTTTAAAGATATATAAAGTTTTTGGTGTCAAAATAATAAAAAATTTTTAAAATTGAAGCTTCGCCACGAATAACGTTATAAGCGACAATCGAATCAAACACTTTTTTATACTACCGTTAAAAATGCTCTGACTTTGATCTGGATATTTTGTTTTTTGTTGTATACAGAAAAATGTCTTTACAACTCTTACATCAATAAAGAAGAAATTTAAATGAAATTGTTCTAAGTGCCTCATTAAAATTGGTTTTTTCAATGCCGAAAAACTTATAGATTTTTCGTTTACAACGTTATTCACGGCGACGCACAGTGGGATTTCTTCATACAAGCTGCTGCAAAAAATCGAAGGAATCGAGGTAGGGCTTTGAAATTTGGCACACATCTCTCATATTGCCAAATTAGATGAAAAATAAATTTTTCTTAAAATCCGCTAACAACCACGCCTACCTCCCATATGACGTAAAACTAAAAGACGTTGTATTTTCCTTATTTTCATATGTATATTAATAAAAATTACTACCAGTGGTTGCATTTGAGTCCTCAATTATATTAAAATTTTAAGTGCCACTCCCAACGCCCATATGATAAATTTAATTTTTCACGATTTTCAAAAAAACAGATTTAAGCCTTTGTAGTTTGTGATCGATGCCAAGCAGCACTTACATCTATATAAATAACTAAAGACTAATATGTTAGCTGAACATTTGCAAAAAAAATTAGGGGGCCATGGCTTAGCGTTTTTTTTTTAATTAACCAATCATTGCAAATAAAAGTCAAATTTGTACAATAAAATTATATTATAAATTATAAATTATAAATTTTATTCTTCAACTATCATTTCTTTAACTACATCATCTAGTTCTAACAGATTTTTATGCGGCTGACGTCTTATACTACTTATATATGGATCAGATGATGAAAGCAGACGATGGAAAACATCAGTATTTGTTGCAGTTCTATTGCACTTTCTAGAAAACATTAATCTATAGTTTCTGTAATCTTTATTGCGTGCTTCTTCTGCTTCCTCGGATAGCATACCAATAGGAAGTACTGCTGCATCAATAATGTCCTTTCCATGTATAAGTACTTTATGCACAGTAACAGGCATAAAGTACCACTTATATTTTTGAACAAATAGCTCAGCTGTATCCCATGCAAATTTTTGAAACTTCACACTATCAACTTTCTGTCCACACGTTATTATCTGCAGAATGATTCGGAAGCGATCTATTAGTTCTTCATTAACACCAGTTATATCAGCAACAAGTGCAGGATTGGAGAAGAAACGCCTTGAGGTATTGCCATTGTTCGAAGTGCCAGATCCTTGTTGTACAGCATCCACTCGCAAATTCATTCTTTCTTTAAATGCCGTCTGAATTCGATCCTTGTTCTCTTGTTTTAAAATCTTATTTCTTGCTTCGATCGCAGACCACTTTTGAAAAGGCAAGTTATACGCTATATGGAGTATACATTCCATAAATTTTATTCGGGCGTGTAATGACGAAATGCCCAATTTATTAGCCTCATTGTCAATACTCTTCATTGAAATTTTGTCCAAATGGTTCATTTCAGAGGGCTTTGCATTACAAATGTAACATACGGCGGATGAAGCTGTACCTGTAATTGTCTGAGCCGTTTTTCCATCTAGCATCGTAAATACTAAATTGTGCGTTACATTGAACTGTTTGCCGAATACTTCAACATTCGTTTTCCCCAAAGCAGCAATATCTGATTTAATGTTCTCAACAACGGTTAACACTTTTTGTTTAGTCTCCTTAGTAAATTTGAAGAAAAGTGGTCGACAATACCTTGTTGATGATGGACTTTTATTGCGCCATTGTTCTTCTTCAGTGTTTGTTTTCAAACTTAAAGGCACCATCGATGCTAATAGCAGACTTCTATCGCTTACATCAGGTGGCAAACTCTGATTGTACTCTGCATGACCCGAAGAACCATCACAACCCCACTTCGACGTAAGAGTGTAATTCAACTTTCAAAGAGACGCTTTGTGGTGTGATCCATCATACTTTGCAAGCTTGCAGACGCTTCCTTTTCTGATACTCGGATTTCATTGGGATAACATTTTTTCTTCTCCTCAGATACCTTTATATAAGGTGGTAAAATATCATATCCCTCTCCTTTCAAAACATTTTTTATTGTTTCGTATTGATGTTTTGTTAACTCTGCATCCAGCAATAACGCTAGCGCAGTAGACGAAGGAATATATGAAAATGATTTAATTTTTGAGTCGGTAACTCCACTTGCCATTTTTAATTGTTGTTGGCTGTACTGGGATGTTAAATCGGCAGCTTTGTACCTTTTACTACGATATTTGCAATCATCGAATTCCTTAACTGGCCTTCCCTTGTTCCTTGAACAACAAGGTTGATCATCAGCAAGTGATACTTCAAATATATCTTAAAAAAATTTGTTATGGTTTACAAAGTTAACAATAAATGATTTTTGTTTCGCAACTTACTTTTTAGCCAGACATCATTTTTCTGAAAGAAATACGCTTTTATTTTGTGCGATTCCGCCCAGCGTTTACAAAAATTACCAAGAAATCGCTTATGAATGTTTTTTGTCACTATTTTGATTTCATTAATCGTAAGCACCGAGTTTTTTGCTTTTATAAAATCCGTTAATAAATTAACATTATTACCACAGTTAATAAGTTCCATACACAATTCATGATATGATACAGAAAATGAACTCATTTTAATAATTATTTTTCACAATTTTATTACACTTTTGGTCTACCAAATTTTATTTACCTAATCATATGTTTTTGTTTTTTATTTTGTTATGCTTTTCTTTGGAATTGCTGTCAATCAGTTATTAACAAATTGTTGCTAAAGTGTATGCCTAAAAGTAGGCACACTTTTTTTATTACATTTAATTGCAAAATTTCGTTGTAATACTATTGACTTTTTTTATAAAATTTATGCGTTTGTAAAATATTGAAAAAAGTTGGTGGATTTTTTTGAGTAAATTTAAAGAAGACAGTCCCACCTTTCATTTTTTTGCAACCAGAACACAACGATCGATAACGCTCACCTTTTTTTTGTCCAAGAAAAACTAAAAACACTGACTTTTTGAGTGCCTTCAAAAAAGAACCTAAATATATATTAAAATATTACGGTAATGCAATTCCTTTACTTCTAAATTAATGCTGAAATACTATATTTTTCAAATATACTTACATCATATAGATACGAGAAAAAGAAATTATGTTTCCAGCCCATTGAAATGGGATGAAAATCTAAGGCAGTTACTGCAGAATTTCGTTTAGGTGACTTTACCGCGTTATTTTGTAAAAAAAAAAATTGTAGAAAAAGTTGTATGATGAATTTATCTTAATTAAACAATTCTCTACAAAACTGCATCATTACATTTTTGATATTTTACACTCAAAAAAGGGGGTTTTTGCAGCCAAAATCCCACAGTGCGACGCACAGTGCGTTGTCCCATGGACAAAAATACAAATTTTTATGACTCAAAACTTGACACTATTGGTATCAATCAGCAGGTAGCTTCATATATAAGACAAAAACAAAATATATAGAGGAAAGACTCAGTTTTGGCTATGCTGTGACACTTCAAAGTTGAGATATTTAAAACAAAAATCATGTTTTGTTCAATTTGTTTTGGGTTCTCTTAAACAAATAATTGCCAAAAATTTGTGTTTCGACTAAACTGAGCCAAGTAAATTTTTTTACTATAAAAAATAATTGAGTAAATAAATAGAGTTGAGAAATCTTAGAAAATATAAAATTTGATATATATTTTAGTGATTTTTATACATGTGTTTATCAAATGAAAAATGTTAGAAACTGACAAATTTCGATGAAAAAGAAATATCAAATCCTATAAAAATTAGTGCCACTTTTTTCTTGAATCTACTAGTAGAGATTCTATATAACTAGGAACTGCAAATAACTTTTCCTACTTCGTTCTACAAATATATTTGTTTTTTATTTAAAAAAAGGCTTAAAATGAAAAATGTGCATACAAAATCAAGAAAAAATTAATATAAGTCCAAGGGAGGTACCCCTAGGGTCAAACCAATTTCGACCATTTTCAGTACACATCTGTTACTCTATTTGAATAACCTTCTGAAGAATTTTTGTTAAGATCGGTCAGCTTTTGTATGTACTTCTAATACAAGGTCAAGAAAAAAAATTAATATAGGTCTAAAGGAAGTACCTCTAGGATCTAACCAATTTTGAATTTTTTCAGTACGCATTTATTACTCTACTTGGCTTCCCCTTGACGAATTTTAGTTAAGATAGGCCATTCTTTGTTTGTTCCTCCAACACAAAATCAAGTAAAAAATCAATATAGGCTCAAGGGAGGTATCCCTAGGGTTTACTGATTTCAACCATTTTTGAAATTTTTCTTAATTGGCTTGAACTAATTAGGCATTATCATAGGAGCACTCTTTCTATTCTTGTCCTTAAATGGAGACAGTGCACTGTGCGACGCTTCAATGAAATAGACGAAAAAATCCTATGGTAAAAAGTATTACAATAACAAAAGCACCGTTAGTTTAAAAGTGGCGTAAGGGGCGTGGTCAAAACTAAGTATGCAACAATTTAATCTAGGATGCACTTAATATGTATATTAAACTGGTCGAAATCCATTAAGCCGTTTAGATTTGTATAAAAGCCAAAAAAACAAACAAATAGAAATTGAGTTTTGTTCATATAGATTTGATAACATCAACTCACATTGCCCCGGGCTTAAAAGAGCATGCGGAAGAATTTTTTGATTGTATAAATCATGGCAGAATACCCAGGTAGATGCACTAGAAATACGCTCTCTCCGACAACAAAACAATAACAAAGGCGTAATTATAACGTCAAAATGAGCTGTATTGAAAATGTAATCACTTTTACTTACTTATTTATTCAGGAATTTCTGTACTGCCTATAACTTCCTCCCGTCGCGATAATTCGAAAACAGTTCATTAATTGTTAGCTTCCGTTCCAGCACGATACAAAAGCAAACAATCGTCGATTTCATTAAACAAATTTTATGTTTTCCAACAGCTATTTCACTTGTCAAAATATATTTTGACAGTTTAAATCAGCCGTACATAGCTACACAAATAAATTGGTTACTAAACAATCGAAATAAGTAGTCGAATGGAAATTTTATTAAAAGTAAACTTTAATTTGCTTCATTTAAGGCCAAACTACAATTAAATATGTATTTTATCTTAAAACACGGCTCATTTTATGAAATTTTAAGATTTTTGTTTAGTTTTTTTCATACAAAAAATCTGGGTACGCAATAGATTTATACAGTTACAAGTAAATAATACATCCCTATGGCTGAACGAATAAGTATAAATTGTCAAAAGTGACATTATAGTTAAGCCAATGTTTTGCTCTCTCGTTTTTTGCTCTCCGAATTGCATCCACCTGGTTATTCTGCCATGGTATAAATTTTGTATTTTGAGGAAAAAATTTCAAAGCAAAAATTAAATAAATAATTCGAAGATTTATGGTACGGCATTTTTTACAAAAAAAAAAACACAATTGCACAGTCTGAAAAATATTAAATTTTATTTTTCTTAAACGTAGCTGTATAAGAAGGTATAAAGAAGTAATACATATGTCATTTCAAAAATGCTTTAACTGCAAAATATTGAACATTGTTGTTGCTACTTTTTTGTTTGCTATTGATCGATTGTTCACACATTTATTGAGGATGTGTTTTTTATTCGAAACGACAACTATCAAAATGTACTAAACAAAATGCAGTGTCAGTTATGACCAATTTTATTAGCTTTCAAACAAGTGTAAAATTTTAAAAGTTATTTTATAACTATTATGTTGATTTTATATGATTTAAATACAAATTCTAAATGTTTGATAGTTTAAATCAAGCTTGATTTTTAATACAAATTCTAGTTGATTGATAGCTTAAAATCGTTTATTGAGCTTAAGGTCAAAGTTAGAACAATTAATTGTTCTAACGAATCTTTCGAAAGAAACAACAACAACAACAAAGTTTTTTCAATATGAAAAGAAAAAAATCACTAGCTGATTTTATTGCAATTTCGGCTGTGCTAAAGGCTTCATCAGAAATCTTTGTGATACCTCGTGCAAGCGCGCACTTTTATTACTTTACAAGTTGTGTGTAAAATACTGAAGAAGCAATGTCTTGTTTTATCGAAACAATGAGTTTTTAGCCCAAAACTTTTAATCATTTTAATATCTCGTTTGTTAATATTAAAGTCCATACCAAAGTTCATGTTCTTAAGAGTAGAATCCTTAATCAACGTGTCCCGGGTGAGACGGTCTGATATACATGCATGTATCTTTTGGAATTGGAAAATGAGAAGTTTTCACTTCTACCGTGTGGTCATAATCATACAGCCATTTTGTTATTTTTTGTTATTGTAACACTTTTTTCTTGTGAGCAATTTATTTAAATTAATTTGGTATAAACAATGTTTATTAAACATGTAGAGCTTTTCAATTAAACCAATAAATTGAAGCAGTAAGCTATTGTCGCACGGTGTGTCGTCGTTGTGCTTTGTAGCAGGTCATCTGCAACAATTCCTTCTTTCTTGCCGGCCAACCCGCAAACCACAACCCATCGACTGGCTGACAGTTAAATTAATGAACAATGTTTAGAGAAAAAAATGTTTTCATCACACTTTAAGTGTTGCCACACATGTGCAAAAATTATTATTTTACATTATCCTGCATAATTCACTCGGTTCTTGGTTGTTGGTTGCTGGTAACTCATACGTTTCCGGTCCTTAAGCTGTGCTGAGTTGTTTTTTGCTCTCTTGCTCGCTATGGCTTTGCATTTTAAGGACATGCATGCATGGCAAAAATGCTTGCAATAACAACAACAGCAACAACGTAAACAGGGACAGCAAAGTGTCCTCATGTTGCCTCTATCATTATTCATTCTAGAAGCAAATGGCAACAAAAGTAAAAAGGATGTATGGCTGTGTGTGCGATTGTGTGTGTGTGCATGTATGACAGGAGGTATTTAAGAAATGGTGCTGACTGTATTGCTGCCAAACTGAACGATGGCATAATTTGCTGATGCAGCAATTCATTTTAACTAAGTGGGCAAAATAAAACAACAAAAGAGAAAGCAACCTGGACATTAAGCACCAGCAAAGCAACATGCTTGGATCCCGTGTTAGTGGAAACTGTAGACGACGCACAGTGTAACATTGCGGCCATATGTTTTCGCAAATATTTCAAAAATATGTATGTACTAAGAAAATTTACAAGGTTCTCACACACTCGGTTTTTTAAGCTGTCAAATAACCTTATTATGACGCTATCATAGCTGCCTTTCTAAGACAGCGAATCTAAGATAGCAACTTTGATTTTTGAGTCTTCAAAACTTCATAGAAAGTTTTGAAAATTGACTAACGAATTGATCTAAACTGATCGCATCAGCATTGACTTTACCCTTGATCCCTTTAAATACCGGCATTCTTGAAACCTGTTAGAATTGATAAAATTTTTCATCACTGGTTAATTATAATACAAAAATAGGAAAATGTATCAAAATTTTGAGATATCACCTAAAGGACACTTGGAATAGGACCCGCACATATGTGCGGGTTGGTACTGAAACGACAAAAAAAAGAGTTCTCTCTTCTTTTTCTTAATATATTCTTAATTCTTTAATTTAATCTCCATGGAAATGCACCTATTTTTTATCATATTCCTTATTTTTTTATTCACAAAAACAAACTTACGATACGCACGTGGCTGCTGCTCCGACATGACGTCTTTTTGAGATAAATATAAACGCGACAATGAAAAAAAAATAGTTCAAATAAGTGAAGTGTAGAAATCAAAATATCATACATGTGAAAGCCAAACGTGTGAGCATAGCAGAAATTTGCCCGCACAAATGTGTCAGTGATTGCTGAAAGGGTTTAAATTGTATGCATCTGGAATATTTTTGATCCCTAGAATTTCATAAAAATCAAAGCTTTAATGATCAACACCCAATTTTGTTATTTGTAATGGCAATTTTCACTCTGCGTCAGTGAATTTTCCAGAGGTTTGCAAAGCCTTTGACAAATTCTTTGAAAACAATTTTTCAACACAAATGCTCTTTCTTACACATTTTACTCATTACATGCTTAACTTACCATAAAAAATGAAAATTAAGATAATTAAATACGTATCTTTCTCATACTTTGTTAATTCATATTGAATCTTGAAAAATTTGAACACTTTTACTGCAGAACACTTCAGAAAACCGTGTAAAATAAATAAAGCACAGTGTTGCGTGCATAAAAACTAGCAAGGAATTATCTTTAACTGGGTCGAAAGTATAAGAGTATATTCTAAGTTATGCATGTTTTAAAAGTTTGATGACGTCACTTCGTATAGAGAATAAGCGTGGTAGTGTTCATCCAATTTTCCCTAAACTCAAATGCAGAACACGTTTAAGTTATGGAAGAGCATATGTGTTATATATGCTGTTAATACACATATTTTTGTGGAATATGCAAAAGTTATGCTACTTTGATTAGAGATTGGCCGAGTTTTTTTATGATTTTGCTAAATTTCGAACTCAAATTGAATTTTAATGTTTTTAGCAAATGTGCATAATTTTAATTCATTAAATTAATTTTTGTGTGAGTTTTAGAGACTTAACCGTTTTCATGTACATGTTTACTTTGATATGGGAGGTAGCCGCTGTTTTAATACAATATTGACAAATTTGAAATGTGTGGTGAGGCCAAACCTTATGTTCAAAATTTCAAGTCATTAATTAGTTCTTGTGGCATTTAAAGAAATTTTACCATTTTGTTAATGTCACTCTGTATGGGTGGTAGCAGGGGTGTAACTAGCGAGGGGTTAGAGGGTAGACTACCCTCCTTACTTATTTAGAGTCAGCCTAATTGTTTTTTATTACTAAAATTTTTTAAAATATTTATTTTTATCAACAATAATTATGAACGTATCAAAGCCAGTCGTACCTTTTATTGCCATTTTCATAACAAAAACCAACTTTAGTCGGCTATTTCATTTTAATTCATACCCAAAACTATCTTTAGTCGACCAATTCACTTTTAGTCGTACCTTAAACGAACTTCAGTCGGCCAACCCATTTTAAGTCGTATCAGCGTTGAATTGTTGTAATCGAATGAAATGTTCCTTTGTGACAAAATGCAGGAAAAGTTCTGAATAGTAGTAGCAATTTTGTTAAAAAAGTACGGAAATAGTAATGCATAGTAATGTAAAAGAGAGCAGCGGACCAAATGGAAAAAATGGACCATTTTTAGTCCAATTGTGCAACCGTATCCTTGACAAAAAATAAAAACCAAAAATGATATTTTTGTTTGACCAAATCATTTTTGTTTAAGATTTAAAATATAAAATCAGATTATTATATTTCTATCTGAGAAAAAACTTGAAAATCATAAAATAATTATTAATGCTTAAGTTTTTGGATATAGCTTAATGATAACAGTCCCTGATACAAATACCTTGTCAAAAAGTTGAAAAATTAAGTGGGAAAAAAACAAGCCCAAACGAACAAAGGTTTACTCAGTCGTCACACATATTCCCCTTTTTAAAACGTAATTAATACATTTTTGCATAACTTTCTGAGATTGAAATTTTTCTCCAGAAATACCCAACATTTGTAATAAAAAATTTAATGATCGAAATCGTCCAACATATTTAAAGAAATTTTCTTAGCTCAAGAACTCTGATGTAAAATCTTTAATTTCATAGACTGCATAAATGCAATCATATTAAATAAATAAATAATGAATTTAAAAGACTTAGTCAAACTATTGAAAAATGGTCAGTTTTAACTTTTAAACTCGAGATGATGGCAAAAAAGAACACCATTTTTAAATCTGCATTCAAATTTCATTTATTAAAGAGTGTGTAATTTTTTAAGTCATGGCAAAATAACCATAAACGGACATCACTACGTGATAAAAGACCAAAAAAAAAGACCCCTGTCTCCCAGTTATGCCCAAAGTCCTACAGGTTTTTTTTATGGGCCCCCAAAGATGTGGGGACTCGGTGTCATTTTTGCAAAAAATTATCATTTTCTCAAGCTCATATCTTGCAAACCGTTCGGAATTTTGATTAACTCTCTGAGGCAAAGTTGTAGTTCTTGTCATAAAGAACAAAAATTGTAAACATATAAAATAAAATACTTAATCTTCAAGGTCAAAATCGCAAAAAACATTAAAAAATTCAATTTTTTTTACCTTTTTTCCCCTGTTCTGGTCCATAGGTAGCAAACCGTTCAAAATTCAAGGAAATAATCAACTACAAAAATAAAACTAAGATCTCAATAAACAACTTTCTAGAACATATGAACTTCCTAGGAATGATTCTTAACACCGTTTAGGTAGCGCTTAGGTAGCCGCAAAAGTGAAAAATTTCCCGAAAATTTTTTAATTTCATTTGTTTTTTCTTTACTTCAACATTGAGATGCTATAAAGCCTTCTCCCGTAAGTGAAAAGGCATTTTGCTTTTTATTCTTCAGATACTTCATTAACATCATACGGGGTGATCTTGTGACTCCACTAACATACCTGAAATGAATTAGAAAAGAAATCAAAAAAGGAATGCAAAACAATGCATCAATAAAATTGATTGTACCTCTGCAAGCAATGCGTTGAGTTTTTTGCCTTTATACCGTTTTTCCATGGGCATTGTGGTTTGGTGAAACCGTTCTCCTTGCTCATTGGATTCGGTAGGGAGCTGTTTGATAAAATCGTCAAAATGAAAATGAAGAAAATGCAGTTTTAATGTCATCGATGTGCCGATTTTCTCAAAATAATACAGCATTTCTTTCACCCATTCTCTTGCTTCCGGTTCCGCGTCTCGATCCCCTCCCAAAACTCTGGTGCATACACGCGGAAGGTAAATCCATGCCATTGAATGAATAGTTTTCTAATGTCATTGCCATTAAGTACGCCTGTTAAATGAAGACAAAAAATAAAGACAGAAAAGAAAACATTTACAAAGTGAAAATAGTACAATGAGGTGAACAAAAATTCGTTTTAAATTTACTACAATACCTTTTTTAATTTTGTCATCGCTACGTTTTGGGAAAACGCTTTTCAAATAGTCGAATGCGTTTGGACAATTTACGACGGCCACTTCGATGAATTTTTTAACAATTCCCAATTTTATGTGGAGCGGTGGCAATTTTAATTTTGTTTCGTTTGTTCCTCCACACTTCCTCTTGGTCTCCACGAATTATATTGGTATTGATTCACAGGTGAGCGCGAATCCCAATTACAAAGAAAACAAAAGAATTTTGGAAAGCCGCCCTTATCGATGATTCCTTGCAAAATGTTGATGACCTTCAAATCACAGCAATAATTCTTCCATTTATTTTCGTAGTATTTGATTTGTTCCATTATATCTTTCAATGTTTCTTAGCTTTCTTTCATGTTAATACCCATTGCTAGCGGAATGGATGGTTTTCGGTTCGACACTTGCAACAACACTGCTTTCAAGCTTGAAACAGAACCATCAATAAATAATCTCCACTCACTAGCGATGTAGTTTATTCCCATTTTTACCACCAAAGCTTTTACATCATTGCAGTAAGCGAACGAATTGTCATCATTTAGAGTGTAGAGGCTCTGAAACTCAGCTTACTGTTTGCGGTACGCCGTAGAGTTAAAATTACCATGTGTGAGTTTTCTTTGCTTTAAGAACGCTGTCAAAAATATGGCAAGTCGCTGCGATAGTCCCAATATGGCCACAATGAAATCCATTTCCATTTGTGTTATTAGTTGTGGTCCATCTCTTCCCTGTTGGGGCTCATAATCGGTATCAAATGGATCTTCATAAGTAACACCACTTGCTGTAGTCATTCCTCTGCATTCTGTACTACGATCTGGAGTTGGCGGCCTTGGTGATGCAAAATTTTCAAGTGCAAGCACTGGTAGTGTGACTGTTACAGTTGCTTTATAACTTTTGTTCCTCTCAGCATATCGATTCAGACCACATGTGTAATTTACGCATGCATTGCAACTGGTTTCATCATGATCACCTGGGAGATTTATCCAGTTTACCGGCTTACAATACTTCATACTATGTTTGCCTCCGCTCAACAATGCCATGAGATTGTTATAACATTAGCGACACACTGTATTAGGTGTGTAATTTTCACCGATCAAGTCTACTTCGTCGAAAAATAACTTATATGCTTTCTTGAATTGACTAGTTAAAAGATTCTTTTCCTTTTGCAATGTTGTAGAACATTTTTTTTCTGATTTGGTGACCGCAAACGTAGCAAAATAAATCAATATTGTCACACTGCATATTGAAATTGTCAGTTGCCAATGTTGTGTGCGAATCCCTTGTTGCGTGTGCTGAGCTTACTGCATTGCCTGTGCTGCTGCGGTCGGTGCGTGATCGCGTGATACCTAAGCGCTACCTAAACGGTGTTAACCCTTGGACAAACACATGGTTTTGGCCAGGCATATTTCATTTTTGATCGTTAATTAAACATACAAGACATTAAACATGACAAGAGCTACAATGTTAATTCAATACAGATGTTTGCTTCCAGGTAGTTTTTTGATAGAAGTTTTTTTGATTTTATATGTTCACAATTTCATCTTTATAACAAGAGCTAAAATGTGTTTCCAGGTATTTTTTTATATTTTGGGTTGTTCATATGTGAATTCAATGCAGATGTTTGCTTACAGGTAGTTGTTTGACAGTTTGGGCACGGGAACTCACCCACCAGCTTGAGAATTTTTATTAGAATGCACTTACTATCAGTGAAGGTACAGTGCACTCACACACTCGGCCTCTTGACTGACAATTATTTACGTTCAAAGTTTTGAAATCAACTTTTTTTTTAAGAAATTGCTTATTTTCTCACACTTCAATTGTTTTTTTTTTTACTAGGGCTGTTTTTTGAGAAAACCAGATTTTTATTAAAAAAGTTTAAAAGATCTTTTTTTTTTAATTTGCCCCAATGAGTTAATAAAAATTAACATATTTATATACAGATTTATAGCGTTTTCAAAGGTCTTCTCAACGATATCCATCTCAACCTGATCGGATAAGAAATGGGTGAGATATAAGCGATTAAATACTCAAGCTATAAAGGCCTATATCTCAAGAAGTTGGATCGGCCTCCTTTAAAAAACTTTGGGGTTTTAATCAGCGCTGTAAGCCCTACCAGGCCAAAGAAAATTGGCGCATTTTTCATAAAGTAAATTTGTTCGTAAAAGCGGAAAATAAAAAACGCTTTTTGGGCCATTTTTCGCTCATTTTTTAAAGTTTTTTGCGATTTTGACCTTGAAGATGAAGTTTTTCTTATTTTGTATGTTCTTTATGACAAGAGCTAAAATTCCGAACGGCTTGCAAGATATGAGCTTGAGAAAATTATCATTTTTTTGCAAAAATGACACCGAGGCCCCACATCTTTGGGGGCTCATAAAAAAAACCTGGAGGACTTTGGGCAAAACTGGGAGACTGGAGTCTTTTTTTTTGTCTTATCACGTAGTGGTGTCCGTATATGGTTATTTTTTTTCGTGTTGCACTGTGTTATAAAAGCATCGCTTTACGTCATTGTTGATGTTTTAAACATAATTTCCCAAAGCTCTGAGAAAATTGACAAGTGACTCAAAATGCTGCATATTCGCTATCAAACCAACTCATTTTTGTGGACTTTATCATAAGTCTTGTTTTTATGAAAAATGTACAAGTAAATATGAAACTCCTGACTGAATCTCTTGAAGCCGTTGAACTGAATATTTTAAATGCTATGAAATCTATTTCTTGTACCCTTAAATCATTAGAAAACATAAATTCGGACTCTGAGGGTACGGATAACCTAATTAGTAGTGCTGTTGCATTGTTAAAATATTTTAATGTTGATGCTGAAAAGGAATTCGCCATCGCCGTCGTCTTGCGCTGAAACGTTTGGATAATAACAATGCCAACGCAGCTTGTTTTTTTATTAACTGTTTTTATAGAAGAGAATTTAAACTTGTATTGGATAAGATAACCTCACTGATGCGAGATAAATTAAGCAGTTGCTTAGAAACAATAAAGCCTCTGTAGGAACTCTTTACTCCAATTCTATCTTCTACTAACTTGGCCCAAAAGCTAATTTTAGAATCAATAACATTGTTACGAAAAAAATGTTTGTTGGATTTACTTCAATTGAAAGCGGAATTTGAACTATTCTATGATCTATGCGAAGGCGTAGAAACTCTATCGGGTACAGCTAATGTTTCAGAATGCAATAAAAAATCTCTTCCTGCGTTAACAAAATGTCGCGTTTGCTGTGCACAGTGCCTGGTACTGTTTCCGGAAATGAGAGAACGTTCAGCAAATTAAAATTAGTTAAAAATTATTTAAGAACCACGCAAAGTGACTCATGTCTTAATGACTTATTAATACTTTCATTGGCAAAGGACATAGTTGATCTTATTAACTTAGATAATATTGCGCAGCAATGGGCTACCTTAAAAAAAAGAAGAAATAATATTTAAGTGTTATACTTAAAAATTCATTTGGTATTTTTTATTTAAAACACTATTTTTTTAATGAATTTAAAAATTTAAAAGAAAAAATGTTAAAGAAATTGAAAGCCTGAATTGAAAAGAATTTTTAAAACAAAAACGAAAATAAATTTTTCAATGCTGATTCGATAATGTTGAAATACTTTTATTTTATTTTCTTTGTATCTTCTTCACTTGAAAAAGAACGAAAGATTGAAAGGTGTTACTATATGTGGGTTAAAAATTTCAGCATTTCTTAAAAAAGGTACCAAAGATTAACGGTAAAGGCTGTTAAGCTGAAACTGTTTTGCATTATATTTATTATTGTAAAATCTCTAAGATTATTACCTACAATCATCTATTAAAACCTAAAACTCTGATTTTTAAAACGCTAGAAATGTAAAAAATAGGGTAATTTTTCAATTTTTGTTTTGAAAATGGCGCCAAAAACACGTATGAGGTTTAGTTGGCTGATTATACGTACTCTTATAATTTCAAGTATTATCGTTTAGATGAACTAAAAAAATGTTCAGTTACCTGTTGTAAGAGCTGAGAAGTCGTTGCCACCTTTTTGGATTCGAAAAATGATGTCCAAATTGCGAAAAGCTAAAGAAAGCAGATAAAAGGCTAACAAAAAAAATTCAAAACATACTTAATTATATGTATTTTGAAGTACACAAGTTTTTTCTTTCATCATTTAAAAAGTTTTTAGTAAAAATAATTACAAAGTGTTTTTCTTAGCCGTTCAAATGAAAAAGATTTATTTATATTGATCGAACGGATGAGTAACTTTATATAATTCAACTATGTTGTATTTAAAAAAAAGTCTGTACTTAAGGGTATCCAGTCGGCCGAAATACATTAATACCACCCAATCAAAATGGCCTCGGTATCGCCCCTGGGAGGTAGGCGTGGTTTATATCTAATTTTGCTCATTCTCGAACATGATTTTCGTTTTTTCAATATAATCACATATTCTAAGTGCAATCAAAACGATAGCTTTAAAATTGCGGCTGTAATCGCTCCGACAGACAGACAAACATGGC
Source organism: Dichetophora obliterata (assembly GCA_963920525.1). Taxonomy (NCBI): domain Eukaryota; kingdom Metazoa; phylum Arthropoda; class Insecta; order Diptera; family Sciomyzidae; genus Dichetophora; species Dichetophora obliterata. Next base: position 186,574,205 of record OY986435.1, on the reverse strand, counting down.
GAAATCGACTCAGGAGGTGATGCTGATCAATAACTTATATACTCTTTTATGCCTGCCACGCCTCCTTGTCACAGTCAAATATAAATGTTCTAAGAACTTTTGGTCTGTAAGACGGGATGTTGAAGAGCCTTGTCAGGTGGAGCCTTGAGCCCAGGCATTGCCTGTCGTTTGGGTTAGGCCCACGTGGGGTATTCATAACGCTCTGGCTGTGGTTAGGCCAGAAAGGCCGGTGTGAGTTACACTTAAGTTGAACTCGGGCTGGTGATTCCCTGAAATTACTAAGAGAATGATGGTAGATTGAATTTCAAACAGTAAATGTTAGGAAGGTAAGCAACTACCGGATCAATATACTGTTACCTTTGGAATTTGAGTACAGGCGACGGGGAAACCTAAATAGTCTGAGTTGTGTCCACTGAGATTGAGGAACTTGATAATATGTTGAAGGGCCTATGTAGTTGCCGTCTTAGTCTTCGTGTCAAGGAGTGATGACCCTTGATACGACGTGAATGATTATTGCGGCTAAAAAAGTAATGGGCTATATTATTGGTATTGATTACCGAGATAGCCCAAGGTTATTAAAATAACCAAGTCATGTACAAATTCGAGAAGCTAAAAGTGCCACGGCCATGAATTGCGTCAATCAGACGACAAGATAGATGGGGTTCTGTTGCATATTATTAGGGGAACCTTTCAAAGTGGTCTTTCTTGAATTCCGAAGGGGCGTTGGCCGACGCTTCATATTTGTCCCAAGCTTTGAAGCACCGTTGAATTAAGCCTTCGCGGCAGGGGTCAACGTTAAAAACATAGTGGCTTTCTGCCACGCCTCCTTATCAGCGTTACAAAAGGGGAAAATAAATGCATTTTAGTTGTTTAAATTTCTAATCTAAACCTTCTAAAATATGTTCCCTACATATGGGCATTTCCACCAAAAGGTCTACCGCGACTGAAAAATGAATTATTTTTATTGTGAGTGCACTAAGAGCTGATTTCAATTTGAATTTCTTAAAAATGGCATCAAACATGATGAATGGCAATAAAAGTTAAAAATGGTGACAAAAGTTGAAAAATTTTAGCGAAAGTTGGAATTTTATAAGTTAAATAAAATACTCGTATAATAAAAATTTTAAATAATTTTTTCTTAAACTTTCGATTCCTACGATCTTGAATTGCTTTTTATATGTTTTTTTAGTTCAATTAAATAAATAAAACTAGATACTATGATACAGTAACGTATCATACTAAGGTTTTTATAAAAATAAATAAAAAAATTTGTCAACGAAACACTTATGAATGTATAGCAACATTATTCCAGAGTATATTAAAGCAACTTTCATAAAAAAACTAGTGCACACTTTTTATATCGTAGCTCGTCCTTTTTTGTTTGCTTATATCTTTAGACAATTGTTTCGATTGCTTTTGCCTTTTAATTTAATAAAAAAGGTGTACGAACACTACGTGCGTGACCATGGAAATACCCATATAAGCCTTTGCATCCAAAAAAATCTATTAGTTTGTTTTTTGCTTTTATTTGTTGTTTCTATCGAAAAAGTTACTGTAAATTAGATTTGCCTAAGTCTAAAACGCTATCTAGCGGCAAAGTGGTTTTTCATATTTTTCTAAGAAAAAGTTAATGCAGTCGTTTGCTTAGGTTAATAAATAAAATGATATTAATTGATAAATAGATGAAAACTCACTTTGCCGCTGGATAGCCTTATAGACATAGGCAAGTCCAATTCACAGTAACTTTTTCGATAAAAACAACATATAAAAGCAAAAACAAAACTTTCAAAGTATTTCAAAAGAATGAATTACAAGTTGCCATCATAGAAAGAATTAATAAACACATAGACACAAGCAAATAAATAAGGGGAGGAGGTTGGCGGTGGTGCTCGAATAGTACAGTATTTTAATATAGAAGGTTATTTTGAATAATAAAGATAGTCAAAAGTATAAAAAATATATATCGGGATAAATTTTTAACGTTAATTATGCTTGAGACTTGATTATTTTATAAAATATACAAAAACAACAGTTAAACAAAAAATGTGCCACCAAAAAAAAACCTTAGGGTGTACCCTTATTGTTTTAAAGACAAAAACAGTTTAACTATTTTGCGCAAAACTGAAAAAAATTTTGCAAATAATTATTATGTCATATAAAAGATGATTTTACAGATTTTACTTTAGATTTCTATGCTTTGTTTCACAATAAGATGAATAAATTTCTTTCTGATAATGATCTCAATTTGTTCAAATTCAACAAAAAACTTGTGAGAATTTTGTCCTTCTAAAATTGAAGAAAATTGTACTGTGCGACTATTGCTTGATTCTAGTAGGATTTGACAAGGCAAAAAGAACAGCAGAAGCTGTAATGTTTGCCCTTTCAAAGCAAAACATGGACTGACCTTCTGCTTTTTCAAGTCAACTTGTTAATGAAACGAACTCATAATTATTCAAATTATAACTAATCGTAATTAAATCTAAGCCTTGATGAACACACACAACCCTACAGTTTCATTGTCCCGGAAATATTGAGGAACAAAAATTGTTTTTGTTCTTGTGCAGTATGTGTGAAAATAACAACAACAAAAGTAAAATAGATTATAATATCTAATCAACTGCATCGATTCCTCGAATTAAATGGATGGAGTATGATGCGTGACATTTGCAGTAAAATTCGTTATTCATTTTTAATTGGATGTTCAAAATAGTAAAAGACACAACGTCGTACAGCATAGCAACAAATGTTGCACCATGGTAGAAGATTTTATAAATTTTGCCCTGCAGCCTGATAAGCCGCACTGACAGACAGACATACTCTGTCGGCCAATGGCCAGAATATTTAAGACAAGAAGCAGTAACCGTTGCTTGCTGTTTCAGCACTGCCTGCTGTTAACCACAAAAAATAATCTCAAGCAACAGACACAGCTCATGTCAGCCAAATGTCCAGCCATGAGCGGCAACATTCAATGGTGTTGTTGTTCCATGCTTGTTGTCTGCTGCATCATGAATAGAAAACCGCAAAATGCAGCTAACGAATAGAAGGAGTCTATGTTGTTCGTTGTGGTAAGGGACGGTCTGGCAATGCAGACAGGAAGCAATGCGAGCACAAGACATGCTTTGGTCATTAGATCCTCATTTTGACTTGTATTAACATGAGATGAAATAAACTTGATGTAATGAAGAGATGAAAAGTTAATGAGAATTTTGAATACAGTAACCAAATTTTCACTATACATATATATTAGGGCGGGTCAATTTGTATGGACGAATTTTTTGGAGGTCTGGCTCAGCGAAATTCGTAAAATACATGTAATTTCAAGACTTTTTCTCCACTACAGCATATACAAATTCTGAAAAAAAGCTGTGCGGACTTTCGTAAATAGATTTTGTTCTCAATTATAAAATATGAATGTATGAATGTATGTGTAAGAATCTATTTACGAAAGTCCGCACAGCTTTTTTTCAGAATTTGTATATGCTGTAGTGGAGAAAAAGTCTTGAAATTACATGTATTTTACGAATTTCGCTGAGCCAGAATTTGACCCGCCCTAATATATATATTTTAGGCCTTTATTTTATGCAATGCTTTCTGATCTGTTCAGTCAAACTGTTACTTACACTAAAAGAAAAAACGCTGTTATGCCAACAAGTTTGTACTTAATGGAGCAAGAGTATTTAATCTATAAACACCTTTCGCATTTGATTCAACAGGTCAGTTGTTTCGCCAACAGTGATAAAAATTGTCACCTCAAAGATAAAAATTGTTGGCGCAACTTCTTCGTTTTTGATTCATCGACAACTTTCGCATTTGATTTAACAGTTTGGTTGTTGCGCCAATAGTTGTCAAAATTGTCACTCCAAAGAAATAAGTTGTTAGCGCAAGTACAAGTACGTATTTAAAAGAGGCAAAAGATTTAGTACTAAGTTTTTTACTGCGCATAAAGTATTTCTTTACTTTGATGCACATTATTGCTTTTAGCAAAAAAACAAACTCACGAAAAACTTGTTTTAAGAAGTTATGTTAAAGGCAATGAGTTGAACTTTCTATCGGTGTACCAACGAACCCACCCTGTCCATCCATACGAGCTGTGCTCGTCTGAAGATAATGAAATCAATCTGTTGAATATACTAAATTTCAAGTTTGAGAGCCATTTTCTCTGAATTTTGCGTAATAAACTAAAATTTTTTTAGCAACAAGTTTGTGATTTATTTCATTTTCTTTTCAATGGTATCAAAATCATAAACATATATTAACAAATAGCCAAGTTGTTTGTATTTCAAAAATCAAAGTAAATTAAATACATAATAATATTTCATTGTATTTTGTTAAAAAAAAAAATCTGTATCAAAAACTGTAAAGTGAAATTTTTGAAGTGCAATTAACTTTGTTATTTTTTAAGATATGTTTATGATTTTGATGTCATTGGAAAGAAAATGAAAAAATAACAATTTAATTTATTACGAAAAATTGAGAGAAAATTGCGCTAAAATTTGAAATTTAGTAGTTTCAACAGATTGATTTCATCTTCACACGAGCACAGATCTGGAATGGATACGTAGGGTGAGTTTGTTGATACATCGTTAGAAAGGTCAATTTATTGCCTTTCAAATGACTTCTTAAAATAAGTTTTTCGTGCGTGAGTTTTTCCGCTAAAGGCAATAATGTGCATAAAAGTCATGAAAAACTCATTAACCCTGTAACTCCTAAGGGTTTTAAAATAGATCCCCCTCCCATACGATTTCTTGCTCAACTCGACATCATCCTTCACCTCTTTAAATTGTTGCACTATATCGCGGGACACCCTGTATACAGTAATTTTGTTAAGTAATGCTACTTATTGGAGGTCACCATTAGACGTAGCTGTTTGCATTAACTCTTGGAGGCCAAAGTTTTCATCTGAAATCAAAAGGGTTTGAAAATCAATTTAAGAATATGTCCTTCTTCGTTTTTAACCTAACTTCTCACCTTAAGAAGCGTCAAATCTGCTGTCTATTCGTTGCTGCGGCCACCATTGGCACTGCTGGTAACCCACATCATAGCTAATCAATTAATGCAACGCTCAGCGCGTGCACAGCAAATATTCCGAAAATAAATTAAGTTGTTCCTCCTAAATTTTTTTTAAGGAAATATTGTACATTTTATTTCCTAACTCTTTTATCATTGTAATTATAACAACTGTCTGTTGCTGCACGCGGTTGCACGCAAGAAAGAGAAAGAAAAAGTCAAATTCTCCCGGAATCTCAAAAAAAGTCAATGATTTTCTATTGTTAGAGTAAATACTACTATTTTGTGTGAGACCCATAGCAATTATTGATAGAAACCAAGTTTGTGTGATGTAAGGTACAATTGACTCCCATATGTTTTGTAATGCAACTTTAAGCTTTTTTAGATTTTTAACGGTTTTTTCTCTTGGTTTTTGTTTCCATATGGACCTAAAAATGTTCGATTGGGCTTAAATTGGGACTTTGGGTAGATGGAGAAGCAGTGTTTTACAGTTGTACAGCAGCCATTTTTTAACCACAAGTGAGGAATGCTTTGAATCATTGTCGTGTACGAAGATTTAATTGTCGACGATTTATAACTTTGCAGCTGTTTGTCGCAAATTGTTCTTTTAAATGTTTAAATAATCAAATTTCGTCATCGTGCCTTTAACAAACTGAAAGTTTCTAACCCCATTAGCTCCATTGCACCCCAAATCATAACACTACCGCTGCCGTGTTTGATCGTTTAATTAACATTTTTAGGGTTCAATGCCTTACCCTTCTTTCCCCACTTAAAGAATTGCTCATTCGATGCAAATATGTTTAATTTTGACTAATCTGTAAAATTCACTGAGTTTCAAAACTCTATTGGCTTCCTGACATACTCTTTTTCATACTCCAGCCGTTTCTGTATAATATTTGCTTACAACGGTGGCGTGTTTCCCGTGTATATCCTCTTAAGCCTTCCGAATGTAAAAAATTTCGTACTGATTGCGGGTGTACTGTGTTCGCTCAAGTTTTTCGCTATTTCCCCTTCGGATATTTTATAATTTTCGTTAATTATTTGACCTATTTTCCTTTGCATTTGTAGGGATAACACTTTTTTTGACTTTGCACTTCAACTTGGTCTACTTAAAAACCAATTTTTCTTTTACATATCAATAATATATTTGACCGTAGAGTTCGGCTTTTTCACCATTTCAGCAAAAAACTTTTTCTCTTCCCAAAGTCTTATTATTAATTTCTATTGAAGTTTTCTTTGAATCCATTTTGTATTTTCTTTTGCTTAAACTGTCATTTAACATATTAAGAGCAAACTGCATGTAGCGTCGGCAAATTAAAAAAAAAATGGATTTGATAACGGTACCTTTCGAATACTGCGTAATGTGAAGAGTGTACAAGTTTTTTTTTTTTGGCTTCATAAAATTTGTGTTTTGCTCTTTGTTTATATGTTTTAAGAAGATAATATTTTCACAATTTTTCTGAAAACTTTTTTTAGAAGAGAATAAAATAAAGAATATTTTAACATTTTTTTTTATATGGTTAGTGTACATAGTTTCAAAGATAATGCAACATAAACATAAGTAAAAATACTGTACAAGTTTTTTTTTCACTGTATATATTTGGCGAAAAACTTTTATTGTTGCTATTAATGCGTCACTGTTGCCCCAAAAGCTTAGAAATTGTTTGCTTAGAGACGTTATTCTATAACAAAAAACTCGTTTTTGTGACAAATACTCTCTTTCAACAGTTTTTTTTAACAGTGAAAAGTATTTGTCCTGGCAGTGACGCGACTTTGCCACTAAGTACAACTATTCTCGAAATCTCGCTTCGTAGGAAGGAAAGTCTTTAAGTCATGTGCCAAAATGCATGTGTTTTAATTGCGTGAATAGACTTTGAAAGCATTTTAAGCATTTGATTTAGACAAGTGATTTTCTGAAAAGCAATCTTTTTACAAGACTACAGGCACTGGTAGAGTAAAACTCTCTGATCCCTGATATATAGCTTTGTGTTTATTTTGCGATATTACAAGAAACGATCTATTCTTTATGACGATGAAGACCTATGTTTTTAATTTAGTTTATTAATTTTATTTAATGAAGTTTATTTCAGCTGGATATATAACAAGTTAAATTGTAGCTTTAAATGAAAATTCTTAATGAAAATCCAGAAACCGTATAGTTAAAGGCATAAAGTTAAGGTTTGTTCGTTAACATCACTAAGCTTAATGAGAGCATGAAATATATCAGCATGTTAAAGGACATTTATTAAGCAACAGGAAGCGAAATTGGATGCACGCACACAAGTACGCATTGCGTGAAGCATAAAAACGTGCAGCAAAGTAGACATTGGGGAAAAAGTGGCAACAACAACAGCAACAATGATGATGATGATAATTATAGCACGCTTGCATCAGCAACATCCCAGATGAAAAACAAAGGAGGCCTGCCGATGGAAGAAATATGGAAGGTTATAATTTTAATGCTAAATTTAAAAGTCTACTTTTTGAAATTTTAAAAACTTCCTCTTTACTTCTAAGTGAGATTTATTAGCAAACATATAATGTTTCAGTTAATTTTAATGGACAACAACTTCAATATTTTAATGTTGTTGTAATTCGCCGAATCACAACAATACAACAATTTGAACTTCTGCGCAAACGCCAGAATATGTACTTGTTGTTTTCATGTTTTTTTCTTTGTTGGTAATTTCGTATCGTTGTTGTTGCATTCTTGCGTTGTTGTGTTGTTGTAATATTTTAGGCATATCTGGTATATAGCATGTGTTATGGTAAATTTTATTTCTAGAGCTGCGAACGAAAAGTTTTCTATCGATGGTCTTATTTGGAAAGTTAAGTTCGAAGTAAAAAGTTGTGAATAGTGAGTGGAGTACTCATATACAAACTGATATATGATATATATACCAGATATGGTATATATGTATGTAAATATGTACTGATAAATATCGGTCATTCCATGTCAAATCGGACGCTTTTGTCCAAAAACTAATTTTGACGATTCCGATTTTTTTTCAAATTTTTCACGTCGATAGAACTTTAAAAACAAAAAATATTTGCATACTTTTTTATTTTTTTTATTTTTTTTTTTTGCAGTTATACACAGTGAAGAATTGAAAAAAAATCAGAAATTGCCATTCAAACATGTAGTCAAACAACTTTATCTTCTAAGCCGTTAGTCCTACAAAAAATGTTAAGGTTATATTTTAAAGATCCTGAATTGGTCTTTATTGTGGTGTACTTTTTACAAACACTTTCGTAAAAAATTTTAAATTTTTTTACCACTAAAAATTTCATTCGCATTTTTCATAGTCAGCACCACAATTTTTTTGGCACTTTGAAAATATTATCATATTGAGGCATTCATTCTTAATGCATTCTCAAAATTTGATGTTGGATATAATTTTAAATTAAAAATGGAATTTTTAGTATTTTTTGCTTAGCTAGGTACATATCGTCGCTGCGCCAACAAAAACAGTTATATGTATTTCAGTAACTTTTCAGGGGAGCAAAAAACAAATTTCTTCACAGCATTTCTAGTACTGCGAGCAATAACTGTTTTTGATCACTTCTGTGGGTAACAGCAAATGCAGATAAAATATTTTGATAAAATGGTTGTAATTCCGTGATGTATCCCTTTGTTAATACTAAATTATGTAAAATTGTTTTAACATTTTATTTATAATTTTTTTTTGTTCTTGTAAACTTAACCAATAATTGAAAAAGATGATTTAATGCGCATATCAATTTTCCATTTGCCCCGTGGTATAAAGGAATGTTGGGTTAACGTCCCGCGTATCATTTTTGCTTTTTCGAATCGCTTTTTGAGGGATTGTTTTGCAGAGTTGTACTGCTTTGATGAAAAATATTCCAATTCAATAATTGTGATGTTGTTTGAAACCCAATTATAAAATACTACAGGAGAATTTGTCGGATTGTTAATGTTTGCAGACTAGCCTTGCCGCAGTTCTTTTTACTGTACCTGCCAAACCATCATATAGCCCTTTGCCGTGCGATGTTGCGAAAAAGGGCCATTCTGCGGGGATATTGAAATCGACTTTGTGCTTCCATAGATTTATAAAATTTTTTTGTTCTTATATTGAGTGACTGCCCCATCTGAGAAGTAAAATATTTTGTTTACTTCTCGCAATTTTTTTAGCAGGAAATTAATTAAGCCACGCTAGAATAAATGAACTGCTACTGTGTCGTGCTTTAAGCATTGCGAAATTGCGTCGTAACTTATGCGCACTAGATCCACATCAACTTTTTCAACTTTTGTTCAAGTTTACAAAAACAAAAAAAAATTGTAAATAAAATGTTAAATTAATTTTACATAATTTAGTATTAATAAAGGTATACATCATGGAATTACAACTAAAAAATTTTTTAAGAAATTTCAAAAATAGAGTTGTCTGCCAAGGAATGGTATATTTTAACGAGTTGATAAAATTTTCCTGACTGATGAAAATGATTTCCTGATTTTCGTGACTGATTTTACATATCGACGCTGCGATAGAAAAAAAAGTTCTGTGATTTTTGTAAATTTTATTATTGCATATTTTATTCACACTAACTCTTTTGCACACAATTCTGAACTTACAGTTTTTTATTTTTTTTTTTTTATTTAGAAGTGATCAAAAACAGTTATTGCTTGCAGTACTAGAAATGCTGTGAAGAAATTTGTTTTTTTGCTCTCCTGAAAAGTTACTGAAATACATATAACTGTTTTTGTTGGCGCAGCGACGATATGTACCTAGCTAAGCAAAAAATACTAAAAACTCCATTTTTAATTTAAAATTACAGTATTTTGTACTTAAAAATTGTGTAGTAAATTTTTGAAAATTTCGTTTAAAATAGTAAACATTATTTCTCCAAAATCAAATTTTGAGAATGCATTAAGAATGAATGCCTAAATTCGATAATATTTTTAAAATGCCAAAAAAATTGTGGTGCTGACTATAAAAAATGTGAAATTTTTTAAGTGTTTGTAAAAAAAAGGACACCGCAATAAAGACCAAGTCAAGATCTTTAAAATATGACCTTAACATTTTTTTGTAGGACTAACGGTTTAGAAGATATAGTTATTTGAGTACATGTCCGAATGACAATTTTTGTTTTTCTTTATAATTTTGCACTGTGTATAACTGCAAAAAAAAAATTGAAAACTACAAAAAAATATGTAAATATTTTTATTTTTTGAAGTTCTATCCACGTGCAAAGTACCAAATTTTTACAGAAATGTGAGTTTACAAAAAGCGTCCGATTTATACCGATGGAATAACGGATATATACAATACAAAACCATCATACTACCTACACGGAGAAAACTGTTTGCTAAGTTTGTATTGTGGTTAAGCAAAACATTTGCTTGATTCAAGCAAATTAATTTTCTCCGTGTAGTTGCAAAAAAAAGCCCTGCGCATGTCTGCTGCGAACATGCGTTGGAAGTTCATCAGACTTGCTCACCTCCATACCAGCTCACATCTTTTTGTAAAGGCATGTCCTAGGAAGGCATGTCTGCCAAATTAACTGCTGTTGCAGCAATGCAGCATGCATCTTATGGTACGAATGAAGAATTAAAACCGTGAAATGCATGCAGCATTGCTGCTAGAGCAGTTCGTTGGGCAGACATGTATTCATTTTGCATTAATACCATGAGATGAATGTTGCATTACTGCTACGGCAGTTTATTTGACAGACATGCCTATAGAAAACAGACATAAACGGATATGGAGGCGAGCATGTCTCCCGACCTTCCGAACCTGTTGCCGACAGATATACAGCAGGGCTCCATTTTCAACTAGGATTGCCACATTAATTTTAAGCTGCTTAGCAGCAACAACAAAAGTTACAGCAACAAGAAAGGGTAAGCGAACGAAACGAAGCGTTGACGCAAGTCAAATGATAGCATAAATTGCTTTAATACACATGCATGCACACAAACACACACGCGCACTCCTGCTGCTTTGGCATTATTAAATTGCACACATCCGTTTCCGCGTTAACAGCTTTTGCGTTGCCTGCCTTGCATTCACCTTAAAGCGGCGTTTTTAACGCCTTCCCTCTGTAGCGTCATATTATTTTAGGAGCTCTTTGTTGTTGCAGTTGTTGTTGTTGTTGTTGACGTTTTCTGATTGTTTATTGCAGCCACACGCTGTGCAGCAACAATAGTGGCGCGAACATGTCGGATTATTTAACTACAACATTTAATTTCTTTGTTTTCTTTTTATTTTTTTAGACGTGCCTTGATATTGGAACTAGCTACTGTTATTGCTTCTCTTGCTGTTGCCACCCTGTTGCACGCACTACCTTAAAACACTGCGGCGTTCGCACACACCTTTAAAGCATGTTTTAAATTGTTGCTTTTGTTGTCGGCACCTGGCTGCGAGACAAAACAAATTATAGCCTGGTCTTACCTTGAATGCGCTATAAGTGCCAATTTAAACACATACAAACATGCAAGCGCAAACATACAAGCATACATACATACTCATCCTTAAATTGACATCAAGCAGCTATGTGCGTGAGCGTTTGCATGCGTGATAATCATGTTTGCAACAATAGAAGCAACAGCGCCAGCAACAACAGCAGCAGCAACAACAGAAGCAACGCTGCAGCGTTCTCAGTTACATGCTAACACGCCTGAAGCCTGGCACGCAAGTCATTCTTGATGAGGTGCGTTTGTTCGTACTTAAAAAGCCTTCGCACTATGGGACAAAGCTTTACTCTCAAAATTGTCCCAAATTTAAAGCAAATTAAAATAAGCTACTAATCCAAATTGTTAAGTCGTAAAATTCGAGCTAGCGGATGATATTTTTAAAGGCCTTTCTATCAATAATCTGTCTGCCTGAATTCGATTTTCATTTCTTAGTTTTTACAATTTTTATTGAAAAAAAAGTTTTTAATAAAAATCATGTGTTGAACTTAAAATTAAGCCTAAGGCATTTTCCACACTTGGTCAACGCAATACCAACGCAACAGCGAAAATGTTAAAAAGCAATGCAACTTTAAACCGAATGCTTTCAGACTTGCTTCAAAAGTCATGCAACATGCGTAAAATATTTGAAAAAGCTCACTCATATTTTTCAATTTCTTGCACTTATTTAATATTTACACTTGATCAATTATCCTGCAAACTATGTCTTCTGATGCATACTGATGCCGATGAAAATTGCGGAAAGCTACGTTGCGTTGAACAGGTTGAGAACGTGTCGAGAACTTGTTGCGTGCAAGTTGCTTAATCTGAAGTTTCCGGTATAAATATATAGGCTAGCAACTTGAGTTAAAGTTGCGTTGACCAAGTGTGGAAAAGGCCTGAAGGTGGAAAAATTTTCTGTAATTAAAACTTATTTATTTTCAAATGTTTGTTTTTGAATTAGCAAACGGTCTAGCCGGATTTTTGGTTTTAATATTTTTGTTTTGAAAATTTTTGTTTGAAAAGCATTAAGTCCCTTTTGCCAAAATACCAATTTTTTCCGAATTTCTTAATGTTATCTAAAGTCGAAAAATATTTGAATTATATAGTTTGGCAATAAAACAAAGCTAGTTCCACGTACTAAAAGATATCTCGCAAAAAATGACTCAACAACACACAGTATTTTAAATAAAAGGTAATAATATTTTTATAAATTATTTAAACATAACTTTGTGATTTACTTATTGGTCATTAATTACATATTCAACAAATTTTCGTAAAAAAAAAAATTACAAAAAATAAATAAGTGCTTACTAAATTAAAAAAAAATAACAAAATATTTTGTCCAGCTTGATACTTTTCATTTAAAGCCAGTACCATCACAAAAAATAAACTACTGTTAAAGAAAATCGATTGAAAAATTGAAAAGTTGTGTACAATTGAACGAAAGCACCAAAATTTAGTGTTTTTCTATTTTATATTTTGTTTCATTTTATTGTCACATAAATTAAAACATGCTGCTCTTTCAAAGCTGTGTTTTCGAGTGTCATTTTCTTTTTTGAATATTTTTGTATATTGAAATATTTATTTATCAACAAAATGGAGAAACAAAGTTTTTCTAATCTTGTTTGCTCGGAAAGAATCAACTGAACGAAAGAAACTTCATAGGAGAAGAATGCTTGGAATACACTCTAAAAACTGATTGAAAAATTTCTATAATTAATTTTGTGAAATTTTACAATTTCACGACATTTATTGGCGCTTTGGTAAAAACATGCGTTTTTTTACGGAATATTTTTCTTCGGGTAGCGAACGATCGTGGGTGAATTGGCGTGGAAAAAAGATAAATACAATTTGGTTAGAGTGGGTGGGTAGTTTTACAATTAAGTTTTTTATTGATACCTTTTGGATAATACAATTTGGTTGACAATACTGTGTATTACAAACAGTGAATTTGTATTTTATTTTGGCTGAATGTTGATTGTAGTTAGGTTTTTGTTTTGCTAAATTTGCTGCTATGATGTCTCCGTCTTCTGGGTGGATGAGTATTTGTGCTGGTCCAGTTAAAAGATGTCTTCTAATGTTGTTTTCGTGTGATTTTATGTTGTTTTTGGGTGGGTGGGTAAAACTATGTTCTTCTCTTCATGTATTCTAAAACGAATGGCAATTCATTTTTATTTCAGCGTTTTGTCGCTCAGAGAGTTCTTAAATATGTAAAATTTCTTAACTTTTCACGCTTTTTCAGCCTGTTGTCGCTTAGAGAGTCCTAAAACGCTCCAGAAATGATATTTTACGCTATTGGAGCAGGTATTAAGCTTGATTTAAAATCAAAACTTTTGCTTTAACATCATATAATTTCGAGGAATTTATTCGAACATGTGCCCAATAAAATTTAAACAGTGGGTCGGTTACAGCTTAATTGCTCAAGCTTACTGAAGATGCAATGAGTTGCGCCTTCTGCTGTGTGATTGGCTCTATACCAGAGATCTGCAACAAGTAAATTGAAAATCATGCTACTTGAAAAAATATCAAGCTTTGAGTTGAATTGCAGGAACTTGATTTATTTTTTTCCTTACAATTCGCGACTGGCTTCTGAAAAATGAATCATATGTCTGACGTGATTTTATTTTGTTTCTACCCCACATCAGTTGGTGGAAAAAGTCAAGTTTTCTACTTTTCAACTCTGGTTTCGACTCTATGCGACTGCACACCGTCGGAAGCGACTGACGATAGTTTGTTTCGTTGTTCGTTTCATTTATTATGCGGAGTTCGTGTAACTTTTTTCTGTTGTTATTGCCATAATATAAGGTGGCAACCCTATTTCAAAATTTTATAATTTGGAAATTCGGACAACGCATTCGGACTCAGCGACCCATTTCTAGTATATTTTTTTTGCCAGCCCCGAATTCATAAAACTACAAAAAATCAATGTGGCAACCCTATCCACCATCTTGAATTTTAAAATTCTGACTTTAGATTCGGAATCAGCGACCCCTTAACACTGATAAATGATGTTTAAAACTCTTAAAAATACATATTATTAGGTGGCAATACTGTGGTAAAAATTTAGGTGGCGACCCCAACCTCCATCTTAAATTTTAAAACTGTGACATTATATTTGAAATCAAATCCGTTGTCAGAATTTCAAAATTACAAGAATTCGCAAAAATAAAAAAATCTAGGTGGCAACTCTATCCGACATCTTAAACAAGCTCATTAATTTTTTGGATACTTGCTTTAATTGGATACTTGCCTTCAATTTTAAGCTTTTCAAGCTTTTTGCCGAAGGCATCAAGCTTCCCTTTACTTGAAACTTCGTGCCGTTCGCTTGTAAGCTAGCATACTTGCAAGTCGTAAGCTGTCGTGGGCTTATTTATATTCAATTACAAGCTTTACTTGATTCAAAATTATCAAGCTTAAGCTTAATAGAATTTCAAGTAGGCTTGTGCAGTTCTTTACTCTTTACATAGTTGTTGTTCATGTTGCCTTTTTCAAAACTTTCTTGAGAGACTTTACGCATTTCTTGCATTTTTGAATAAGCGATGACAAGACTGAAAGAGATAATTTTGGAAGTGGGTTTTTTAAAAATAGTGCGATAGCAATAATTGTAGGATAAAGTTTTTAAGCATTTCTAGCGTTAAATATTTTGAATTTGGCTCTCTTGGTTTTTGAAATTAAACTATATTAAATGTAGTAAATCTAATGCAAGCAATAATAACTGTAAATTACCGTGGATTTTTTTTAGAGTGTAAACCAAAATATATGTTTGATTTTTTTAGTATTTTTTGAGTCATTTTTGAGTAGAAAAAATGGTTACATTCAAAAATTTGTCGCAAGAACTCTGAAGCAATTTACAGATATTCTTTGCCAGATTTTAGGAATTTTCGTTTTATAAAACTTTTTCGGTGATGGTGTGAAATATCATTCGAAAATTTTCTTTTTTATTCCTATATCAAAAATTAGACTCTTCCAATAGAAGACATTGTAAAATAGAAAAAATTACAAAAATTCAGGTAAACAGTTTAAAATTGCAATTAAAAAACTTGGTTATTATACTATAAAACAAAATTTCAGTTTTATAATATCTAAAGCATTTTTAAATGCTCAGTACTATTTGATCCTAGATCCTGGAAGCATTACTTCTCTTTCGTATCAGAATTTTTCTACAAAAATTTTCGCTATTTTTGAGACCATGTATGATGGTTTTTTGGATGTTGAGTTCGAATAATGCAATAGAATTTCTCTATCACGTCATGATTTTGATTAATTTTATTTGTAAGTGTAAAAAGCAACATGACATTTCGAAGTTATATTACAACTCAGGGCTAATATTAGCCTTAAATCCTAATAAAGTAGTTGAAATTACTAGTCCTTTTTTTACACTCCACTTCAAGTTACATTGATACTTTCTCTTTCACCCCGAAATATTGTGAATTGAAATTTGGTGGTTTTGTATGCATATTACAAGAAAATTAAAAAAAAACACGATAATCTAATAAATTTTAAATTTACCATAAGTAAAAGGAATATTAAGTTAATAGTACTTTCAGCTACAATATCAGGTTTTATGGCTAAAAATTTCCTTTACTCATAATATAACCTCGAAAACCCTTGTTTTGTGCGCTTATGGAGAAAATATTTCGAAATCGTGACATGATAGAGAAATTATCTTGCCATATTTGCACTAATCATCGAAAAAAACCGTCGAAAATGGCTAGGAGAGGTCTTGTAACAAAACTATTGTCCGACAGTGTTGTAATAAATTGGCTTCTTCAGTAAAAATTTTGAAAAATAAGAAATAAGAATTGAAAATCTAGCTGGACTCAAAAACTAACATTAAAAAAAAGATATGAACCGATAGCACAAATTCCAAAGACTAGAAAACGTATGTCGATTGAACAGTAGTTCTTTGTCCCACTGTGCGTCCGCCTAAGCCAGCGTCTAATGATGACGGCACTAATATGACGTTTGTTGTCATGATACACGTTAAGACTTCGCCTAACAGAGTCAAAGATTGACGCCAGCGATTGAGGCTATTTACGATCATGCAATCATGGTTAAATAAAAGCATTTTAGATAGTGCTTAAAGTAAGAAAAATAAGTATAAAACAACTTTTTAAATTCACATATTTTTCTGCGAAATCCCCTAAAATTCAAAAGTGCAAAATTTTAAAAAAACGACATCACGGTTGGCTATGGCATGGTCTTAACCCATTGAAGACTGCTCATAGATTTCGCCGTACGATTTTTTCAAAATATTTGAGATCTGCATTGGGTATTTAAATACCCAATCGGCTAATCCGGGTTCTTGGATATATGGCAAAAATTTGCATATATGGCAACATTCTTTTGTCATAATGAACATCTGATAAATAGAGGATACTAGAGGCAAACTGACCACGAATTTTTCCCTCGATCTTTCCAATTTCTAATTTTTTACACAGCTTTATATATGGATTTTGTCATTTTTGAAAATCACACATCTTTGATCTCAAAAAGGAACATTTATTTGTATGAATTTCGTTTCATATTGTGAGACAATAAATAGTTTCATTTTTTCGTAATTTTTTAAAAAGAAATTATTTTGATATCTCCTACCACTTTCGAGATATGGCCTTTTTCGTAAACACTGTTTTATGGGTATTTAAATACCCATTAGTCATTAATGGGTTAAGCTATTTTTTTCAAAAAATTACATAAACTAAAATTCTAATAATACATAATGCACTGCGCGTCATTAGCTTAAGGGCATATGCACTTCGTTGAAAATTAATAAAAAAAAATTCTTCAATTAAGGCTATAAACTTTTTTCATGAAAAATAGATTTGAATGCATTCCACTGTGGCTATGGAAAAAAGAAGGCACATTGCGATAAGTACCGTTAAGTTCCGATCGTTTGAATACGTCATTAGTACTGATTTTTACTTGATCGCGAAAAGTTGTGCAAAAGTTCTACTTGCATAGTAAAGGCATAAAAAACTTTTTACGGAAAATGGCGGAAAGAAAGTTTTAAGTGAAACTGAAAAAGCTAAAGTTGAAGCTTGTACTTGCTGTTAAAATTGGGGGAAGCAAAACTGTGATGAATAAAATTCTGAGAAATATTGAAATATTGATTATTCATGAATTTTCAGAAAGTATAATATTTTACTGGCACTGTACAAGGCGCGTGGCATCTTTTCTACGGTTTTGGGGGCTCAAGAGCATTCGGGACTACTAATTTTTCCAGGTCTAAAATGTCTAAAAGCGATGCGTAAATAAGTATAAATGCATTTTGCTTCTATCATTGCAACTTTGAAATTGCTAAAGCTCTCATTTATACCCTTTGGTATAAATAGGTTAAGTCATACTGATTATGGAAGCTGAAATGTCTGAGTGGAGATTGAATAGGAATAGGTAATTGTTCTTATATTTTATTAAAAGTAATCATAAAATTCTAGAACAATACGTAATTTATATCAATATAAAACTCAATCTGGGGATCACATAGAACTGTGAGTCAGAGAAAAAATAATTGACAAAAAATTTTATATGACAATAATATTAATATTTTGAATAGATAATCCTACGCACTTTAGTCTTGCTTATATGTCTTTCAGTCATTTAGATTTAAGTCTCATATCGCCTATTATCCAACAGTATTTCGAATGGAATATATGTGAGGATCTGTATAATAGTGAACATTTTCCAATCTTAATTGAGCTAAGCGGAATTTTATCCAGTTTTGAAAGAAGACCTTGTTGGAACATGAAAAAGGCGCAATGGGTAAATTGGATCTGTGTTTTCTCAATACCGTTAAATAGCTTTCGAAATATAGACGAACTAGAAAATTATAGAACGAAGACTATATTGAATGCAGCAAAAGTGACAATACCAATGAAGTAAAGAATTTATAACAGAAAGGAAGTTCCATCGTTGAATGAAAATATTAAACAATTAATTAAAGAAAGGAGAAAATTAATTTAATAATTTTAAAGAAACATGAACTCGGAAAACTTGACAAAATTTCTTAAAATAAAATGCTTGACCCGAAAGACTATTAGGGAAAGTTATAAACAGTTCTGGACTGAATTTTGTGAGAGTATCAATTTAAGAACCCCATCATCGAAAGTTTTTAAAAAAATTAGATCACTTAATGGGTGCTCTAATTACCAAGAAATAATATCAACAGAACACAAAAATATTTTATTAACTGTAAGAAATGATATTGCAAACCGCTTAGGACTCAATTTTTCAATAAATTCATTTTTTTTTATATACAGAATTTTAGAAAATATGCAGCATCCCGAACTATATAACAAACAGCTTACTCTAGCTGAACTTAAGTCTGCTTTAGGAACATGCCATGGTTCATCGCCAGGGCCCGATAATATTCGTTATGAAATGCTAAAAAACCTCGACGAAAAAGCAAAACAATATATATTCGATTTTTGCAATATTATATGGTCATGACAAGTCTTTCCAAGCAACTGGAAAAATGCCATTGTCATCCCTATTCTTAAAAAAGGTAAAGATAAAACTAGCAAAAACAATTTTAAGCCCATATCTCTTACAAACTGTCTCTGCAAACTGTTAGAAAGAATGATAAAAAAAAGACTTCAATGATCTATCGAAAAAAACAACGTTTTGATATCAATCAATCTGGCTTTAGGAAAAAAAAAAACGGAACCATAAACTACTTAGCTATTCTTCAATCTGAAATTTGGAAAATTTTTAATTTAAAAGAGATCTTATAGCAGTCTTCTTCGTTTGAAGAAAATTAATTTCCAAAAAACTCAGTTCAGTGGGCATGAGAGGAAACTGCCTTCATCTTTAATTTTCTCCAAGACAGAAAGTTTGGTTGTATGATTGTTGGTAGCACCACGTCGCAGTATTTTGATCTCGAAAATGGTGTCCCTCAGGGATCGGTAATTAGCGTAACACTCTTCTTATTAGCAATCGACGAGATCTTAAATAATGTATCAAAATGTGTTAAAGCCTTACTTTATGCAGATGATCTGGTAATATATAGCTCAGGGAAAAAAGGTTCTGCCATAATCAGTAACATAAAAAAAAAAAACAATTATAAAATTAGAATCATGGAGCAACATCAGTGGTTTTTAATTTAATGAAGAAAAAACAGTTGCTATTAAATTTTCCAGACGCCGCAAAAGTGCAAACGACATCTTGTATCTAAAATTAAACGACAAAAATATCCAATTCTTAGATAAACATAGTTTTTTGGGAGTAATGCTTGACAAAAGGTTATCTTTTAAATCTCATATACAATGTATAAAGGCAAGAGCATAGTAGAATTAGAGAAGGTATATGTATTTCGGAGAGACAGACTGCCGGAACTGTCAAAACGAAGTTGACAGCTCATACAAAATCTGAAAACGATGAGAATGCAATAAAAAAGCAAAAATAGGCAAGAATAGCAAAATGCTTGAGTTTGACAATTCTGGCTATGAGAAAAAGAGAGCAGTCAGAACTGCATATACCTTTACTAGTTCTACCATGGGCAAGAGCAATTAAAAAACATAATATGATCAAAATACTCAAATGCTCTCACTACGGGTCCGATCTGGAAACTCTTTTAAAGATACTACGCTTAATAATACTCCCAACAATAGACTACTCATCAGTCAAATATTCTGCTGCAAGCAAAACAAGCTTAAATAGAGCTTTAAAAGAGCATTTAGAACCAGCCCAGCAAATAGTCTTCAAGTCATGTCTTCCTCTCCGCCTTTAGATCTTAGAAGATTAAAGTGATTACTTAATTACTCACTTTAGGATAGGATTACTAATAAAACTAAAATTCAAGAGTTTCAACTACAACAACAAAAATATGTTCCAATCTATGTACAAGCTTTCAATAAAATGAACAAGTAATTTCATCGTTCAGGATTAATACAGATAATATAGATACAACAACTCTCCTTGATACGCCCCCATGGTGCTTTAATGATATAAATATAGATTTTTCTCTCGCTTATTGTTATAAACGTAATAAAATTCCTTCTGAAACACAACATAAATTTTTAGAAAAAATTAATACCACTTATGATAACTACACTTATTTCTACACTGATGGCTCTGTCATAAATCATAAAGCTGGTTTTGCAGTTTGTAAAGAAAATCTGGTTATTAAAAAACGCATTCATGACCACTCATCTATATATACCAGGGAGTTGTTGGCAATTAAAACATGTGTGGAAAACCTTTATCATATTTACCCGGACCAAAAACCTCTTATTATAACGGATAGTAAAAGCGTTTTCCAAGGATTTCTCGATCCATTCAATAAAAAATAATAATGTTGTACAACAAATAAGAATATATATATAACTAACCTAAGAAATCAAAAAATAAGTTTTCTGTGGGCTCCAAGTAGGGCTGCCAGGTTTTTTTTAAAATCGGGATTTTGCAAAAAAAAAATCGGGACATAGGCGCAAAAATCGGGACAGAGACTTAATCGTCCAGTACGCTTAGAATAAAAAAAAAAACTTTAAATACGTTTACTGAAAATCGATTTTTTTCGAGTTGTATGTAACTTTAAAAAAGAATGGCCATGAAAATTGGCGATTAAACCCGATCGATAGTTTTTGAGTTATGGATGTGAACGTGTAGGTAATATTTCATACGAACGTCAATTTGGGAACAAATCTACCAACAAAAAGTAGGGGACTCGATTTTAACGATAGAGGTATGGTTCCTTGGGCAAATTTTCATGGAATAACCCATAGAATACGGAAATCATAGGGAAATTGGTGAATTTTTTCACTCCCTATTAATCGACCCGCCCTAATATATATATAACTAACCTAAGAAATCAAAAAATAAGTTTTCTGTGGGCTCCAAGTAGGGCTGCCAGGTTTTTTTTTAAATCGGGATTTTGCAAAAAAAAAATCGGGTCATAAGCACAAAAATCGGGACAGAAACTTAATCGTACAGTACGTTTAGAATAAAAAAAAAAACTTTAAATACGTTTACTGAAAATCGATTTTTTCGAGTTGTATGTATATTTAAAAAAGAAATTTTATATTTTAAACAAAAGTCAGTGACAGAAACAAAATAAACTTGTATTTTTACTAACCCTTATTAATATCTGAAAATTCAAAATTTGTATTTTATAATGTATTTTACATAATGCACTTATTGTTTTATTCGTTTTGTTTTCTTTCGTTCATGCTATGTTTGATTGCTAGAAAATGCGATATGTTGAACTTAACGAACATCGTGGGTGAAAATGAGCAAAGCAAAATTAACAATATCCACAAAGAATGATGTTACTGTTTAATTCGCTCCCTTTTTCTTTATATCACGCACTGTTCGGTTGCTTGAAAAGTATACGATTCGGTGCAATTAACTAATTAGTGGCTTACAAAAAAAATCTGTACAAATTTAGTCATGAAGAAATAAAAACGTAGAAAGTATTTTTAAAAAATAGTGAAAATATTACAAAATAAAATTGGTTTTCAAGAAATCGGGACATTTGGCGTCCCGCTTGAGGTCTTCGCGGGACGCACATTTTTAGGCTGAAAATCGGGACAACCCGCGTGGAGATCAAGACCTGGCAGCCCTAGCTCCAAGCCATCTTTATATAAAGGGCAATGAATATGTAGACAAATTAGCTAAAAATTCTTTATTAGAAAACATTTCTCCTTATTTCAAGTACCAGCACGCCGACTACAGACAATTTATTAAGAAATATTTTCACAACCTTTGGAACAATACGTGAAAAAACTGTAATCAATCAAAATTGTTTGCGATCCAAAATACAGTCACTGATAAATTCGAAAACAACAATTTACCCATAAATGATTTAATTAAGTTACTTCGACTAAAAATTGGTCATTGTCGATTTACCCACAGACACGTCATTGAAAAAATACAACCTCCACTATGTGAATGCGGACTAAACTTAAATGTACTACATATTTTTAACTAATGCACTAGCCAACCCGTGCAGAACAAAAAATCAAAATATAACATAAATAATATTAAAATCCTACAAAATATATCTAATTTCGGAAACGTAAAAAACTTTCTAACCGAATAAACATATTTAAACCTGATTTAAATTTTTATTAATATTGTTATTTATTATACATGTATTGTAATTAGTCATATTCATAATATAAAGGCAAGAAGCCAAATATTTATTTAAATTTTTATGATGAAAAATATAAAATTGTGGTATTAATAGATTAAAAAGCTTAAAGCAATCATCTTTAAAATCCACATAAATAAATAAATCAATATGTTTTAAGCATGAGATATGAAAACCGTCTATTTTGCTTTAGAAACCTCCAAAACATAGTTTCTAAACATATCAATGGCTTCCTCGCGTTGAAAATCGTTGTTCACGCAGTTTGTCTTGATGTGCGAGAACAAAAAGAAGTCATTGGGTATCAAATCAGAAATGTACGTCGGATGACCCATTAGTTCGATGTTTCGAGTGCTTAAAAAAGCCTTTTTGCTTTTTTGGTGCTTGTTTATTTTCCATTATATCACGGAACACTTCTGTCATAAACAAATGCCACGGAATACTCAAGTGGCTCAGTGGCCACATAAGCAGTTTTTTTTTTTTGGAAGAAAGGCGTTCGATTATTTACTTCGCAGTACTTCGAGGTCGAACAACGTTTGTTGGATTTGGTTAATTTTGAAAGACCAGATCAGTTGATTGCTTTAGGCTCATTTGCATCTTAATACATAAGCATGCTGCTCTGTATTTGCAGCATGCAGTTATTGCAGTGTTTTTACAACATATATTCTGTCTTGAAAATTGTTTAGCCTGAAAGTATGTACATCTTAATTCATAAAAGGCAAGCATGCTGCTCCGAGCCCAATATCTCTAAAACTGCAATTATTTTTTTCATTTTTACAACATATTCTGTCCTTCAAAAATGTTAGTAATTTTACCAAAAGATTCAGTGTTTAGTCATGGGCAACTTTATGTAGCCATGTCTAAAGTCTAGCAGTTTGAAGATGTAAAACTGAATATTATAGAGGGAAAGAGACAAGCAGAATTAGTGCAAAATTCTAAAACAACTTTTACTAGAAATGTTGTATGCAAGGAAGTTTTATCAAAATAATTTAACCACACATTTATTCTACAAGAAGTGATATGCATAAATCCAACAAATTTTTTTCATATTTTTTATTCTAAATGCTTCCAACCCGTCGTAGGCTGGGCTTTTATATTAGTAGATCTATAATTCGTCATCGTTCACGTTTTTATAAAGGTCTTTTGAAGCACTTCGATTGTATTTCTGGAGCGTTTCCTTGCACCAATCCACACAAATTTTATTTTGAGCGATTGTGTTTAATCCAACGTGAACAAATCTTTTTCACAACTATGTGTTCTTGTAAAATGTATGCTGTTGGAAGCTCAGGAATTCCTCAAGCGCACGGTATATCGCAAGACGATCAAGCATTCATTTCAGCAACAACAGATTTTAGGCGCCCTTCACAAAATCCTCAGAATTGAGATCATCGATGCACTCTTGTTGAGATAATTCACTTCGAAAGTTTAAAAAAAAAAAAAATAATCGCAAATGTCCACCTGTTCATTCCATTGTTTTGCGAAAGTACAATTTTAGAAGGACTGCAAGCAACACAATAAGCGCTCATTCACCAAAATGCTGTGAGAACGTATAAGCTAAGATATGCCAAACTTTTTAATGAAAACGTTAGCTTTTTTGGAATAACATAAGCGTTGCCAGATTGCCGAAATATATGTCGAAAAGCCAAGGGCGTAGGCAGAATGAAAATTATCATGAGGCTTATTTTTCATTCATGAATTTTGCGAGTCAATTAAAATAGTTCAAAATGAATGTATGTATGTTATCTTTTTGCCTTATGTTTTTGTATATGTATAATAGAGGTACCCTCCAGGTAAAATTGATAGGCTTCCGTCTAAAAGTGATAAAGAAACATTCTTTACCGTATCTTTCGGAAGCTTAAGGGTAGTTTTGTATTTATGTTGTTTCCAAACCGCTTCCTTAAGAATGCATGTGAAAACTTTTACTTATTGTCAAGCAATGACAACAGAAAATATTAATATCATTGTTTCCTAGCCGCTTATTAAAGAATTCGATAGTCTAGTGGTAGCGCGCTTGAGTGTCGTTCAGGGGTCCCGGGTTCGAATCTTGGCCGGGTATTTTCATAACAAGGGCGAGGAATGTTTCCACATTAATTCTTAGAACAGGGGAGAGGACTGCTTCCAATTCACTTTTTAAGACAGCGGAGAGGAATGTTTCCACATTGTTTTTTAACACAGCGGAGAGGAATTTTCCCTTTAATGGCATGCTATGTAAAAAAATAAATGGAGTGTCCAATGGAAGGGAATGCATCCTACATTCCATGGAATGTTTCCTGTTTATATCCGGGAATGTCTCCATTTCCTAGAGGGTAAATGGGAAAAATATTTTAAACTAATGTTTATCACACAAGCGCAAACCATGAGATCAAATAAATCTACACTTATTGATATATTATCGATTAAAAAATTACTTTAAATAAAATCGACACAAATTAACAAAAACTCAAACTAAAGAAAACTTAACAAAATAATAGAAAAAATTAAAGTGAAGTTATAAAACGAGAATTAAGGTGCAAAAACACAAACTACGAAACACCAAGCACACAGCTCCAACTCATATTGTTAGCTCTTACAACAAACCACATGGCAGCTCCCGTCAACTTGCAATGGTCACTTGTGAAGACCATTTTTTTTTTACTGTAAAAAATGACTGCACATAATGAGCTACTTATTACTTGTAATTTTAATTGCTTTTTGTTTTTTTATTGCTTTATCTATTTGCTTTACTTTGCTTCTATTTTTACTTAATTAAACAATTTATTTATATAAATATATTATATATTATTATTATATATTTACTATATAACTTTGTTTGCAAAAATTAATAAATAAATATTAATTTAATAACATATAATAATATTTCAAAAAAAAACTTAAATTCTATATGTTTCACTGATGAGAACCAACCACCCTGTACGGGCTTAATACCAAAACGGAACAATCGAACGATTGAACAATTAGAGTAAACAAGCAACAACAACTAACACATAGTCACGTAGGCCATACGCTGATCGCCATGACAGCGACAAAATAAGCGTTGGTTGGACACGACAGTATAAAAGGAAGTTACAGGCATGAAATGGGACAGTTGCTAAAGACCTATAGAGAAGTGAACACCTAAAGTTGAGTGTTAAAAGTCATCAAGTTACAGGAAAAGTCGACAGAGGTACTTACCGCGACGTCAAGAAACACCGACAGAGACGCAGGCATCGACATCGACATAACACGAATCAGAAGCAGCAATTCGTGGCAGAGGAATATAAAACACAGTGACGAGCAGAAAGGTAAGAAAAAAAAAAAAAAATTATCATAGCTTGCTTCGAAGGTTAGATTGTTGTTATACTGATTTTTAATTTTCGCTTCTTTATCAGTTTTCTAGTCTCTACTGGGCTGATAAAGAAGACTCCTTGGTCTTACAGAGACGTCCATAGATTTTTAGTTTATTTTATATGTAGTTTTAGAATTCGCTTGTTTATCAGTTTTCTAGTCTCTACTGGGCTGATAAAGAAGACTCCTTGGTCTTACACAGACATCCATAGATCTTTAGTTTATTTTTTTTATATTTAGTTTTAGAATTCGCTTGTTTATCAGTTTTCTAGTCTCTACTGGGCTGATAAAGATGACTCCTTGGTCTTATACAGACATCCATAGATCCTTAGTTTATTTTTTTTATAATTAGTTTTAGAATTCGCTTGTTTATCAGTTTTCTAGTCTCTACTGGGCTGATAAAGAAGACTCCTTGGTCTACTAGGTACCCTCTAAGAAACCATAGATAGCATTATTATTAGTTTACTACTGAATATATGAGTACGCCACCCGTCACTGTGTTTTGAAGTAACCGTAGGATACGCAGCTACAAGTAATTACAAACAAGGAGTAAAATCCAAGGATACGGTGATATAAATAATTGTATATGTAATATATATAATATTTTAGTAACTTTATAACGTTTAAGAAAGAACATAAAGAATAGAATTAAATAAGCCTAAAATCAGTGTCTCTATCTAAATAAATAATTGTGCGACCCTGGACTCAGGCTGATCTATCCCAGCTATAGATCCTGGGAAACAGGAAGTCGTTACACACTCTGGCTGTAGTTGAAGATCGATAACAGTTTGCAACGATTTTCGTGCCACTGGTAATAGCCGAGCGGGTTAACAATTTGCCTGTTTTGTTTTAGGTATTTAAAATTTGTAACTTTTTTTTGTGTTATCCGATATAGCGTCACAAAAAGAGAAGTGGAAAATATTTTGAAGTAGTTCGATATTGGCAGTTCCCAGGTTTATTCGGTTACTTCCTTCAATGCAAACGGTATTAAAATAGGTTATTTTCATTTTTATACGTAAATGAAAAATAAAATGAAAATGTTCATATAACAATATAGGTTCATTTTCCACTTTTGAAAAAGACAAAAAAACTCTGAGAAAGGTCAACTTTATTTTCGGTATTAAAGTTTAGTGGCATACTTAGTTTTTCCAAATCAGCTGAAATTATCGCGATATTTAGATTTTTGATATTTTGCCTTCATTTAAAAAAATTTATAGTTTCTTAACATGAACTTTTTATTATCTTTTCAATAATACCTCCAACGTTAAAATCGAGTTAGCCTTGTTGAATATATAATTTTTCAAAAGTTAAGCAATTCGCTTTTGGTTGTTCCATTTTAACCAAATTTGAATGTTGAACTTAAAAACTTTAAAAAAGTCTTGCATTTTTTTTACTCAAATTAGTTTTTTATTTCATAAGTAGATTAAATTCGGAAAGTTTAAGCAAAATCGAAGGTTGTCAAAATTTTTGGTCTTCAAAAATAAGGAAAATATAGCTAAAAATAGGTCTAAAAGTGACTAAATTTCAATCACAAATATCTCGAGATTTTGATTGATTGGGAAAAACTAAGTGTGCCACTAAATTTTACGACCAACAAATTAGTTTACGTGTCTCAGCATTTTTGTGTGTCTTTTGACGTCCCTACAGTGCTATCTACTCTAGTAAATATCTAAGTTTTTAACTTTCCGTTTGAACAGTATAAATTTCCAGAAAATATTAGCACTTGAATGCTGCTTTCTTATCTTCAAAACAATAAAATTCACTGAATCGACCCTGTGTGTGTGGTCAAACTTGAAGCCATTCTACAAAACTGTA
Organism: Dichetophora obliterata; assembly: GCA_963920525.1. Classification (NCBI taxonomy): domain Eukaryota; kingdom Metazoa; phylum Arthropoda; class Insecta; order Diptera; family Sciomyzidae; genus Dichetophora; species Dichetophora obliterata. The sequence goes on along the minus strand of OY986435.1, from coordinate 186,546,564 downwards.
ATAAACAAGAACAATATTAAAATGGTTTCAGTATCAAACAATGTCGTCTAACCAACGAATATATATATTCTGGTTTGCTCCGGCACTCAAATAAAATCTTATGGACCAGCTGGAGGGGCTGATTTCGTTGGAGTGGCGTAGCTGTTGTTGTTATGACAAGACATTGTTGCCACCTAACTATGGTGTGTCCGCAAGACAAAAGAATTGCGTTAATTGTTATTGTTATTTCTATAAACTTTTTGCTAGTTGATGCTTCATGTCACTTTTGTATCATGCTTGAAGCAACAACAAAAGACAAGAATAACAGCATGACATTCAAGTCAAGTTATAACTCTGGTTTGCATGTGTTTGTAGCTGTATCTTTGATTATGTGATGGTGTGTCTTTGTATGGCATTGTGTGCGTTTGTGTGTGAGTATTTCTGTCTGTCTGTATTTTTGTTTGTTTGCGAGCGATAATAAATCATAATAATCACTCTTGTAATTGTGAAGTTTTGTGCAATTTAGGTTTCAAAATTATCCGCAAGTGTATGTTATTTGATGTTTTCTTTTTAATTTCTGTTGTCTTTTGTGACGTTATAGGAGCTGGATATGGAAGTGCCCTCGGGTTAGTCTGCTATTAGGACCATTAAAACCTGCGGGCAGCATAAACACGCTAGTTAAAAATATCTTTGTATGAAAGTGGACATTAAAAGAAAAAAACAAAATTAGGCAGCTGTGCTTAAGGGCAGATTTTACTATTTCAAAAAATGAGAAGCATTTTAAATAATTTTTTAAATGCATAATTTTACTCCTTTAATCAAGTCTAATCCTCGTTTTTTATCTGCTTTGTTGAATATAATTTGTATTTCATTAAAGTTGATCACCATTCATGACATAAACACATTTTAAAAACAAAAACATATATTTTAAAGCATTTTTTGTATTTGTTTGCTAAAATTATGATAATCCTGTTGATAATTTCCTTATAATAATAAAACGTTGTTGCTGAGTTTTCAGATGATGTAATTTTGTTACAAAGAGTTACAATAAATTTTTTCCCATTCATATACACATTGAAAAAGTACGCAAACATATGAACACGTAAGTCAAAAGTGATGTTTTTCATAAAGATATCATTAAACAGCAGCTCATAAAAACCACTCAAAAACATGAAAAACATTTTAACCACACTCTGTAAACTAACATCTTCATAATGCTTATTTCATCAGCACACTCTTATATAAACACACACACGGACACACACACACCAACCAGTGTTGCCAACATGTGCTGCAAACTTTTTAATTTTGCCAAAATAGCACATTTCGGTGAACCACTCTAAGGTACTTAAGATATAAAAGGTTCCTGGTTCTACAAACAATTTAACGAGTTGAAGCTTGTTATCAGTTTGGTGTTCAACAACAGTAACAACAATGACAATAATAATATAAACAACAACACAACAGTAATAAAACAGCGCTATTCATAAGAGAACTTTTCTGGTTTCATTCTGGCTAGGCGCTCGCTAGGTCCCATTTCTTTCGCCCGTCGTAAGGTTGCCACTGAGATAACAATGATTTAATTACATAATTCAAAGTAATTGCAGCACACAGGACTAACATTTTGCCCCGCTTTTACTACTGCTACTACTAAAAACCTACTACTACTAGCAGATTGTGAAAGTGTGAGTAGCAGTGTTACCATATTTTTGTGAGTAAAAAACTTCATTGGTTGATTCATAATACGCCAAAATACGTCATTTTCAAATAGTTAAAAAAAACAAAAAGAAATACATAAAGAAAACATAGGAAAAGAAATTTTAATACGTTATTCTAAACAATAGTGGGTCTTTCAGAGAGCAGAATTATTAATTAAAATATTTTTTTACCCCGATTTTCAACAAGAAAAAACGTGATTTTCGAAAGTTTTGGCTTAAAAGTCCGCCATTTTGTTATTTTTAAATGAAAATGTTTAAACCAACTATCTGTCATAATGAAAAGCCTACAGAACAATAATCTATTAAAATTTGTTTTTTAAATAGCTCCAAGCGCCGTAATCACCTGGGCTAGCAACACACCTTTTCTTTAGGTGTCCACTTTGCACGTAAAAAAATTTTGAAAAATATCGTAATATAAAATAAAAATGATTTTCTTTGATTTAAAAACAAATTCTAAATGTTTGATAGTTTAAATCATACTTGATTTTAAATACAAATTCTAGTTATTTGATTGTTTAAAATAGTTTGATATAGAAAACTTTAATAAAATATAAATATTTTTTGTACTGTTAAAAATGTCAATAATATAGTAACATATAAACAAATTTTAATTATTGTATTTTTTGTTATAATTAAGAATTCCTGAAATAAACTTTAAAAATTAGTACGGCGCAACAGACTATATCCTTGAATAAATATATATATGAAATTTTTTTTTAATGTGAGTAATTCAGTCTTTTCAAAAACACTTAAAATATAATAGTGACATATGCATTAATAATAACACGGTGCTACAGTAAAAAAATTTGTTCAAGACTTATTAGAGATTGTAGATCTAGTGGAACATAAAAGTACTGCATACTTGGTACTTCCATACCAAAACGAAATTAAAATTTTATATTTGTATGAGATTTCTAAAAATTCAAGATGCTAAGAAGCCAATAAATAAGATAATTTTTATTTCATATAATTTTCGGGCTGACATTATTTTACCCAACAAATAATTTTCATAGATATTTTTAACCGATTAAAATGAAAAGTAGTTCGTATGGTTAAGTTTACCATAAGCTTATAATAATTTACCACTTGTAATTTTTTACAACAAAAACTTATTGAAGTTGAAAAGAGCTATTTTATTTTTTATTAAATTTAATGTTTCGATAGTATCAAAGGTACACCATTAGAAAGGTTCTTCTTAAAAGTAAATAAAAAAATTTTTAAAAATTTGGAGTTACACTACAAATTTTTCATAAAACTTCTTCAAAAAGCTATCTACGATTCTGTGGAAGAAAAAGTTTTCATGAGCAAAATACGTCATTTTAGCCTTTAAATACGTCAAACGTCATTTGGATTCAAAATAAGGCAAAAAGACATATTTAACATCATTCTGGCAACACTGGTGATTTGTGAAAAGTTTTACGATAGTTTAATTTTTTTTTGTTTGCCACTAGAGAGAGCGTCATGCTTGGCAGGGCTGCCAAATGACAGTAAAATATAATGAAAAATTGGTATAAAATGTTAAGAATTTTCGCAAGCTCTTATTATATGCGCTCTTAACATAGATATATTCATATGCAAAACTCTGTTAAGTGATACCAAATTAAACTTTTTAAAAAATTATTTGAAAGAAATACCTCAATTTTTTTTAATGAAATGCGATCACGGATACACTGTGAATGCTAAAGAATACATATTCCTTATTTTGTATTATATTGTATAATCTATGAGGATATTTACAAGGTGTGTTATCATGTCATATTTTCCTAAAATTGTATAACTAAAATTTACAAAATAAATAAATACAAATAAAAAACAGCTGTGTGATTAGGACACTTCAATAAACATAGCTTTCAGAGTTGTAATATACTAGTACTTTTTTATATGGAAGGCAACAATAAAATGTTTAAACTAGTGTAAAATCTTAGGACAATATGACATTATAACATGATAGCACACCTTGTGAATACCCTATATATCTATATCTATACTATTAAATGAAATTGAAGTGAATCACGACTTTACTCCAAAAGTAATTTATAAAAAAAAATTTGTAAATATCACATTTGTGCTACAGATTTATTTAGGGGTATTTTCCTTTCGAAATTTTAATAATAAGTATATTAAATTAAGGTATTAAGTTATTTAAAAAATTATGTCTTTTGATGCGTTTGTGTTGCGAGAGTTTCAATAAACTCCATGTTGCTCTCTATTTTTCTCTTTCTCTTTGTGCTCAGCTAACATAAGCATAAAAACTAAAGTAATCAAAAAAGAACAGCAACGAAAAAAGTATTAAAGGGAGAAAAACTGAGAAATCGACACTGAAATTTCATCGCCTCTGTGGTGCAGTGCGATAAAATTTGTTGGCACGGCGTTCACAAAGATTTTTGATAGCAGTCTGTAGCAGTGCCGAAATTGCAATATAATCAGCTTGTAATGTTTTTATTTTCATATTGAAAATGTTGTTGATGTTTTTTTCTTTGAAAAAATTCAACAAACGATTTTAAACTATCAAACAACTAGAAATTGTATAAAAAATCAAAAATATTGTTAACTATCAAACACTTAGAATTAGTATTCAAATCATAGAAAATTAACTTAATAATAAAGAATAAGGTCATATAGAAAACTTTCAAAAAAAATCCATGTTAAACGTAATTTTATTAAATTTTTGTCATCTATGTGGGCTACTTCGGTCAGGCTATTTAAAAAAAAAAATTTTAATACATTTTTTGCACTTTATCCCGACGTTTTGGAAGTGATTCCTTTCTTCCTAAGGAGATGGATTTTATTTATCTTAAAACATTAAAAAAAAAATATTAAATTTATGCCCTGTTTAGGTAAAACAAACGATGCGTCTATTTCACGAACGCATCGTCCAACAGGCGGCAATCAGCTGTTTTGGATCCATGCATGAAGAATGTCAGACACAAACGAATACAGCTGACTCAGTAACGAACGAAGACGTATCCTCAGTGTAAAGTTGGGTCTTTGTAAGCAAAAAAATCCGAACGAGACGTCACAATTTGACGAGAGCAAAATTATTATCGTTCTGAAAATGGAAGTTGCTGCTAACAGTTTTTGGAGCTAGTAAAGCAAAAGCAGATGAAAACTGGAACGCTATCTGCTAAAGTAAACTTCTACGGTCCTCAACAATGAAGTGCACACAATCTTTTTGTAAACAGAAACTATCACAATCAATTTAAAAGCAGTTTAATTTCTACCAAAAGTCAACAATTCAATAACCAAAACAACTGATGCAAAAAGTATTGACTCCTATTAAAAAAATGCTAGTAATAAGTATACAATTTTCAAGATTTTTGTCAGTTTTACGCTAAATGCAGAACTTTTACAATCTGGTAATAATGTTTTTGACAAGTACTGACGTTGAGAGTATTTAAAAAACGTAAGCAACGTAATGATGAACGACGACGCAAGAAAAAAATTACAAAGACCCAATTTAGGACGATCACGTCGGAAAACGAACGAAGCTTGTCACGAAGGCTATTTAGCGCTATGGCCGATTTTCTAAAAATGAAGTATATATTTTTCGTTAAATTGACACCAGAAGTGTGAAATAGTTAAGGAAAATTATCCAATCATCTACGAACTATTTCGCCAAATTGACGAAATCAAGCGCAATTGTGTTGAAATCTTTTTACATTTGAGTAAGTTTTTCCACTGCTTATTTATCATCGGCTATAACTAAGAGAAACATTTTCTCTTAAACATCGGCTATAACTAAGAGAAGCATTTTCTTTGAAAATATGAAATTTTTTTGCAAAAAAAAACACTTTTTTAAGATTTTAAACAACATCATGTGAGAATAGTGATTTTTATACTGACGAAAAACTGCAAACATTATTATTATTATTTAAATTAAATTCAATTGAAAAATTACCACTATCCAGAGACTAGAACGAAACATTTTCTCTTAACTCTTTCAGGTTTGGTGGTTAGTTATCTAACCACTTATTGTTGCTTGTTTAAAACTTGTTTTCGTGCCACCTATTGACAAATTATTAAACAATTACATTTTTAAAGACATCGTTGATCATTTGTTGCGAGACTTTGTCGCTAGGGTGCACTGGTTATATTTATATCTTTATTTAAACTCGGGGCATCCCCTTGATTTTTTAACAGGTCGGTTGTGATTGAAATAAAGAAGCATAGAGTGTTCATTTTTAAACGAAATCAGTGGTGTTTAGTTATTTAGTACTTGTTTTTTTGTTTTGTGATAACATATATATGTAAAAAGAGCATAATATACAAAAAATAACGTAAGTAATATGGTGGTTAGATTACTAACCACTGTGACTATAGTACATTTTAAATAATCTGTTTTCCCACATAATTTTGTGTTGTGTATATAATTAGAATGCCGCGCATACTCCATGAACAAGACATCGTAGATATTTTGTTTGAAGATATACCTTCTGATGGTGAAAGTGTGTGTAATTTCGAATCAGACGAAGAAAGAAATCATGACCAAGAAACCGATCTGACGGTACTCGGTGATATACCTTCAGGACCGCAGCCAGAACTTGATGATTATTTTGACTCGGATGATGATATACCTTTATCAAATTTGTTTACTACTTCTGCTAACCAGTTACCTACTATGAGCTCCGCAGTGGTGCAACCAAAGTGGAAAAAAAATTTCGGAATGGAAGAGCCGTGTGAATATACAGGAGGCGGAGGTGTTCCAGATGATATAGTAGAAGTAGAGAATATAACACCAACAAAATTATTTCGTTTATTTTGCACAGCAAACTTAGTTGAAACAATCTGCTTTCAAACAAATCTATATGCTACGCAGAAAGGAACACCTTTTACACCCACTACACCTGAAGAAATTGAAGTATTTCTTGCTTTGAATTTAGTGATGGGTATAAAAAAAATTGCCCAGCTATAAAGATTACTGGTCTTCTGCTCCTGATATGAAGGACGTATACATATCTTCTTTTATGTCACACAACCGCTTTGGATGGCATCTGAATAATTTACATTTGAATGACAATGTCCTAATGCCCAAAAAAACAGATGATAATTACGACAAACTTTATAAGATAAGACCTATGCTAGATGCACTAAAAATAAATTTTAATAAAAATTATCAGAAAAAGTGGCTATAGATGAGAGCATGATAAAGTTCAAGGGTAGAAATTCCATCAAACAATATATGCCAAAGAAACCAATCAAAAGGGGATATAAAGTTTTGATGATGTGTGCTGAGTCCGGATATTGTTTAGATTTCGAAATATATACTGGAAAGAATGGTAAGAAGATACAAACCGATCTAGGAGGAAAAGTTGTTCGAAAATTTTGCATGAATTTGAAATCAAAAAATCATAAAGTATTTTTTGATAACTATTTCAATAGCTATCCTTTGCAAGTGGACTTGTATAAGGACAATATATTGGCCTGTGGCACTGTCAACTCAAATCGCAAATTTCTACCACAGCTGAAAGAGGACAAACATCTAAAACGAGGAGAACATGATTACAGGGTCAGTGATGAGAATGTGGCTTTTCTAAAATGGAAGGATAAAAGATCAGTTTTTATTCTCACCAATAACATAGATCCAACTCAGGCAGGTGTTGTTACTCGCAGAGAACGCAATGGAGAGCTAAATGAAATAAATTGTCCTGAAGCTGTCATACAATATAACAAATGTATGAACTATGTTGATAAATTTGATCAGCTGAAAAGCACTTATGCCATTGACCGAAAATCCCGCAAATGGTGGCATCGAATTTTTTTTTCATTTTCTGGACTGCGCCGTCATAAACTCTTATATTACATATAAAGAGCTTCAGAAAATACACCACCCAGAACTTGATCAGCTCAGTGCCAAAGACTTTCGAAGAATTGTTTACATTGGGATCCTCTCCAGTTCAGGCGAAATATCCCAAATCATGCACTAGGCGCTCAACTTCGGAACCCTCTTTTCCGCTACCGGTACAAATAAAGAAACACAAACCATCAGTACCAAGAGAATTGCGTCTGGCAAGCAGTATGCATCAGCCAGAGTGATCTACATCACGAAGATGTGCAAAATGCAGCACCAAAAAGAATCCGGTGCGTACTATATGGCAATGCAAAACCTGCAAAGTTCCTCTTTGCATACGCAAAAATAATACATGTTTCTCCGATTTTCATCAGAATTAATTTTTTGTTATAAAATTTGGCAGCGGATACTAACTTTACTTGAATACTTTTTATGCCAACCGTCAAGGTGGTTACTTAACTAACCACCCTATTCCACAAAAGCCTGAAGCGCAAATTTATTTTTTTCTTTTTTTTTATGATAAATAAACCTTAATCAAACTAAAAATGCAGTTGTTTTATTAATAAAATAATATATGTAAAACTGTGGCTGAAAGAGTTAAAATAAGAAATTTTTTATCGTTTATAATTCATTGGCTATAACTAAGAGAAACATTTTCTTTGAAAATAAGAAATTTTTTTGCATAAAAAACACTTTTTTAAGATTTTAAACAGCATCTTGTGAGAATCATGATTTTTAAACTAACGAAAAACTGCAAACATTATAATTATTATTAACATTGAATTAAATTAAAAAATTACCACTTTCCGGAGACTTGAACCTCGGCCGCGTGAGTGTGAGTGCATCAGCTTATCCATGCGACCATCGCAGTTGTTAAACAATCGTTGCTTAATTTGCTTCATTAAGAATCGTTAGCTTTATAAGTAATTTTACAGCATTTTTCTAGAAATATAAGAAAAACATACTTAAAAAAAATCACTTATGGTGTCCAAAAAAATAAAAACTTACATATATTTCTATGAAATATCCAAGTATTGTAACTTATATATCTCCAAATTTAAGGAATTACGCTGTATAATGATGCAAGCGGACTTGATATCAATACAGTTTTTCTTCAAATTATTTCTGCTTTTATACAGTTTTTGAAAATTTAGCTTTTATTATACCTTAATCTCTTATATTTAAGGAAAAACTTGCCTTTAAAACTAAGAAGCTGTTTTGATAACGTTGCAACGTAGTCAAGACGTAAGGTAATTAAATCATGTAATAATTCTCTATATTAAAGAAAAAATTCTATAGGATATAGAAAAACCCATGCCTATGAATTGAAGCCACAGTTTCTTAATTTTTTAAGGGAAGCAGATTTTTTTGAGTGTATATTGCCACCTTGCACAATTTTAGAGTCAATGCTTTAGCAACTATGACATCCGTTGTCATAACTAACGAAACCAGATCAGCTGTTCAAAATTAAATTTCTGATAGGATTTATTTGTGAATTTTTTAGTTTATATATTTTTTTTATAAGTTTATATGAAGTTACTGCAAATTATAAGGCTTATTTTCTAATCAATTTGCTATACAGTCAAGAAAAGAAAATGTAATAGCAATGAGAGCTGAATGGAAGAGAAAGATGGGTTGCTAGAACACGCTTGAGAGCTTTTAATTGCAAAGGATCTATCTACATCTGCTTCTGCTAGCACATGCAATAGTGACAGTATCTGTGAAAACGACTTGGGCAAGTGGGTTGGCTGATGTGTCTTAATGAGTACATCTCAGAAATTGCAAATGACCAAATGCTCTTCTGTTCCTCCTCATAAAAAATAAATAAATAAACTGGCCATTTCAGCCCTTGGAAGGACTTTGACCTATTTCTATTGATCAATTGTGTTGTGCGTGTTATTAAATGTTTGATCACAAATGATCGAGAACTGGACCTACGTGTTTTATGCCGACTCCGAAAGGCTTATGTACTCAAGAAGCTTTACATGGCAATTTTTACTCTCTGAGGTTTGCCATTGTCTGCAGAGAGGAGACGACCGAACAGAAAAATTAATTCAATTGAAAAAACTTACTGTCTGTTTGGCTTAAAACATATGCGCTGTGGTTAATATATTCGATAAAAAAATTAAAAGGAGCACTTTGCTTGTACTGTGTCCTTTTCTCACCCAAATACGTTCAAGCCGTTTTAGGATCACTGAGTATGAAGCCATTCACAAAATATAAAAATGTGCATGAGTATTGTAGAAGCCACGCTTCGAGTCAGTGGCACATAGAATCAGCAGAAAAAACTCACGCATTCATGACCGACCTGCTTGTTGATGTCTGGTTATAAAAAAATTACTGAAACAAAATCGAAAGGTTTTGTCTTCGACTATTTCGGTTTTGTTTTTTTTTTTTTTTGAGGATCTCACGACCTTTTTGGTTCGTGCCAAAGATCAATCCTCCAACCGTTCAGTTGATTAAATACTTTTTCGCGCAAATATTCAAAACAGCTTACTTATATGGGAATGCGTCACTGTTCCTATCATATCCCGACTCATTAAAATCATCCTCACAACAGCGTTTTTATGCCTTTAAAGCAGTGTTTGGCACGCCATAGGCACGCGTGCTCGGCACAAATCGTTTTTTTTCACACAGACATGATCGGAAAAGCACACAAACGATGCGGCGTAGCAGAGAAATACTGCATAGCTGAGGTGTAAAGGCCCAGTTATAATAGACGTAACGTAATGTAGTGAAATGTCACTGCAGCAGTGTGTTCTGTCACTTACTGTTTCAATCAATACTTTTCTTATACAAGTGATTATAATAGAAGTAACGTAATGTAACGGAACGTAAAGATCCGTTGGATTTCGATTTCTACGTTACTTTACATTACGTCTGTTCAAATAACAACTAAACATTGAGGTTAGATTCGATTATTGCGCTATTTTGTATTGTTGAACTACGCTTTTTGTTGAGTTTTCGTTATTAATGTGATAGTTTTATGTATCCACAGCTATAGATAACGAAGATTTAATTGTATTTGTACAGGAACGTGCAATTATTTACGACAAACAACTGTCTGGCTACTGCCTATTATAATTGCTACAACGTTTTCTTACATTACGCCCCGTCACGATGACAGTTGACAACATTACGTTACTTTACATTACGTCTATTATAATTGGGCCTTAAGGCTTAGCAGCGTTCAGTCTATCTCTCAGCAAACGAACACAAGCATACGTTACGTTTGTGTGTGTGCGCTCGTGTTTGCCAAACACTGCTTTAAAGCAGCGCTGGGCATTCTAACCCAGTCACATTTTATTTTGTCTTGTTAGTGTTGGTGCGCTTTCGAATAGCGCACACTGAGAGAAATATTTGTCGCAGTTATCTAGATTTACAAGTTTGTATGTTTATTCCCCCACACATACTGTATATGTGCTTAGATTTTATTTTTAGTCATCGGTATTGTTTACTATTTCTTCTATATCATTATTGCTCCAGCATTTTCTTCTAAGTAAATAAATTATATAAGTTTGCTTGCAGTGGAAAAAAACACATTTTGCTTCGCATGAAAGGTTCTCTGCAGAACAGAAGTCACATTCAGATCCAGATTCAAACATTATTTTTTGGGTGTTTTGTTTTTCAATTATTATTTCCTAATGTAAACTAATTATTAAAATTATAATCTAAACCTTATAAAATTAAGTATCAAAATATTGACGAACACAATTAATATGAAAAAAATAATGCAAAAAATCTTAATAGGCAATATGTATGTGAAAAAGCATTATGAATCTACAAACCAAAAAGTTGGTTTTTTAAGAGTGTACATAATTTTTCCGACACAGGTCTTCACAGCATTAACGTCAGCAAACGACTGAATTATATTCCATAGATGCCCAGTAGTGGCTGATATCAGCAAATTAAACTCACATGTATACGTACGCTCTTTTGTTTGATCGTCAATCAACCAATAGGAAATCAGCATGTTGAGAGGGAGAGACAAACTGCACTTGCAGAACTTTTGTGTCACTCTCACCAGTAGTATTTCGTCACTCTCACCAATACTACTACCTTGGGCATCTATGTTATCTTCTCTTCTGTTGTGAGTTTTGTGTACATGTGAAAAGTTACGCTCAGAGAGAGCTCAGTGAGCTATGGGGCGCCCAGCGCTGCTTTACAGTCCACCCTAAACAAGTGTGCGTGCGTGGTTTAACTGTCAAAATCGGCTCATGCACATACATTTTGTATGAAGCCTACCGAAACACGCACCGGACTACCGCAACATGAATCGAATTTCCAATTTTGACAGTGCGTTCGGATCTGAAGTTGGCTGCATAAATCCAAAGTATTAGAACAAAGAGCAATTAGCTGCTTTTAATTAATTAATCTCAATTGCAAATGGAAGTATTTGCTATATTAATAGATTTTTACACAATTCTAAAAGTTTCTTTAAGATTTTTAAACCATCAGACTGAGCTAGTTCGAGAGCAGCAGATCTTTCCGCAGCGCACTTGTTTAGGTTAAGCGTAAAATAAAATTGCGTGGCGTTTGGGTACGCAGCGCAACGCGCACTTGTTTAGGGTGCACTGTTAAAGCGTTCACAGAATTAAGTGCAAGAGAAAAAGAGAAGATAAACTTTTAAGCAGCTTTGGCACATATGACACGATGATCGTTGATCGGCGTTCAATGAACACTTTTTTATGCTCTTTTTCATTTTGATCGTTGGTACAGTGACTCACACTGAAAATGGTCCACTTGTAAACACACACTTTAAAGCGTAAAATGTCTAAGAAATCGATAAGTAAATAAAAAAGTAAAAATGCCAAAGTTGTTAGTTTGTTGTATTTTAATAAAAAAACATAAAAAAATTTATTAATTCCATAACATTTTCCAAAAAATTAACATTGAACGAAATAAAAGAAAAATTCAGGTCACAGTGAAAATGGTCCACTTAAGCTTATGTACATTAATTTAAGTATTCATAGAAAAACTACATATTATTAATATTTTGTTGGATAGCCTTTCTGATGAATAACAGATTTAAGGCGACTTGGAATAGATTCTACTAGCTTTTTTGTATAATCCGGGCTTATTTTCTCCCACTCCTCCAAAAGGACCTTTTTTAAGTCATTTTTGTTTGAAATTTCGTGTTTTCGTATTTCAACTTCCAGTTTCTGCCACAAATTTTCAATTATGTTCAAGTTCGGTGATTGGGGAGGAGTTTTGATTACTCTTGGACAATGATACAGAAGCCATTCTTTAATTATTCCTGCCGTATGCTTTGGATCATTATCCTGATAGAAGTGAAAGGTTTCTTTTATGCCGAGTTTTTCAGCACTTTGTTTAAGATTATTTTTCAAAATGTTTAAATATTGCATTTTCTCCATAATCCCTTCAACAAAGTGCAATTTTCCAACACCAGCAGCCGAACAAGCCCCCCAGACCATCACATGCCCGCCACCATGTTTAACTGTCGGACGTAAATGCTTAGGATTCATCTCCTGGTTGGGTTTTCTCCAAACGTTTACTCTGCCATCTGACCCAAAGAGGTTATATTTACTCTCATCCGTGAATATGACGTTCTTCCAGAATGAAAAATCTTTCCCAGCGTAGCTATGAGCGAACTGCAATCGAATTTTTTTATTCTTTAGACTTACAAAAGGTTTCTTGCGTGCAATTCTGCCATTTAGTCCATCCTTCCGAAGGACTCTCCGAATTGTCTCGGCGTTACAGCTTATATTGAAGTGTTTTTCAACCATATCCCGTAGTTTCGGTGCACTAAGTCTAGGATTTATCTTAATTTGGTTGACTATCCACCTTTCTTGACGCTCGCTGAATAGCTTTTTTGTGCTAATTTTCGGCTTATTTATAACTCGTCCTTCATTTTTAAACCGCTGAATGATATTTTAGACTGTTGTGCGGGCTTTTTTAACAATTTTCGCTATTTCTCTTTGACTTTTTCCACTTTTATAGTGTTCAATAATTAAATTTCTCAGCTCGAGAGTAGTATGTCGACCCATCCTCAAATTTATAGATAAACAACTGAAGGAATCGATCTAAACTGTGTTTGCTTCAATGCACAAGTGTAAATAAAGGTAAACAGAACAAAACAAATAAGGGAATATGAAAAAGATCCGTTATTTATCGTAGTTCTGCACAGTGGACCATTTTCACTGTGACCTGAATTTTTCTTTTATTTCGTTCAATGTTAATTTTTTGAAAAATGTTATGGAATTAATAAATTTTTTTATGTTTTTTTATTAAAATACAACAAACTAACAACTTTGGTATTTTGACTTTTTTATTTACATATCGATTTCTTAGACATTTTACGCTTTAAAGTGTGTGTTTACAAGTGGACCATTTTCAGTGTGAGTCACTGTAGGTCACATGAAGATTGTTTCATCGCGATCAAGTCTTGTTTTTTTCTTTATTACAGTAAGGATTCTTGTTAAAAATAAGGGTTTCATGCAACTTTTTTTTAATACTTTTCAGTCGAAAAGCAGTACTTCTAGTACTTTTTAGCTGCTAAAAGTGAACACATCTCAAATTTTGTCACCCAGCAACACTGTTTCGATTGTGATTGCTGTCATGTACAGCGTTCAAAAATGAACATATCTTGATCGCCCTAACAATTGTTCATCCGCTCTGGCTCTCAGTGTTTTTTTACAGTTTCGCATTGAAAGCAACAACAAAAATATTTTGAACGCCGATCAACGATCATCGTGTAATATGTGCCTTCGCTGAAGATTCACGCTGATGAACTCTTATTTTTGCTTTTGTTAAATCGCTTTTAATTAAATATCGTTTCGAATTTAATTTTATATTTTTTTCTCAATAAAGCCAATATATAAAAAAAAATATTTTATTTATCAGCAACCTGAAACCCTTTAATAAAATCCTGGCTACGCCCATGTCTGAAGCCAAGATAAATGGCGAAAATTTTAGTATCATACTTTTTCATTAACTGCTCTATAAATTTCTATATTTTCTATATTTTGAAATTTGTATTAGAATTTGTTATATGTCTATTGTTTATTTTATGCATTTAAAAAATGGAAGTAATAAAAATGAAATAAAAAATTTTTTTGAAAAATTCTGATATAAATTCTCTAATAATATTTTTAATAATATTCTAATAATATTCTCTATAATATTCCATACAATTGTGTTTATTTTTCATGTTTTTGCGATAGCACAAAATTTCCGCCGTGTATTTGCAACCCTGTTGCGATAAAAGTTACGCTTTTGAGCGCCATCTTTCATTCAGCTTTTCACATAAACTCATAAAATTATTTTCTAGCAACTGTGCCAAATTTTTTTGTCGTTCTAGGATGCAAGAACGAAGAAGAAAAATGTTAAGAACAGCAACAAAGTTGCAAGAAAACTTGGACGCTTTATTTTATTGTTCTTGCTATTGTTGATTTTGTCGAAGCAGTGCGAAGTTGTGGTATATATTTGCTGCGTTGTTTTTTTTTTCATAAATTTGTGTATACAAATTTTTGTTTCAACCATTCTGATGGTGATGATAATAATACATAAAAACAAAACAGAATTTTAGTAACGCCGCACAGTGCGCTTTTTTCAATTTTAGGATGACGTTTGCATTATCTCAGAAACTATAAAAGATAGGGCCATGAAATTGTGTACAAATGGGTTTTAGCCCTAAATTAAGTAACAGCACATAAAATTAGAATTCTAGGTCAAAAGCATCGCCTACCTTTCATGCAAACCATATTTTTTTATTAAAAAAAGCCCGCATAAAATTGCTTATTTATGTTTTTAAAGAGTCAATTTAGTTTATTTAACTTCACTTAAGTGTCATGCTAAAAATATTTCAAATCAGATAAATTTTAGCTATATCACCTATAAACATTATTATCAATTAAACGAAATTTAGAAAAAATTTTTTTTAAAAATGGTTGCTAATACAAAATAAGGTCACAACTTGTTTTAAATAATGAGTAAAAATAATTTTATTTTTTTTTAAATTTAAGAGTACCTACAAACTGTCTTGGAAATCAGTGCATTTTAGGGCGAAATTTGATTTTTAAAAGACTTTTTCAAATTAAGTAGTTTTTCTTTATAGCAGCTAGATGCAGCAGGTTTTTACAGAAACAGAAGGTAGAAGCAGTAGCGTAGCAAGGAGGCGCCCCTCCAAGGAGGCGGTCCGCACCGAATGCAGAGACAGAAGGGGTGCAAAATTAACAAAAAAAAATTTTAACATAAATCTGTACTAAATTGTGTAAATTGTTTGTATAAACATAAATTTTTTTAGTCCTCTGCGACTGACGTGCCTTAATTTTCACAATTCTACTGACGTGGTAGTACATCAGACATCATTTTGACAACTTGTATTTTCGAAACTCGCTTTTTATTCCTTATTTTACCTATTATATTTTAAAGTTAAGAGTGTATATTATTTTTTTTTATTTACTTATATATAAAATTAAAAATACGTATGAAGCTAAACAACATTTATTGATATAGCATAAATCATTTTTGCAAAATATACACATTTTATGGTGTCTGTCATACTACCACGTCAGTCGCAGAGGGTTAATAGGAGCGCTTAATATATGTTTTTTCAATACCTAGTATGATTGAACTTATTATATTGGCTGTACTGTTACATTGCAAAATACAAAAGACAAAAGGTGCAAAAATACCTCAAAGCATTCCTTACAATGCGTTTGTATCAATTAAAACTAATTTAAAATATTCATAGGTATAATGTTTGGTGAAGGGTGCGGCAACCAGTGTGACCAGAAGATTTTTGAAAAAATATGCTTTTTGTTGAAAAAAATATGCTAAATATTCCACTTTCAATTTTTATATTCCACAAAAATATTCCACTTTCAATTTCAAAGATATATTTCTAAATAAGTCTAAATATGCATATAAAAAAAACACAGAAGCAAGTTTAAAAACATTTATTTATTTGATTATAATTGCACTTAAATTTATTTTCTTCTCCTATAAAAAATTATAAACATTGTTATGGTTTTTCGAATTTTAAGTAACGATATACAATATAAAAAACTAAAATTCAGGCACATCTTCGAGGTCAATTCTTAAATTGTTGCTTGTATTATTATCATAGAAATTCGCATTTCTAAATTTTTTTTATTTAGCTATCTGGTATTTGATAGGCATTACAACATTTTTTTTGAGCATGCATCCATGTTTTTACATTCAAAGAATTATTTAACAGTTTTTCTTGCATTCTATTTCGAATTTTCGTTTAAATAAGAAAGATTCATATAACTAAAAATTTTCTCAACCTCAGCATTGCTAAATGGTAAGCTAAGCGAGAAAAGCACAAATTTTGATAAATCTTCAGATTACGAACTTTGATCAATAACTTTTTTTTCTGCTTAATTGTTTTGAATCCACAATTTAAAATAGTTAAAAGAAATAGCTATTGTTAGCAATAATAGTGGTATTCACGATGTGGTGCATTTGTGATAAATTTTTGCAAAATTTACAATACTTACAACTTATTGTGATCGAACCTTCAGTAAAGTACATATTGTATTTTTAAAATCAATTATATTAATTTTTATTAAATAAACTCACAGCGTAACCTTTAGCTTGTTCCATGCTGAGTAGAAATGCTTGTACAATCAGCTGATCTAATACACAACTTGTATATTTTCCACAGGGTTGTATTTTGAAAACTGAATTTTGTGTTTGTTATATTAAAAAATTTACTACATATATCAAATTTAACAAAAATACACAATACAAGGAAAATACAATACATCGTGAATACCCCTAATGTTTTATTAAGTAAATTACTTACTGCTGTAACATAATCCATACAAAAATCTAACCAAACAAACATATAAGCAAATTTACTTCATTTTTTAAGCTGCGTGAAGTTATTACATGAATTGCAATAAAAGTGACAACGAATAAGTTAACCACAAAATGAATTCCTTATATTGCGTTTTACAAGGTGCTGCATATTTTTATAAAAAAAATTATGCTTCCCGAAGCTAAAATATGCCAAAGTGGAATATAATATTCCACTCTGGTCACACTGGCGGTAACCATCATAAAGATTATACATACATTTTTATTTATTTTATACATAGTTTATAATTGGATTGATGTCACAAATTTTTCATACGATATATAGTTTTGTTATTGAATGCTTTTATGTAACTTAATATAAACTAAATGTTTGTTATGGGTTTTTGGAAGTGGTCCGTAAAGTATGCAATAAAAATAGTAAACATGAGCTTTGCATATGTAAGCTCAGTATGCACAATCTTTTGGAGCTTAGGAGGCACTGAACTGTAGGTTTAATTTGAGCTTCTTAACGAAAAAACTTAAATTTTTGAGCGGGAAATTGATGTCAACCGAAATTTCGTTTCTTTTCGATTTCGATGAAGTTATCGAAAAGTTTGTTTCTCTGAAAGCAAGAAAGAAGAAATTTTAAATCTTGATGGTTCCTTAAAGTTTTATTTTGTTCATTATTTTTAATCATTAAATAATGTTTTTATATTTTTTCAGACACCCAATTGATGTTTTAAAACAAAAAAGTTAAATTAACTCGATGCATCTTAACAAAATTATTAAAAGATACAAATAAAAAATTTTAAACAAAACCGTATATTTGCAAATTTTTAGTTTTTTATAGAGATTTTAGATATGGATAAGGATAACCGTCCTTTGAGGGTGCAAAATTTATTTTCCTCCCCGGGTGCCAACAACCCTAGCTACGCCACTGGGTAGAATATACGATATTTTATGATAGTTATAGCCTTTGACTTTATTAATGCTTTGCTTTTGTATCTTATATTAAACTGAATGGCGATTAAGACATAAAAAAGTCCAAAAAAACAGGACCTTGAAATATACTTTGTGCTCGAAGTTATTATTGTTTAAACTTAACTTTATTTTTTTGGGTTTTATTGAGCTTGTTTTTGTTTAAAAAGTTTAAACTTTGATGAATTTTATAAAAAAGCCATACACAATACGTCAATTTTTTTAATATCACATTCATAATACATGTTTTATAATCCAACAAAAAAAAATTTTTTTTGTAAAATTTAACAAACACAAAAAAAACCCCAAATGTCATCAAATTTAATTAAAGAAAGCGCACTGTGCGCCGTCAACAATAGATGTTGCGTCATTTTTAACTCACTCTGCTGGTTGAATAGTGCAGCTTATATTGAATTACTTTTAATTAAGTTTGTAAAGTTTTTGTGGTAGCTTGTGACATTGTTGGTATTTTTATTATTATTAATATTCGAATCCTCGAATAGCGAAACTGGGAAACTGGTAATTTTTTATATTTGAGTGCAATAGCCAAAGCAGCTGTATGACAACCCTATGTTAATAAAGTCAGTGGGTGACAAGAGTAAAAGTTGTAATTTCTTTTCTAGTTGTATCTGAGAAAAAAAGTAATTTTAAGGTCCGCATTAAGTCCAGCTGAAACATTACTGCATTTTTTTAACCTTGCAGTTTAAAATTTAAACTTTGCAAATACAAACTCATAATTAAAACTCTACTGTACTAAAATTAACACCAAAAGAAATATTTCAGCTTCCCTTTTAGCTTTTTGGTTTCAATTTAAGTACAAAAGAAGTATTACTGCGTTCTTTTTAGCTTATTGGTTGCTATAATAATACAATTTAGACTAAATTCTAGTACATTTGAATACAAATTTGGATTTGGACCCGTAAAAAATTAGCCTTGCAATGCTCATACTCAATATTAAGCGATTCGGCTCATATATTTGTTTAGCGCTTATGCTACGTATACCGCTATAGCCCAGTGGTTAGACTAGTGAACTTACAAATTTAATGTTGTGTGTTCAAATCTCAGTGTTTGTCATTTCCTGTTTTTTAATATTTTATTCCTAGCCTTTACAAAATTTAAAACCAAAGCTGGATTTAAATTAAATTATAGTATTTTCCAAATACAAGATTTGAAACCAAAGATTTTTAACCGAGTACTCGTCGCTGTCTTAATAGTACTCTCTCTCTCTCGTGTAAACCCCGTGTAAAGATGGTGAAATTTCGGAAAACTAAACTCCGAGAAACCAAAATAGCAACAATTTCACTGAACTTTTCGCAAATTTACGATTTCGGAAACTTCAGCAGTGAAGTGAATACCCTTAATATAATATCTGTTTTACCTGAATTTCAAATGATGTTAAATTTTGATTAAAAAACCCATAAATCGCGATAAAATGCATAAAAAGTTGATATGGTATATTCAATTTTCCTCGTCATAAAATGCTTTTTCGAATATTGTCAAAAATTTGAAAGTGGAATACGAGTATATTACTTTAATGATATTTTTATGCTTTAAGGCCCAACCAAGTTATGCTTAAGCAAACAAAAGTTTGATAGCAAAAACACGCACTTACTCGGCCATATATGAAGTCGCCCAAATTTTGTCTAAGCATTCCTTTTGTTCTATTTTTCAACTTTCGTTTATTTTTGAAACTTGAAAGAGACAACTTGACATTGTAGTTTGCTTAGCAGAATAGTGTTGCTAACAGTATTGAGAATGTGTTTAATTAAATTTTTTTTATTATTATGGAAAATTTTTCAATAAAAAAAATATTATTTTTATTGTAAAATTTGACATTTACCACAGCTTATAAGCCAAGCAGCACAATAAACATGTTTTTTTCGTTAGCTGATGGCAACCCTTTTTAACATACCCACATACAAATTTAACATGTGAATTTTTTCGACAACAAGTTGCTAACCCACATATAAATTTTTTTAATTTTTTACCACCGATAGACGAAATGTTTTAATGTTCTGAGTATGTAGATACCATTGTATAGAGGACTTATAAAAATGAAAATTCAAAAAAAGTTAAAAGGTGTGGCTAATAGGCGACATTGAAAGTTTTACATGTGAATTTTTTTGGAAGAATTTTAATGTTTTGAGTAAGCAAATGCCATTGTACGCAGAACTTCTAAAAATTAAAATTAAACATATAACTTAATAAAACACTCTTTAAGGGAAAAATATGAACAATTAAAAATATTCAAAATTGCGATTTATAAAAGCCGTTAAACTTTCAAATGCGTTAAACTTGTTTTTTGTGGGTTTGCACCTTGTTGCCCAAAACTTTAGACTGAATTATGTACAGCAAAAAGAATATTCGCTTGTAGCTTGCTCACAAATAAAGATAACAACTTCATCTTTGGTATACATATAAAAGAGTTTACTGAGTTTTTTTTGCACGTAAAACTCAATTTTGATTTCAGTGTGGGTTAGCACCTTCTTGCCCCGAACCCTTCATATACAGTGTTGCTCAAAACAATAGCAACAAAATCGGTACGCTGCTACAAAATCGTGTATCTTTTTAAATATTAGGGACACACAAAAATGTTTATAGGAACTATAGCATATATTCATTCATCATATTTAAAGCAAATCATATTCAAATTTGGTTTTGTTTTTTTTATTAAATTTAAAATTAATGTGATTTCATTCAGTTTGTCTGAGAGCAAAACAAAAGCAACATTATTAATATTTGGTGTAAGATTCATTATTCTTGATAACCGCTGCACATCTGAGCGACATCGACTCTATTAAATTAGATATGTTGGTATTAGGTATATATTCCCAATTAAGTTTCAGGGCTTCATACAGTGCAGTCTTATTGGAAAACCTTTGACCAGAAACTTTTACCTTCAAAATCCCAAAAAGATTTTCAATGGTATTCAAGTCATTATGACTGTGCCGGCAAATCAAGGACTTGTATCCCATTGCCTCTTATGTAATCTTTGATGCGCTTTGAAGTGTACTTCGGGTCGTTTTCGGGCGGAAACGTTCACTGAAGCGACATATTCCACTCTGAATGTGGTTGCATCTTGCTTTCTAAAATGACATTATATACAAATCGATCAATAATTTCATCGATTTTTTGAAATGGTTCAACTTCATTATAGGAGAAACAAGTGCAGACCATAATGCCACCGCCTCCGTGCTTAAAATTTATTTTGCAGTTTCGGGCTTCAAGTCGTGTACCTGGGTGGCGCCGTACCGCGCACATCCGATCTGAATTAATTAAGTTGAACTTTGATTCATCGCTAGAAAACGGTTTTCGATTTTTGAACGGTCCAATTTAGGTGCTCTTTTGCAAGACTGAGTCAAAAAAACAATAAATTGCAACTTGTTGTCACAATTTCAGACAGAATTATTTAAATTGTAATACCTCACCTTGTTTTTTATGCTTAGCTGTAAACAAAGGTTTCTCTGCCGGTCTGTAACTTCTTTAATCGTTCTCAACGGCTCGTCATCAAATAGTGCTGTGATGGATATCTAAATCAAGTGTCCGAATAACCCTTTTGGATGTGGCAAATGCATTTCGTTTGAACACGCCACAAATGTTCCTGTCATCACGCAGCGATGTCTTCCGCGGCCGCCCTCCTTAATGTACCGTTGTTACGTTTTTTGCGATGGTATATTTCTTTATTAATCTGCAAGCTATTGACTGATTAATATCAAACTGTTTCACGTTAGAATTTCCGTTTCTATATTCGGAAACAATTTGTAATTTAAGAGCTTCACAGTATTTAAAACGTACCATTATAAATGGAACAGTCAATGTCACAACTAGCGAAAAAACAAAACTAAACTTAAATGTTTATGACTTACAAGCAACACGTGCTTTACAATAACGGAACTTTTACCGGTATTTCTTGGAACTTCTGTTTTTTTTTACATTTTTCAACTTTTGTTGTTTTTGTTTTGCTCTCAGACAAATTGAGTGTAGCCACATTAATTTGACATTTAATTAAAAATAAAACAAAACCAAATTTGATTCCTATAATCATTTTTGTGCGTCTCCAATATTAAAAAAGATACATGATTTTGTTGCAGCGCACTTATTTTGTCGCTATGGTTTTGCGCAACAGTGGCCGCATTCAGCGCAGACAACTGTTGTGAACTGTAATGGTAGCGCTACCTTAGTTCACGATGTTTTTCTCTGAATGTGTTGCTACTCTACACGTCAGAAGTTAGATTCAATTTAATTTTTATGTAAATTTAATTCAATTGTAAAGGTTTCTCACTTAAATTGGCTGCGTTCTTTCTGCGTTTATTAATTTAACAGCGTCAGTAACAGCATCTGACAGTTAAGCAAACAGTTGTGTTCATGTAGCATAGAATTTGTTCGCTCGATTAAAAGGCGTTCGCTACTTTATCAGTTTTAGTTAGCGCTACCAAATTTGTACCATTCAGCGAATATTTACACAACAGTTGCCAACTGTTGTCTGCGCTGAATGCGGCCAATGTATATACAAATTTATTTTTTATCTGTCAATTGATTTTGATTCAAAATCAATGCAGATCCCAATTTTTTGCAAAAATTAAAAAAATTTGTCCAAAAACATAAATGAAAAGCTGATAAGCTTCAACAAATTTTTCGAAGAACTTTTGAACATTTTTAATAAGGGCTTTCATGCAAAGTGGCAGGCTTCTAATTTGGGCAATTAGTTATTTTTGTCAGACAGGTTGTATGAACAGCCCTTAAAGTCGATTGTGCATTTGCAGCATATAAGTCAGCTGTGCGATCTGCCAGCGATGCGTTCCATTTAAACGGGGACGCTTTGAGGATTGTTTGCTTGTTTTCTGAAATTTTTAGAATTAAATCTTTATTAGTTTTGCTCAAATTATAACTTTTCCTTCAAAAAAGAAAACAGCTGATTGATCATATAAGTTTGCCACCTCGTTTGCTCACCTAAATCGAAGAGCAAATTTATCTGGTTTGTGCAAAAGCTTTTTCATACGAATTTTGACAGTTCATTTATAAGGCTGATAAACTTATAAGGTTTATACCATTTATAAGGGTATTGCCCATTTGCATGAAAACCCTTAATATATTTTTGTCAAGATTTTGTAAACGTTTGACATTTTGTTAAGCACAAAATCTGCCAACTTCAGCGACTTTTCGACTTAATCATACTTTTCGTTAACTTTTTTCTGAGACTTTTGTCTGCTTAAACATAATTTGGTTGGGTCTTTATAAACGTAAATGTATGTAAAATGTATGTTTATGTATTTAAACGTAAGTTCGGATTCTATAAGGTATGTTCGCAATTTGTGAGCCTTTCAGCTCTTTATCTAAATTATTGCTTATGAGCGCTTATGCTAAACGTTATAATTGACAACTAAGGTCTTCAGTGAAGTCTTATAAAAAATTTGTTAAATTTTTATTATTATATCTGAGTTGATATATTCAAGGGCCAAAAACGGCAACAACAAAGGCAAGAGAGCACAGCAAAAAAAAATAGATTAAAAAGCTTTTTACGGAATTTGATGCCATGTAAGGGGCACAAAGCGGGGCGTTACATGCGCTCCAGTTACTACACTCAAATATTAACTTATGCTGATTTGGTTTTTTTAATGCTGTCGTTGTTGTTGCTTGTTTTTCTTGGTACAAAACGTAAAGACCGACAGCAACACAACTTAAAGTCAAATCGAACTCAATAGACAGTCAAGAATCCAGACGAAACGTGCCCGCCTTCATGCACAAACTGAAAGAGTGGATTTGAAAAAGACGACAAAAAAGTCTATTATTCCTGCTGGTATGTATGTATGTTTAAGTGTGTGTGTGTATGTGTGTGTCTGATTTCTGAAGTTTCAAATTTCGTTATTAAATTCTTAAACCTTTTCCATACGAAACGTCGAATATGTTTATTGTTGCTGACGTCTGTCTGCCTCCTTGCCAGTCAGCCACTCCCTATATCCCTGTCCTGTCAACAGTTACTCACACACACTAACACACATGTGCCATTGACATTTCAGCTGAAACTTTTATTGAAAGTGAAAAAAATGCTATTTCATTCAATTGAAAGCATCCGAAATAAAATGTTGACTCCTGGTTGTTCTTGGAATTTTTCACAACTTTTTTTCTTTCTTCTCTCTTTGTGTTGACATTTCGCTACGTTTTGCAAACAAATGGCAATCCTTTCTTCCAAAAGCAAATCGCTCACAGATAAAGTTATTGCTACTCACTTCAAGCAGCAATAAAAAAAAAATTTTTTTTAACGCTTTTCTTCCATAATCTACAGCAAGTCTTCTACTTCGTGCTACATGCAACATATTGCGGATGCTTCTATGCTGTCTAGTGCCTAAATTTAAGTTGCATCCTTAGAACCTGACACTCCTCCTTACACGCGCTTGTGTCATTGCAACTGCATTAGCCCTCAAATCCTTAGGTTTTTTTTTGCCATCTACATAGTAATAATATTAAATATTATCTTTCGAATAATATTTCCATACTTATAGTGTGCATGTGTGGGTGTTCTGTTAGCCAGTCCTTGTGTCTCTACCAATTGGGTGTGTGTGTGTGAGTCTGTGTCAACAGTCGACCCGTTGGTCTCGGTGTTGAACTCTTGAGCTTGTTTACAAACTCAAGTAAACTTCAATTTGTTTACCTTTGTTGATATTTTACAAATTTGTATTTATATCTGAAGTTGTATATTTTTTCATCCTTTAATAAACATACATAAATGCATACATCAGACAGCCTCAAGTGTGTTGACTGTCGACAACTTCTTATACATTTATTTACATATTTTACTTATATAAAAACTAATTTTTATGGAGAAATATTAATATTTCATTGAACGTCAATTCGTGCTGTTGTTCCTCTTTAGCACTAGTGATTTAAGTTTGTGTCTTGAAAAATTTGTTGATTTTTAATTTTGAATTGGTTTTTGAACCTTTTTGGAAAGAAAAGTTCGCTTTCGGCACTCAGAAATGAACAATTTTTGAATCATCACTCTTTCGAAGACGAATTAAATTGTCTATTAAAAACAAAAACTTTTTGTTCTTAAATGAGTTCTCAAAAGTACTAAAACAGGATAGCTTCATTCTAAGTAAGTGCTTATGTAAAAATAAAATAGATCCCTGCATGGATGAACACTTGTGAACATCTCCTAACAAAAATTTACGGGAAAAATTTATAGCAATTATTGCTGGCAACAGATTTCCTTCATTTAATATACACTCAACTCTCTTTTTACTCGGCAGATGCATTCCTAGGGTCAGTGCAGTTACTTGGTGCACGTAAGCTTTGAAGTAAAATATTCACCATGTATTTCAAATTTGTTAAAATCGAATAAAGAAAACGCCATACAACGTTACTTTATTAAATCTTTTAAGTATCTAAATGACACAAAAATTAATGTCATGATTAAAAATTTACCCATAAACTTTTTCCGCAAAAACTCACCATATAATTGAATTTTTTAAAATCGAAAAAACAACGCAACAAGCTCCCATACAAAGCGATTTTTACAAAATAATAAGCTTATGTAATGACTTGAAATCTTGCATCTGAATTTTGATCTCAAATATTCACCATATATTTCAAATTTGTAAAAATAGAATAAAAACCACGCCTACTTCCTAAACAAAGTAACTATATGAAAACGGTTAAGTCTCTAAAAATTCCGCAAGAATATTTAAATTCACTTTTAATTTGGAATTTGTCACAATTGATATAAGCTCGGCCAGTCTCTCATACAAAGTCACGTTATCAAAATAGCATAACTTTTATAAATTCCACAAAAATGTGTGTATTAACCATAGATGGGCACTTTGCAGTACCAGTAAAATTGCAGTAAAAATAAATTTTTACTGATAATGAAATTAAATTTGCATTACCAGTAAAATTTTACTGATTACTGAAAAAAATTGCAGTAAAAATAAATTTTTACTGATTACTGGGAAAAAATTGCAGTACAAATAAATTTTTACTGATAATGAAATTTAATTTGCATTACCAGTAAATTTTTACTGATTACTGAAAAAATTTGCAGTAAAAATAAATTTTTACTGATTACTGAAAAAAATTGCAGTAAAAATAAATTTTTACTGATTACTTAAAAAAATTGCAGTAAAAATAAATTTTTACTGATTACTGAAAAAAATTGCAGTAAAAATAAATTTTTACTGATTACTGAAAAAATTGCAGTAAAAATTTATTTAGTAATCAGTAAAAATTAATTTTTACTGCATTACTAAAAAAAATTGCAGTAAAAATAAATTTTTACTGATTACTGAAAATATTGCAGTAAAAATTTATTTTTGCAAATTTATTTTTACTGGAATTTTTTTCAGTAATCAGTAAAAATTTATTTTTACTGCAATTTTTTTCAGTAATCAGTAAAAATTTATTTTTACTGCATTTTTTTTCAGTAATCAGTAAAAATTTATTTTTACTGCAAATTTTTTCAGTAATCAGTAAAAATTTACTGGTAATGCAAATTAAATTTCATTATCAGTAAAAATTTATTTTTACTGCAATTTTTTCCCAGTAATCAGTAAAAATTAATTTTTACTGCAATTTTCTCCAGTAATCAGTAAAAATTTACTGGTAATGCAAATTGAATTTCATTATCAGTAAAAGTTTACTGAATACTGCTTCTAGTAATGCAGTAAATATTTACTGCAGTATGCCTATGTATGGTATTAACAGCATATTTAACACATAATTTTCCATATCCTAACCGTGTTCTGCATTTAAGTTCTCGCAAAATTGGATGAACACCACAACCGTTATCTATACGGAGTGACGTCATCAAGAATATACTGTATAGCTAAGAATATACTTTCGGGTATCTACACTTCGACCCAATCGAAGATAATTCCCCTCCAGTTTTTATTTAAATTAAATTTCATGGCCCATAACCATAGTCAAAATAAAAGTCGACTCTAAATTTAATGCAAGCTTTTTGACAACATTTTATGTTAAAAAACTATCAAATACTAAATTTAGAGTCGACTTTTATTTTGACTATGGTTATGGGCCAATGTGTTTTTTACAATTCAGTTCATAAACCTTATAAAAAATATACAAAAGTTTTTATTTATTTTTTATTAATCACAAAGTTTTTTATAATCACAAAAAGGAGCACAAGAGATCTTATAATATTCATAAAATGAGATCAATAAAATCTATAAAAAAATTATATAAACATAAAGAAGTCTTATTATAATTAAAAAACAAAAATTTTCCATAAACGGACAAATTTCTTTAGTTACCTTAATGAAGAAAGGCCAATAACATTTTTGTAAATCAGGTTATTTGCATATGCTTTAAGGTCAACCACCCATCTACCCGAAATCTGACACAATCCATCCGAAATTTTTTTTTAAATGTGAGTCAGGGCCTTTCTATGTTAAGGTAACGAAGTTAGTAGGAAAATCTTTCAGTCAAACAATTCTTCACTTTCATTGAAATTTTAGAAATTATTTCATTTCATATTGGGGTTGGAATTAGTTTTAAAGGTTTTCTAAGAGATGGCGTAACTATCAATAGATCGCATCGGGCACACCTGTGACTATATTCATTTCAAAGCACATTGTCTAAGCTTCATTTTTCAGTATGTGTCATTCCACTGAAGTGTAAACAACATATATTTTTTTCTCTGTGAACATGTCGACTTTCGTTCCAACAAAACGCAATTTGCGGGAAGGTTTACTTTTGTGCTTCCATTTGAAGAAAAAAGCGGTTGAAGCACAACGCACGCTTACTGAGGCTTACGGGGACTATGCTCCATCGATTTCTACTTGTGAGTAATGGTTCCGTCGGTTTAAAAGTGGTGATTTTGATACGGAAGACAAAGAGCGTCCGGGCCAGCCGAAAAAGTTTGAAGATGAGGAATTGGAGGCTTTGCTCGATGAAGACCCGTGTCAAACCCTTCAAGAATTGTCAGAATCATTGGGAGTCGACTTATCAACGGTCGGCAAACGCTTGAAGGCCATGGGAATGATTCAAAAGCAAGGAAATTGGGTGCCGTACCAGTTGAAGCCGAGAGACGTTGAACGGCGATTTTGCATGTGCGAACAACTGCTTCAACGGCATAAAAGGAAGAGTTTTTTGCATCGTATTGTCACTGGCGATGAAAAGTGGATCCATTACGATAATCCTAATCGAAAAAAATCGTGGGGACCACCCGGCCATGCATCAACATCGAGGGCCAAGCCGAATATTCATGGCGCCAAGCTTATGCTGTGTATTTGGTGGGATCAGAAGGGTGTCGTGTACTATGAGCTGCTAAAACCTAACGAAACCATCACTGGGGAACGCTACCAACAACAATTGATGCAATTGAGCCGAGCATTAAAGGTTAAACGGCCGGAATATGCCAAAAGACACGACAAAGTGGTTTTTCAACATGACAACGCACGGCCACATGTTGCAAGAACCATCAAGGAAACGTTGGAGGCGCTGAATTGGGATGTGCTACCCCACCCGCCTTATAGCCCAGACATAGCCCCTTCCGACTACCACCTATTCAGATCGATGACGCATGGCTTGACTGAACAGCGCTTCACTTCTTACGAGGATACCAAAAAATGGGTCGATTCGTGGATTGCCTCAAAAGACGAATCGTTCTTCCGGCGCGGAATCCATATGCTGCCAGAAAGATGGGAAAATGTTATAGCTAACGATGGACAATACTTTGAATAATATACATTGTACCGTTGTTTCTAAATAAATGCTCAAAAACCGAAAAAAAACCTTTAAAATTAATTCCAACCCCCAATATATTACTTCTGATATCAATATTGTTGCATTTAGTTCACTAGATTTTATTAAATATTTTGCTTAAATTAAATTCTGTTTCTGTAATTTTCTTTATTTAATTTTGAAAATAAAATATTCTTTTAACATTTGCTGTCGAATGAGAAATTGAAAGAATTCTTTAAGCAATTTTATATAAATTGGAGAAAAACTACTCTTTTAAATCATTTTTTATGTATTTTACAAAGTACCAAAATTCAAAACTAGATCAAATTTTTAATTCTTTTAAGTCTTTTGCTTACTTAGGGGTAGTCCATAAACTACTTTACTGATTTTGAGGTTTTTCTCCCCCTGCGATACTTTTCGTAGTGCTTTTCAAAACCCCTCCCCCCATAAAGTAACGTGACACATGAAATTAATTCATTCGAATGATTATATATTTTGACTAGCTCTGACAATTTTCACTAGTATTAGTGACTAGTATGACTAGATACATTAAAGGAACAATTGGAAAAAAATCAATAATTAATATCATATGTAAAAGCTATTCCATCTGCGACCCAAGATTCGATGCTCTCAATCACTGGGATAGAAGAAGCTGGTAGCTTTGTTGAGGATTCTTCAAAATAGAATTTTTCATCGGATTCTATGTCGACCCATTCAGGTGAATCCTCATTTCTAACGCAAAGAAATTCACCTGGTCTTTGACAGAGTACCCTTAAAGGCTGCACCCGAGCTGCACCAAGTTTAGCTGCACAAAATTGATTTATTTAAATAGTATTTTTTATTCCGATTTATTGTAAACGATATAATACAAACTTATGGCAATTCATACAAGTTTTAAAAACGAAATACAAGCCGCAGGTAGGACACGACCTTGAACCGATTTCTTCTTTCTGAGAAGGACAGTACATGTCATACGGTATCTCCTTTGATCAAGAACATTCAGGCCCTAACGTCAAAGCCTGTCGCAAAAGCAAAGACCCAAATTTTTCAGACGTGTGCTGAGATGGTGAAGGAATACCAAAAGGTTCCTGTGTCGAGGGAAAAGGTGGTGGAAGAAATCGTTGTAACAAAAGTTAACCATCAATTTAGACGATCAAACATAAACATGTAAGGTTAAAAATTTTTGAAATGATTGTTATTAATTAGAGGTTTTTCGTCGATTTTTTTAATTTTTGGTAACGTAACAATATCTAAACACCTCCCCCCTACCGTTACTTATCGTAGTGCGTTTCAAAACCCCTCCTCCGCCCTTAATTGGTAACGTAGTTTATGGACGACCCCTTAGTGTTCTAAATTCTGTTTTCTATTTATTATAGAGTGAAATAAAATGTTTTCGACAGCTATTTTAATTTAATTATGCGTTTCGTACTCGAGCGATGGTAACCATCTTTTATGTATATGGCAAGCTTTGCTTTGCTTGGCGGCAACATTGTTGTGTAATGTTGCAAGTTTATTTTTTATTTGTTTATTTTCTGGGCTCACCCTGAATGTCTCTGTGTGTGTGTGTGTGTGTGTGTGTGTGTGTGTGTGCAATTCATGCATTTAATGGACCCTCAATTGCAGACATTTAATGCTCGAGACTCGAGCAATTTAAACGACAACAAAGTGTTTATAGCTAGAACCAAACAGTTAAGCTTTAGAGTCTCTGCTCTAGCTATCTTGCACCTTGTTGCTGCTCTGATTGTTGTTGTTGGTGTTGTTGTTGTTGTGTGCATATTTCGATTTTATTGCACAGTCATAAATCTTATATTTTGCTCGCATTGTGTAGTTTATTGAATTTTTTAACCGGAAATGCCGTTAAATTTTATATAGCCTGAAATTTATAGTCAAAGCTCTTAAAAGGTTTTAAATTTGTTGCCGTGTGTGTAAATGTCAAATGTTTGCTTGCAATTAAGTGTTTATTTCTTGATGTGTATTGCAGCATTCTCTGTTAAATTGTTTTTGTTATATATTTAGTTGCGCCACCCTTAAATTTGTCTGAAACTAAACGGCATTTCCGTTTCCTCTGCGCTATTTACTGAACCTTGTAAGCTTGCTGATCTGCAGTCTATTAATTATAATTTTATTTATCGATATCTATTTCTGACTGTCCATGCTATGATTTATTTTACATTCTACCGCACCAAATCCGGTACTATTTTTTTTCTTATCGTTCTCACTCCTTGTGCCGTTTCTGCGTTGGTCGCTTTTTGGTTTTAGGGCTCTGTTGGCACTGATAAGCTTTCACAAGCACCCCCTCAAACGCACAATCGTTGAACTACGAAATCAAAAAAGTCAAAATTTTTCATTCATAAATAATGTCCCTTTGCTTTTGTTTTATTTACCTCAAACTACTAGTAAACAGTTGCCCTTATCAGCCATCTCTTTCTATTCAACCATATTCCTTGCTCTTTCTGCATCAATTCTTGTGCGTATAAATCTAAATTAAATGTGAAAAAAATATTAATTTCTTTATCATCTAGCTTTGCTAGTTTCCGTTTGCAATGTCCTGCCGTTACGCCACGCTGTGTTGTGGTTTTTTTTTTATTCCCACTGTCTAGCATTGTTAGTGATTTTGTTGTTGTTTTAGCACATGGCCGGCACCAGCATACGCACAAACACACACACTCGCACATACACACACACAAACTCATTAATCATCGCATAATAATTTTCTGTTGTCAGCCATATTTAAGAAACGTATTCATAATGCAGCTTAAATCCGCATTTGACAAATCGTCTTTGCTTATGTCACAATCACGCTTCTATTTTCTGTGGGGATCTTTTTTTACAATGCCGGATGTGGCGTTATTTGCTGGTAGAAAGTTGGTCAGAAGAATCAAAGCAAGACTTGGATTGTGACTTCAGGGTCTTAAGGCATTGTAAATGAAAACATTTTTTACCTTTTTTTTTGTATTAATTTTTTTGTTCATTTCCAAAACAAAATATGCCACATATTGACATTAGAACATTTCCACTGACGTTGGTTGACCAAACATTACTGTTAAAAAAAATTATAAACATTAAATTTTTTTTTTAATTTAATAATTAAATAAAGATATCAATATGTATATGTTTTTGAATAATATTAAATTGTTAATGTTTGTATTTTTTGAGCGTTTCTTTGTACTATAGCTGTTAAACAATAATCGTAATCATTAGTAATTCGATTATATTTTTTTTTTTTGAAAAGGTGAACTAATTGATTAAGTACGATTCTTTTCTGTTTGTAATCGTAATCTATTAATAACGATTGCAAATAACCAAAAAATAATAACGATTACTGCAGGTTACGAAAATAGTCAAAAAGAATCCAAAGTAATCTAGAAAAAATAATCCGACTAATTTTAGAAGTAATATTTTTATATTTTTTGATTATTTAAATAATTTTTCTTGATTACTTTTAATTGGTTAAATTCTTTTTTCTTGATTACTTTTGATTGGTTTCGATTATTTTCGTAATTTCAAGTAATCATAATGATTTTTTGATTATTTGTAATCGTAATCTGTTACTAATCTTAAAATTCTGCCTCAAGGATTATATGATGACAATTGTTTGTAAAATATAATATAATTGAATACTAATCGTAATCGCAATTTAACAGCTATGCTTTGCACCAATCGACACGAGCCTTTTGTTTAGCTATTGTCAAATTATGTGAACTAAAACGTGAAGATATTTTTTTCAAACCTATGTGTTCATGTAAAATAGTCTGTATGCTGGTGAAAGTAATAACCAGGGATGCCTAAACCTCATGCTATGTCACATGACGAGCAAGCATTATTAGTTAGCACACAGTTTCAATGTTTTGTGGCAAAACAAAAAATGTTTTAGATGCCCTACACGAAAGTCATCAGTGACCAAAGTACGGTCCCGCTGGAATTCTGAGTACCACCGATATACAGATGTTTTTGGTAACGCTATATTGCCAAAAGTCCAATTCAGGTCACTGATGCACTCTTATTGAGATATTTTATGTCGAAAGTTGTAAATTTGCAATTTTAAAAGCACTGTAAAAACACAATAAGCACAATAACACCAAAACGTTGTGAGTACGTAAAGGCTAAAAAATGTTAGACTTTCCAATAGAAGCGTCACTAAGTGGAAGAACTTCATACAATTTTTGGCCATAAATAGTTAAACAAACCTAGAGCTTTTAACCCTCATCGGTCCCCTGTATGCGCACGCATACAATTTTGATCTTTAACCTTGAATAAAATAAAAACGGTTCAGCGAAATTACCTTGTATTTCGCATAGTAAAATTATTTTGCCTGAACTACCAAAAAAATCCATTTTTGAATTTGTACCCTTACTGTATTTTTCTGTGCAGTTATAGTTACGAATCGGTCCCTGTGTATGTGCGCGCATACACATAAGCAGGTACCTGGAATTGCCGCTTATTTTTGTGAGTGGATTTATAGCACGCTCTTATTCTTTCGTTTTATGAAATTCAGTTTGTTCTGCAACACACATAAGTGAAGTTTGTTTGCGCATTTATTTGAATTTAGGTTGTGTTTCGAAGTATTTGATAAAAAATGGATAGAGTTTTACGTGAAAGAAGGCAGCGAGATGAACTAGAAATGGATTTTGATTTGAAAAGCGAAGCGGGCGAATCTCCGTGCAATAGTGACGATGATTTTGCATTATCAGACGAGGAGAATGATGAAAGTGAAGTTAGCGTGCATTCGGATGAAGACGACATTGAGCCACTTGAGCAAAATTTAGCAGAAGAAAATGCAGCAAATCCTGAAAATAAATGTTTTTCAAAAAATAAGAAAATTGTATATTCATCACAACCATTTGAAATAAATCGAAGAAATTAATTTCGACGTGCAGAAGAAAATTTCACTTCAGGTAAAAACCTACCCTCTTTGTTATGGGTTCATGTTCATTATATGTTTCATTTTTGTTATAATTCAGGTCCGAAAGCATTAGCAGCTGTTACTATAGTTGATGTTTCGTCTGCATTTTACATGTTCCTTGAACCGGTTGAAAATATTATTTTGAACTTGACAAATTTATATGGTGTGCGAAAGTACAAAGACGATTGGGGAAACATTGATTTGGACACTCTGCACGCATACTTTGGATTGTTGCTGCTTTCTGGTGTGTATCGGTCATACGTTGAATGTGTCATTAAACTGTGGAATGACGAAACTTGTCAGCCAATACTTAGAGCACCAATCTTTGAAAATGTTCAAGCGCATCCATGGTTGCATTCGATTTGCTGACCTCGAACAACGTATGGCCAACACTGCATCTACAAGTACGGCCAACGTATGGCCAACACTGCATTTTCTGTACGTGACAAATTGGCACCGATTCGAAATGTATTCCATAAATGAAATCATAATTTGAAAGTTGTATACACACCAGGAAAAAAAATTACCATAGATGAACAGTTAGTTCCGTATCGTGGGCGATGTCCGTTTCGTCAGTATATTCCATCCAAGCCTACGAAATATGGCATCAAAATTTGGGTGCTATGCGACCCAAAAAGCTGATATGCATACAACACACAAATTTATGTTGGTCGGAATCGTAATGCCACTCCTGAACGTAATCTCGGACGGCGTGTTGTTTTGGATTTGGTGGAAGGACTTTCTGACAGAAATGTAACATGTGACAACTTTTTCACTTCGTATGAATTGGCAGAAGATTTACATAAGAATCGCATGATTATTTTGGGAACAATAAGGAAAAATAGGACTGAATTTCCTTCAGTTCTACTCGACATGCGTCAAAAGCCAATTTATCATACAGAAGTTGTATATGAACATAAATTGCAAGCAGTTATGTTGTCATATGTTCCTCCCCGTTACCGATTTGTGACATTGCTCAGTACATACCACAATGTTGTCAGCATAAATGAGAATAGTGAAAAGAAGAAACCTAGCATCATTGAAGACTACAACAAAACCAAGAGTGGACAAAACCATGGATAAAATGGTGGCTACGTACACATGCAAACGAAAAGTCAATCGGTGGCCAATGGCAGTATTTTGTAACATGCTTGATGTTAGTGCGTTGAATGCATTCGTGACGTTCATTGCATTATTCCCGAATTGGAAAAATTCTAAAACGAACCATAATATTCGTCGTCGCCTTTTTATCGAGGAGCTTGGATTGAATCTCGTTAAAAAACAGATCACTAAACGTAAAAAACAACCTCAAAGTAATGATGCTTCCAGTGTTATTCAAAGAATTCGTGAGATTCGCCATTTACCAAGTACATCAAAACGAGACCGATGCTATACATCTGCACATATAAAAATAACAAAAATCTTTTTGCTACACGCTGTAAAAAGTGTAGAAATTTCTTTTGTGCTGAACATAATTTCAATTTATGCGAAAAATGTACAAATAATTGGCAAAAGTTAAAAATGCAATTTTTTTTCTAATATATGTAATATTCTAATTAATTTCATTCTAAATCTACCTTTATGAAGTTCAAATGTATTAATATGATAGTAAACAATGTAATAAACATAAAAAATCACAAAACATAAATGTTTGTTAATTTTTTTAGCCTTTTTACAATTAAAAATGTATGTGTATGCGCGCGCATACAATAGGACCGATTAGATGTATTTCTCGAGGGACCGATGCGGGTTAAATTTTGTATGACCGATTTTTATAGTCAAATACGCAATATATACATAAGTTGGGATCAACACCGCCCGCAGGCACACTCACCTTACATACAAATCTTCTTTCTTTCCAAATGGGCATTTCGAAAATGGCGTAACGGACGATTTGTACGAAGAAATTTTTAAAAAATAATATGAAAAAGTATAATTTCTAAAAAGGTTTTTTTATATTTGCGTAGTAATTAAGTAGCAATATTTTAAGTAAAAACAATAAAAACAATCGACCGTAAGGGTTATATCATAGCAAGAACATGTGCTGGCGTTACGTTACAAAAAACGGAAGTGATCTTACGGCGTTTTCTTTTCTCGATCAAAATGTCACCTAATTACATGGCAACATTACGAAAATATTGTCATACTCCCTGCGAAAATGTTACATTTTTTATATGAAAACAGAACAAAAAATGCAACCCTGTCACAAACCAGCTAAATAATAAAATTATGCAACTTGCGTCCATTATAACAAAATCTTTATTGATACATTACAAACGATACATAAAAATCCGCTGGGCAACACTCAGTATTATAGAGTTTTTTTCTCGTGATATTGTTGCAGTCCGCCTTTATGATTTCGCAAGGGTAGAAAATGTCGCACTTTTGACGAATCAGAGTACAACATTTTGAGAAAAGAACACGCACATTTGGCAGCCCCGGCGCAAAGCAGAATAAATGCAACACTATCGCGAGAAAAGAAAATGCCATTAGATTACAAATTTTGTAAAACTCTCTGAAATGGGCAAGACATTTTGTATAAAACTTTTTAGAAGGATTTGAAATAATATTAGTTTAAATTAATCCAAGTGATTAAATTTAAAAATTTCGTCTGGGTTTTTCTTGCTAGGCTTTTTGATCTGGCGTTACGTTACTTAAATTTCCAGTGTAGGTTGATTGGGTAATTAGGTAGTAAGTAATTATGGATTTCAGTAATTAAAAAGCAAATCTTATATATATTACGCAAACGCAAATATTGTCCGGCGTAAGGCTTTTTAAGTACAAGTCCAATCTTAATAAGTTTATAATGTTTTGGTAGGTTTAGACCTGTAGATGTGCTAACTGAACTTTTTATTTCTTAAGAACTTATATTTTTTAAGTTAAAGCGAGTTAAAGTTTGCATATAATTGCTGTTATGTTGCTTTTTTTCTTCTTAATTTCAGCATATGCCTAAAAATATGTGAGGTATTTAGCTCTACCTATCAGCTAATAGCTATGAAACTGTTATACTGACAAATAATCTTTTATAATTTCACTGGTAAAACTATGAATTGATATATTCAATATAAAAGTGATCCTGGAATGATTTCTTACAAATGAAAAAAAATTTCTAAACTGTTGGTTGGATAATTTTGTAATTTTTAAAAATTTTTACAAAAATTTAATAAGAAATTGGAAACCGGTAATGAAACATTTTTGTTCAAAAGTATTTTTCAACTGGAAATCAAGAAATAATCTTACTCCTGTATATTTAAAATAAATTTGGGTATGAAATTAAATATGCAAACATTATATCGTCGTCGCGTCTGCAATACTGCGTATCCGTTTCAATTAATTTCATTTCAATTT
This sequence comes from Dichetophora obliterata, assembly GCA_963920525.1. NCBI lineage: Eukaryota > Metazoa > Arthropoda > Insecta > Diptera > Sciomyzidae > Dichetophora > Dichetophora obliterata. Next base: position 186,509,369 of record OY986435.1, on the reverse strand, counting down.
TGATCATTCCTGATTGATTTATTCGTTTTAATTTTTCATTGAATGCTCATTTGAGAACAAAACAAATATCTAATTTCAATAAATGTTTAGTTCAGTTGAAAATCTATTCAATAATAAAATCAGTTTTTCTGCACTCCTGAAATTTTACTATCACCTTCTGTGTGTATGTGCAAGTAGCGGATACGCGGTATGCACCACCAGAACGTAATGACGTTGGACCACGCAGGAAAAAATGTTTTTATTGGCCGCATTCAGCGCAGACAACTGTTGTGAACTGTAATGGTAGCGCTACCTTAGTTCACGATGTTTTTCTCTGAATGTGTTGCTACTCTACACGTCAGAAGTTAGATTCAATTTAATTTTTATGTAAATTTAATTCAATGCAAAGGTTTCTCACTTAAATTTTCTGCGTTTATTAATTTAACAGCGTCAGTAACACCATCTGACAGTTAAGCAAACAGTTGTGTTCGTGTAGCATAGAATTTGTTCGCTCGATTAAAAGGTGCTCGCTACTTTATCAATTTTAGTTAGCGCTACCAAATTTGTACCATTCAGCGAATTTTTACACAACAGTTGCCAACTGTTGTCTGCGCTGAATGCGGCCATTGTCGAGCTCTTCATTTCGATAGTCAGTTATTAAGCAGCGAGCTCTACTCATGTTGTCACAAAGTCAATCCTGGCAAACAACCCATTTATGCACAAATCTATACGCATGATACGGAAGCAGCCACCCGAATCTTGGCCGATTTGTAGTAAAATCGAGAATGTGACATTTCGATCATGCGCAAACTATCAGAACACCTTACAGCCCAAAATCCTTTTGCGCAAATTTTTCGCAGCGTTACAACGTGAGTCTGAGATCAACTTGAGATGTCGCAACATAAAAATCGTAGGATGGTAATTTTTGCTGATAGATTATCTAAATTTCGCTGATCAACGACATTTTAATTTGCCGTTTCATTTGTAGCTGACGTTTAATTTTTAGGAAATGATGTTTCAACTGTATTTAGAGTAGGCGACGGATATCCAGTTGGGGAGTGCGACCTAATTATATATCTTGTTGATGGAGATCTTCGAAGCTTAGGTTGCCAGCATTCAAGTGTTGATCCCATGGCATATCCTTTTATCTTTCCGCGTAGTGATGAAGGTTGGTATCGTTATATGGTTCATGATGGAGACCAAGCAACAGCAGTGAGAAACAATTTAACTCAACTACAATGTACATCATATCGATTAGCACTACGGGAAGAATTAAGTACTCTTCATAGACCCAAAAGCTTTTCTTGGCCCGGGTTGTTGATATGCAGTATATAAACCTTCATGATGATGTTAAATCTAAAGCTCAAAACTGAGGACTTCGCGTGGGTAAACAGTTTATCTTTCCAAAAACATTCCAAGGCAGATATTGACATTTAAATTTCAACTATTTAAACTCGATGAGTATTGTTTGTACAATTGGAAAGCCTTATTTATTCTTCACTTATAATTGCAATCCTAATTGGGTGCATATCAAAGCAAATTTGAACCTAGGTGAACAGCCATGCTTTGAGCCTGATCTAATTTCTAGTGTTTTTCACATAAATTTATTGTCTCTTCGATGATATAAATAAAAAACCCGTTTTAGAAAAATTTAACTAATATTTTTTTTTCTATGAAAGTAGTAGGCAGCGCATCCTAAATAACAATGTCGGTATTACAACTTCTTATATAGTTTATACATAAATATGTTAAGAAAAAGTAATACTGTCCTAATAAATACCAAAAAAAATAAGACTAGGTATGTTTGGTTTTGGAATTTTAACGCCACACGGATTTACTAGTTTAAAATATTGTCCTATTCTTGCTTTAACCATTTTTTCATTATCTTTAGCCAATGCCTTCCATTTTACTAAAACTAAAAAGCTTACAAAACATTTACGAAAAAGAAAAACTGCGTTTGTGAAACTGTGCAGACGATCATGGTAAATCATTATATGTATAAACTGCCTTAATTATTTAAATAAAAATATTTCTTTTAGATAATATCATAAAATAATAAGTTTTTAATAAATTGATTTTATATGATTTTATTATAAATATAATAAAAATTAATAAATTTTAATTTTTTCACCACTGTAGACTTTTCTGTGGAAATGTCCTTATAAAACTTTATAAGCTCTTAGTATCAGCAGGGCTGAATTATTCATAAGGCAGTGTGGGCAACTTCCTAGGGGCACCGCATCTGCTAGGAGTCCTGCGTACCGAGAAAAAAAAATTTGAAAATTTGTTATCGAGTGAAAATTTAATTTTAAGATTTGTATGCTCAATGACAATATTATTTGTTTTTTTTATTTTTTTTTATTACGTTGTTTTATTTCAAATGATTATAGAATGAAATTCGATTTTTTTCGCGGCTATTTATAAAGTTTATTATGTCCTACGTAATTTGAGAATGTCTGCTAGCGTAACTCCTGTAAATATAAAACGAAAGTTGGTGATACAATTAATTTTACCATTGATAACATACTCTGAAACAGTGTACAGTAAGCTCAACTCATCTTCCCAATTAAAATTGCAAATAGCTTTTAATTATGCCACACGTTATGTTTATGGTTTACGAAGATATGAACACCTATCTAGCTTTAGAAATTCAATACTTGGTTGCGACATAACATCATACATCAAAGCAAGAAACTGTATATACCTGCACAAACTTATTCATGAAAAATCGCCTCGTTACCTTTATGAAAAATTACGGTTTTGTATGTCTAGAAGAAGTCATATTCTTATTATACCCAGGCATAATACTTTAAACACCTCTTACTTGTTTTTCATTAACGCCATTAGACTCTGGAATGCACTACCTAGATGGTTAAGAGAAATAACTAGGAGAGGTACTTTTAGGCAATCTATCTTAACTTTCTTCTCTACTCCATAGTATCTGCAATTTGCTTAAACTATTTAAAAGGTTATTTTTTATTTCTTTTCTCTCTTTTTTCTCCTTTTCTTTTCCTCTTTATTAATGTATTTACTCTTTTTTAATCAAAAGTATTGTTAAATGTCTGTTATTAAATATTAAATCTTAAGCCCGGTTGTTATAATGTTAATCTAATCTAATTTAATCTAATTTAATCTAATTAAATTCTTATTTAACTAAACTAAATGATTTTTGTACTATAAAAGAACATAGTTCTAAGTGTACTGATGTTAGCTTCTTTTTTTTTTTATAAATAAATAAAAAAAAAAATAAAAAAAAATATTTGAAGGCCGACTAATCAGATGATGGTATGGCAAGCAAAGGCAAGAGCAGATTTTTTAACGCAAAGCACTTCAAAAATTCTACTTTGTAAATGCAAATATACTCCAGAGGAGTTGTGGTAATGAGCTGGATTATAAATTCTCAAAAAACAGCATAGCGTGTGTACATAATGAAAGTTAAACTTCTTGAAATAAACAATAAGAGACATTTTAGTGTATGTAACACAGAGGGAGATTATTTTTTACGCAAGTGCTTAATATTTTTAATCTTTTTCACACTAATTTTGCTTTTTCTTGCGGAATTGTTTCGGAGATACGCAATTATTTTGTACAGTTTTTACAGTTTTTGAAACTTTTGCCTTACGGTACATTAACCTACCCACTTCCCCATCTCTTCTACAGACATCAAAGTGAGTCGGTTGAGTGAGGCTAGTGTAGACAGGGTCTTTGATGGCATTCAATGCATGTTGTATAAAATAAAAATGGAAGAAGCTACGCAAAGGCATTACCAATGTTTTCATAAGGAATTCGAGGAAATTGTGTACTTAGAAAGGGAAAACCTTTTTGTAGAGAAAAAAAAATTATTTTTTGATAGACTGAAGATGTGGAGGTGTGTAATAGAAGAAAAATAGATATAGAATAACACCTGAAGCAGCTCAAATCATCATTGTCGACTCTAATTAGTGTAGAAATAGAAAAAAGCTTCGGAAAAAATTACAAATAATTTCTTTAAGTGCAGTCAAGCGCGTCGGAAGCTAATTTCATCTGGGGGGGCAGTACAAATGGGGGGCAGTACAAATGGTGGTGCAAAAAAAAAGTTCACCAAAAATTCTTCAAAGAAACATGAATGTGAATAAACAAATTTTTTATTTTAGTTTAAAATAAAAAAAATATAAAAAAATATAAAAATATATAAGAAATATTAAAATTTCATTATTTTTAAAAGTTCTTTCAATTTCAATATTAGAGATCATTCTTTAAAGGATCTTTCATATGTTTCTTTAATATGAAAATATAAGAAATAATGGTTGCTTTTATAAAGCAAGACTAGGTATATCTTTACATGGTTTAAATACAATAAGGTACAAAAAGTTATATCAATTTAAATTATTCCAAAATGTTTCTTTCTGTCCTTGCGAGAAACAAACTCTTTCACCACCTCCATCGAATTCAATTCTTCGGTTTTATCTTTGTGAATGTGTATAAGTGCCGCATGAGTTAGTCGTTTCTGTGTCATAGTTGCTCGAAGATACGTTTTAAGTCGTCTTAGTGCACTAAAAGAACGCTCAGATGAAGCTGCTGATGCAGGCACAGTCAAAAGCAAAGCAATAAGTTTTTCAACTTCATTTAATAGTTTTTTACAGTATCCGAATTTTTCGCAAACACTTCAATTTCAAGGTGTTTGGCCAAGCAATTGCTTCAGCAATTTCATCTGCAAAAAAGTCATCTGCATAAAGATCTAATTTTGTTTTTAGATTTTGTTCAGAAGGCACTTTTCCGTTGAAGGCTTCGATTACAATATTTTCCAACGATTCCAGAGTGTCAAGATCTGTTTAAATGTACAATAAGATTTACAAAGTGCCAGTTTACACTAGCTTCACTCAACCGACTCACCGAATGTTAAATCAAAGTGAGTCGGTTAAGCGAAGCTGGTGTAAACTTGCAAAAATAAAAAAAAAGTAAAATATCAACCTGTTTGATCGAATCTAGCCGTTATCTCATTTGAGAGAAGATCTAAAATTTCGAAATAATCTTTTCATAGCCGATCATATAACGGCAACTGTACTGAAGGAACCGGATTTGATGTTTCTTCAAATCGTCGAGGTGGATTTTCATCAGCTTATTCACAGTAGGGGCTTTCGCATGGTCCAAAACAGTGGACCAACATGGCAGATTGTACAACATGTAGTACCATGCGTAAGCTAAAACGATAGTCGAAATTTTTGGTTTTTTTTCTGCCGATTGTACAATATTGTACAACTATGTAAAATTACTGCTCAATTGTTAGGGCATCTTAAAGTTGCTTAGCTATTAGCCGGATGTGTTCTGCTTGAGAGCTTGCTATTAATAATGTTGCTTTACAAATAGTCCCATTAGCTTTCCATCTAACTTATCGTACAACATGTCGTCCAATATGGTATGCCCCTAACATGCCAAATCTTTTCTTACCAGAGTTGCAAAATTAACAAGCATTAAGCTACATATTAAGTATGTGCTTTTAAACTGGGTGCTTTTAAACTGAAGTGGTGGGTTTGCAGTAGAAACTCTACATTTTGTTCTATCTTTTTGCAAACACAGAGAAAGAAAGTGGTTATCCGCAAGCATGCTTATGAAGAAGAGAGAAAGAAGAGGAAAATATATAATACAAAAATATTATCGTTGTAAAAAAAACTGATATTTTGAATAATTTTTGAAGTTCTCCTTTTTAATTGTTTATCTAGCTAAAAAAGTTGGGGGGCAACTGCCCCCCCTTTCCCCCCGCTTCCGACGCCAATGAGTGCAGTTTCTCTTCTCTCCCCAAACAGTCTCACTTTTTATTTTGCCGACCACTGCACTAAACTGACTGAAATTTTAAATTTACACACTTCAGATGTGGAAGCCATGCAAAAATGTTCGACCGTTTTTAATACTAATCAGTTGTGCTCAGAGGAAAAGAGAAGTTAAAAATATAAACTTATTTGTCTGTACCGCTAGACTAACAGATTTCTTGACAAAGTCCCACGATGAAATTAAAGAGGGATTGTACGAGGTTTGGTCAACATTATTCCGAGGTCATTGAGTCTGAATTCGTTCAGTGCAGTTCAAGTACTTCATCTTAAAATTAATGGATGCGGGGAAAGCTAAAATTGTAACTGCCGATGAAGCGTATAAATAGATTTTTGATAATATGGCACAATAAACTTTCCCGAATGTAATGATAGCATCGGAAAAATATAGAAGTCTGGGATGATTGTACTTAACAAACCTTTTTTTTTGTTTTAAAAACACCAACCACCCGACATTGTATTTTATGTGTATTGTATTTAATAAAAAAATACGCATACTTTCCTTTCTTTTCTTTTTTTTATTGTTAAGGTTAAGGGCTTAGTACAAAACTAGTAAGGAATTATCTTCGACTGGGCTTAAGTTCAAATACCCCCAGAGTAAATTCTAAGTTATGCATGTTTTGCAAGTTTGATGACGTCACGTTGAATAGAGGATAGTCAAGGTGTTCATCCAGTTTTGCCAAAACTCAAATGCAGAACACGTTTAACCCTTTGAGAAGGGCAAATAAACCGCTTTAAATTTTTTTTTATGGAATTGTCATCATTGATAGCATATTCCTGTAAAAAATTTTTTTTTACAAATTTATTTATTTTTATTTTTTACTTTGTTGGATTCATAAAGGTTTTGACATAATTGGGATGAAAAAATATATTCGCTCGTATTTGAAAATCGTTTGTGGTACCTATATCTGATGTGTCTGAGAAATCGTGATTTATATATACCTATGGAACAAAATGTTTTTTAGTTTCCTTCCTAGCTAGCACAGATTTCGATTTTTAACAAAAATATGATATAATTCGGTGGTATTTCAGTTTTTTTAAATAAATTTAGTCACAAATGGGTTGTATTAAAGTTTCAAATAAGTAATTTGTAACAAATTCGTTTTCTAACAAATTCGTTTTGTTGCAAATAAGTTAAACTACGGTGTTACTTATGTTACGAATAAATGCAATTGTTTTAAAAATCTTTTATTAAGTTAAAAAAAAATAAATTTTTACACTAAATTAACTTTATAACAACATTTCTTTTTATAGCATATATAAAAAATGTTAGTGTATTGTAATTGTAACAAATACAGTAACGATTTAGCAACCTAGATGCGACTAAGTTGTTTATGTTTATATTAAGTTATATCAATGTCACAACAACTAAATGTTCAAGACTTCGGTTTGAAGATGTATTTATTAAGTTATAAGGAAGTCACTGCAACTAAATGTTTCCAATTTTGCTATAACGCACTAAAATGCCATAAGCAACATATAAAATTTATTATTCACAAAAAATTCTGTATTGCTTGCCAATTTCTTTGTGTAGACTTCTACTACCATGTAATTAATTTTTGTTTTATTTCAGCGTTCAACGAGTCTACCAAATTGCACAGATTTTTCGTTGAATGGCAATGAATCATGGCGAAATTATGAGAATTTGTTTTGTTGCAAGAAGGTTGAAATTAGGTTTTTATTCAGCTACAAGAACATTGAAAATAGTCATTGCAACCTAATGGTGTATTGAGGTTATTATTCAGTTGCTACAACTTTAGGAAACATTATTAAAATTCAAAAAATTTAGTTAGGAAAAATAACGTTGAATTGAGGTTTTTATTAAGTTGCTAGAACATTGAAAATTATCATTGCAAACTTGTGCTGTATTAAGGTTATTATTCAGGTGATGCAAGTTTAAAAAACATAATTGTAACTTATGAAATTTTGCTTGATAAAAGAACGATGTATTGAGGTTTTATTCTGTTGCAAGAACTTTAGAAAAAACCATTGAACTGATATAATGTAATTATTTACATGGACGTTGTATTGGAGTTATAATTCAGTTGCAGGAAATTTTGAATAAAACTGTTGTAAGTAAGTGCTGCATTTAGGTTATTATTTAGTTGTAACAACTTTAAAAGAATATTTGCTACTTTTGATATTTAGTTAGTTGCAAGAACTATGTATTGAAGATATTATTCAGTTACAAGAACTTTGGAAAAAAATGTCTAAAAACTTCATACTCGCCATATTTGATTTTTTTTTTCCTAATTTTTCAAAATTCTATGAATTTTGATTGGAATAAATTTAAATACGATATTCTTATGTAATTATTTTCTTTTAGAATTTTCAGTGCAATATTACACTAGGAACTTAAACAAATATATTTAGCTATGGCGCTTGAGTTTTATAGAGGTAAAACACAAACATTCATCGACAAAATGGCCTTTGTTGTAGAATTTTAGTGCATAACTCCTCATATTTTTAATTGATTTTCACATCTTTTTATTTCATTCCAATTTGTCTTTGACTTTTTAAATGCTCTCCAAAAACTTATTACCGGTTTAATGAAAATTATATTAAGGAATTGTGTATGCCAAACATTTTAAAACTTTTTAAGAACTTTTTTTTCAGTCAGGAATATTTATGTCATCAGTACTTCTTCCTTGTTAAAAAATCTGTCATTATAACAAAAAATAACTTCAATAAAACAAAATATTTGTTACATTCACGTTATTTTACCTGAATTGTAACGAAAGAATAACACAATAAAAACTGTTTTTTATGTTTCAAGTATGTTTCATCTTGTAGCGTGCAACTTAAGTTTGTACCAACAACACATTTATAACACTATTGTAACACATTTTTCGCCTAATTGTATCTGCTTTTTTAGTTGTTACAATTACGATTTATATCTGTATTGGTGACTCTTTTGCGACACTTTTACAACATTTTTGTGCTAGGTGGGTTGTTTTTTCTTTCTCTTTTAATAAAAGCAAGTTCAAAAAATATAGCACACGTTTAAAGCCACATTGATTTCTAATCTTTTAAGCCCAATTTTACTGACTTTTAATCTTTTAAACTTTAATCTTGTAAGCCCTTTTCTGACATCATGAAGGGAGCACTCCGAATGGTGGACAATTGGTGTCGAAAACAAGGCCTTACCGTAAACGCAGGCAAGTCAGACAATATTCTCTACCAGAAAGAAGGTAGGCCTGAGGAGAGAACCACTGAGACTTTTTGGAGCTGAAATCAACATTTCCACGAAGGTTAAATATCTAGGGGTAACCCTCGATAGCAAACTGAACTGGAACGAGCATGTAAAAGATAGGATTCAAAGAGCCAAGAGGGTTCTGTTTCAGTGTAGACGCGTTTGTGGTCTCAAATGGGGGCTAAAACCAGAGGCTATGAAATGGGCTTACACTATGATGGTTAGACATGTCATCACGTATGCTTCGGTGATTTGGTGCACAAAAGTCAGCCAGAAAACCATTAAGAAGTGACTGGACAGAGTCCGACGGCTGGCGTGTGTTGGAATAACAGGTGCAGTACGCACCACTCCAACAAGCACAATGGAGGTTCTGTTAGGTATGCTGTCGTTGGATTTAGAAATAAAGAAAACAGCGGCGCTGTCAGCCCTCAGGATGTTGCGAAATGCTACGTGGCATGAGGCAACGGCCCTGCATGGTCATATTTGCATCCTTGATATTGTATAGAGAGATGTCAGGGAGGCGTTTATGCCTATGGACGGAAGGCAGAGAGTAAAAATAACAGAAAAATGTTATAAAACTCTTATAACGGATGGAGCCGTTTGTGAAGAAATCGCTGGTAGCGATATCAGTATATTCACAGACGGCTCTCTTATGAATGGCAGAGCCGGGGCAGTCATTTACTCAGAAGAGTTCAGCCTATCCTGTGTACTGAGGTTAGGGAGGTTTGCGTCTGTATACAAGGCGGAAATGCTTGGCGTAGTGCCATGCGCTGGACCACCTGATAGATGGCCGGATCAATGGCAAGAAAATTGTCATTGCTCTCGACAATCAGTCTGTGATTAGGTGTATGCAACGGACAGACACCACTTCCAAGTTGGCCATAGAATGCCTTACCAAACTCAATAGGTGCGTCCAGACAAATGAGCTCACACTTATGTGGGTGAGAAAACACTCTGGCATAGAATAGAATGAAAAAGCTGATTCTTTAGCAAGAGAAGAATCAGCAGAAGAATTCTGTGGACCAGAACCACGTATCGCCATAGGCGACAACATGGTGGCAGGCCTTAGTAAACAATGGACGGACTCGGAACACCGTACAAGGTGGGAAGAAGCTTTTAATTGCAGGCAATCAAAGGCGACCGTGAAGTGGTCTCGTAGTGAGGCAGCAAAAGTTATCCGATACAATCGAAGGACTTTAAGCTGGCTTACTGCACTGGTCACAGGACACGGTCCATTCATGTACCATCTCGGGAAGATGACTTTGACCGAGGAAGATACGTGTAGGTTATACCTAGAGGAGCCGGAAACAGCAGAACACATTTTGTGCCAGTGTCCGGCGCTGGCAAGCATAAGATTGACCACTCTGGGACGTCTATTTGTTGGCGAAGCCGAGATTGGTCAACTGACCTACAAAAATATGCTTTAGGTGACAAATGTTGCTTATACAAGGAGCGTGCTTACGTATAAGTGCTCCGAGCAGTAGCATCCTTTGTCCAATAGGGGACGAAAAAAGACCACTATGGTCTGCTTCGGCAAATCTCCGACTTATTATATATAAACCAAATTTTATGAAAATATCTTGAAAATTATGTTCACACGACTTAACAACGTAAATGGCTTATTTTTCACCCATTCCAACCAAAGTTATGCTTCTTTGATGACGTCACTTTGTACGAGCTTGTATACGATTTTGACAAATTTCAAACTTAAACTGAGTTTAAATATTCTTATTATATGTGCATAATTTAAATTCATTAAATTAATTTATGTAAAATTTTTAGAGTAAACTTTTCATAAATGTATGAATTACTTTTAAATGTAGGCATGGTTAAATAATATTTTGACCAATTTTAAGTAAATATGTGGTGAATATTTGAGCCCAAAGCGCTTATGTGCATAATTAGTTTTTGTTGCATATAAAGAAATTTTATCACTTTGTTAAAGTCACTTTGTATGGAAGGTAGGCGTGGTTTTCATTCGATTTTGACAAATTTCAATTATATGGTCAACTTTTGCAACTAAAGCTTGTGCAAAATTTAAAGTCTTTACATTAATTTTTGTGGCATTTTCAGAGATATTACCAATTTGATAAAGTCACGTTATATTGGAGGTATGCGAGCTTTTTATGCGATTTCAACAAATTTCAAATAAATGGTGTAAATTTTACTTTAAAGCTTATGTACGAAATTCCAAGTCACTACATAAATGTTTGTGGAATCTTTATAAATTTTATCATTCTGATAAAGTAACTTTGTATGGGAGGTAGTCGTGGTTTTCATCCGATTTTGCTCGTTTTTTAACTTGATCTTCTTTTTTTGATTTGAAGCACATATAACAAATTTCGGTACAATAGATTTAAAATTGCGGCTGTATTCGTGTTGACAGACAAACAGACGGACATGCCGAAATCGATTCAGGAGATGATGCTCATTAAGAATACATGTAAATACTTTTCTATATAGGCCACGTCACCTTATCAGCGTTACAAATAGTGTGACAAAGTTGATATACCCTTTCGGCAGTATGCTTAGGGTATTAATTGACTTCAGTTGACTTCGTCTATTAGTCGGTGTCGGTTGTGTTAATTTGTTTGAATAAGTGAACTTTTTGTTTGTTAATTATATTCTTAAACTATATGTTCGTAATACATGTGAGTGTGTTCATTATAATAAACAATAATTATTTTTAACATAATATTAGCATTTGTGTTTTAATATAACTTAATTTAAATAATTTCAATTTAATGTTTTAAACATATTAACAAAGTGTTGTTGTTTTGCATGCTTGCTGTGTTTTGTTTTCCTCTTTGTGCACTGATTTGTTTATCTTAGTCTCAGTGATTGTTGTTTTTGTTCTTTGTTTGAACTTAACTGTGGGCTCGTTGTGTTAAAATAATAGCCCTAAAAGCACATTTGGCATCTGCTTACTTTTTCAATCTTTAAACATGGAATATTTTTCTGTGGAAAATATTGTCGCTTGTTCTTTGAACGAGCTATGTAAATGTCAAAATATTCTGTACCCCATGTTTAGTTGTTCTGGTCCATGTGAGCAGATGTTTCATGCATCTTGTGCCGGTATTTCTAAATCATGTCTATTATTAGGTCTTCGCTGGTACTGTGTTTCGTGTAGGGCACTTTCCCCAGATGAACTTTATTCAAAAATAAAGCTTTTTGGGGAAAGTCTTAATACGTTAAATAACAATTTTAGAGAAATTGTCACATTTTTTAGCGAAATTAGAGCCGCACCCGGTACCAGCGTCTGTGATGAAATATCTATTCCAGAAAATGTCCCACCTTCTTTGTCACAGACTGTTTCTTCCGGGACTCAAAGTATTATTTCATCAGAAAAAGACCATTCTATTTCAAAAAGAAAGAGGAAGAACAAAAATAACAAAAATAAGCGTCGCAAAGCATCTTTGAGCAAAAATACTCCAGTTTCTTCTTCGTCACCCACTAATATTTCTCCTTCGACTAATAGTCCAGTTTTACCTCCTATTGAACCCACAAATCATTTAAATTTAAGGGCAGTGTCAAGGAGGAAAAATTTATTTATTTCACGTCTTCAGCCTGACACAAATGTTGAAAACGTATTGACGTTTATCAAACATAACAACTTGTTGAGTCAAAACGACTTTTTTTCATGTAAAAAAATAGGGAATAAACCTTCCCACGCTTCCTTCATTCTCACAGTTCCAGCTGAAGAGTTTGCAAATGTTTTAAATTCTAATTTGTGGACCGATAATATATTCGTTTCAGAGTTTCTGCCTAAGAATAAGTCTAGAAGGACGACTTAACCTGTTCGTCAAACTCAAAAAAACTGAATAGGCTATCCCTTTACTATCAAAATGTAAGGGGACTACGCTCTAAGACGCAAGACATATTTTTAATGTCTCAAAATTTGTCTGAAGATATTATCGCATTGACTGAAACGTGGTTAAATTGAAGCATTACTGACTTGGAATTGTTTGATAATAGTTTTAAAGTATATAGAAAAGACAGATACGCTGGCAATACTTCTGCTGTCGGTGGTGGTGTCTTATTAGCTGTTAGGAACTCCTTCGTTAGTTCCATTATCGATATTCCCTGCTCTTCTAATATCGAACTTTTATGCATTAATGTTGTACATAGTAATTCTAATGTATATGTAGTTAATGCTTATGTTCCTCCAAAGAGCAGTGTGGAAATTTATGCAAGCCTTGCGGATTGCATAGAATGCGTTATAAATATTCTTGACGTTAGTGACGACATTTTATTGTTGGGCGATTTCAATCTGCCTGACTTGAATTCAAAAGACTCTTCGCAACAACAGGAATAGGGCATGGAAGAAATATGTCTATAGCTTAGATTTAAATGACCTAGAAACCTACAAGCGTTTGTTTCTGGATTTTGAAAGTTGCTCAGCTACCTTATATCAAAATTATTTAGACAATATTAAGCTGAGATTATTGTCTGATCCAAAGAAATTCTGGGGTTTCATAAACACCAAAAAAAAATCTGATGGATTCCCTTCATCATTTAAGACTTCTGACGGATTTACTGACGATCCCGTTATTTGTGGCCTATTTGCCACTCTCTTTAAAGAGTCATTCAGTTCAGACTCTTTTAATCCTGATAGAGATTATTTTGAATATATGAACTCTACACCCAGGGTTTCGTTGGACCCTATATCTTTTAATTCAGAGGATATTTTAAAGTATATTGGATCGATCGAAGAAGATTTTAATGCTGGACCTGACGGAATTCTAGCCGCAGTGTTAATGCAATATGGTTCCGTTCTAAGCCAACCACTCTCCATATCTATATATATAAAAATGGATGTGTGTATGTATGTAACGTATGGACTCCAAAACGGCTGGGCCGATTTTGATGAAATTTTCAGGTAATGTTCATCTTGGTACGGTGGGTAACATAGGCTATATTTGGACCCGATAGGTGGCGCTGGGGTGGACTTATATCGAAAATTTGAATTTATGGACCAATTTAACTGAAATTCAGAATGTATGTTTGTTTGATCATAAGAAAATAATTTGTGTATAAATGGACCTGATAGGTGGCGCTGGGGTGGACTATTATCGAAAATTTGAATTTATGGACCAATTTAACTGAAATTCAGAATGTATGTTTGTTTAATCATAAGAAAATAATTTGTGTATAAATGGACACGGTAGGTGGCGCTGGGGTGGACTTATTTCGAAAATTCGATGGCGTGAAAAGTGATTTTGGTATTGCCACAATTTTGAAATGTGAAAAGTGATTTTGGTATTGCCACAATTTTGAAATGTGGGCATTTGTATGTGGGGTGGACTTATTTCGAAAATTCGATGGCGTGAAAAGTGATTTTGGTATTGCCACAATTTTGAAATGCAATCCTGGTACGAGGGGGGTAGCGAAGCACACCGGGTTCAGCTAGTTATTTAATAAATCAATTAGGGAATGTAATTTTCCACCTTTTTGGAAAAAATCTTTTATAAGTCCTATTTATAAAAAAGGTTGTAGGAATGATGTAAACAACTATAGGCCTATCGCTAAACTCTCATTGATTCCAAAACTTTTCGAGCGGCTCGTGTATGATCGTGTGAAGATTCGTTGTGGGAGGGTCATAACAACTCGTCAGCATGGATTTGTTACTGGCAGATCCACTGTGTCTAATCTCCTCGATTTAACAACATTCTACTTAAATTCAGTTTATTCAGGTAACCAGGTCGATTGTATTTACACTGATTTTAGTAAAGCATTTGATAAACTACCACACAAATTAATTATATTTAAACTAAAGTTAATGGGTTTTCCACAATTTTTTGTAAGCTGGATTCAATCGTATCTGACAGAGCGATCTTATCAAATACGATTTCGAGGTGTATTGTCTGCTGAATTTATTGCTGCATCAGGTGTTCCTCAAGGTAGCCACCTTGGTCCATTTCTGTTTATTTTAGCCATTACTTATCTATGCAGATGACATGAAAATATACAGAACAATAAATGCTAAAGACAATTCAGACCTGCTCCAGTCTGATTTGAAATCCTTTGAAATTTGGTGTTCTAAAAACAATATGTTTCTAAATCCAGATAAATGCCAAACTATGACGTTTTCGGGAAAAAGGAATAATTTAATTTTTGATTATAAGACAAAAAATACAGCTTTGAGTCGTGTAAATGCTGTCAAAGATCTTGGTATATGCATGAATTCTAAGCTATCGTTTAACGTTCATATTGATTAGATTTGTAAAAAAGCATCTTCTATGCTCGCGTTTATGAAACGCTGGGCCAAAGAATTTAATAGTATGATCACAACTACAACGCTGTATTATTCAATAGTCCGTCCTCACTTGGAGTATGCAAGTCAAGTTTGGTCTCCAAGTTACAATGTACATGTTGAACGAATAGAAAGAATTCAAAAACGTTTTGTTCGGTTTGCTCTAAGGGGCTTAAGTGGAACTGACACTTAAAACCTTCCTCCTTATGAGGATCGTTTAAAACTATTTAAAATGCAATCTTTGAACGAGAGAAGGAAGTCTGCTGATATCGTCTATTTACACCAACTCATGTTATGTCTTGTGTTGTCCCTGAGCCCAACCCATATTATGGTGGGTAAATTTTCCTCACTTTGAATTGTTTTGGACCACTCTTATCGATATCATTAGGGCTATTCACAGTTTGAGCGTACTTTTAACAAATCGTATTTATAAATAGCATTTGTTATTGTTTAAACTGTGAGTACCTTTGTACTCACCTCGCCATGTGACTGTCGTATAAAAAAATTGTGCAACCCTGTGATGTATGTGATTATGCGTCTGTAGACAGAGCATAAAAATACGAGGTACAAAAAACACGTCCAAGGGCTGCTTTTATTTCCGCGTGCCTGCGTATTTGCGTTTGTATGCAAAACAACAGCAAAGCAAAATGCGCTTTCGTAAATTGGCGTACAAATAGCGGATCGTACAAATGGCGGACCAGCGTATTCGAACTGTGAATGGCCTTATTGAGATGTTTTAATGTTGTTTGGGCCTGTTCTTAAGATGATCTAATGCGGAGAAAGTGCGAAAAAGCTGTAGTAGCTGAACTCTATTGTTATTGCATGTTTAGTAATATCGTAATTTTGAATATAAGTAAACTGTGGTAGTAAAAATGCATGTTAAGGCGTAAGAAAAGGATTAAGAAGCCACAAAAATTACATTACCTTGGGGCCCAAACATTGTTTATCCTGCCCTGGGTATCAATGCCGAGTTGAGCTTTAGGAAAATGCCTTGGGCCCGCGCCAGCAGGGACTGGGACCAAAATTTGTTTAAATAATAAAACACAAATCAGTATTCACTAAATGATATGGACTGTACCCAAGTACAGTAGATTTATTTATTTATTTTATACTAAAGTCTATAGGTCTAATCAAATGTTTTTTCTTATTATCTAGTTAGTTACGGCTCTGCGCAAAATGGCCCCAGAAAAAATATTCCCAAAACGAAAAATGAAATAGGCCCCAAATTTTATATGAAACGCAATAGCATGAACAATTGGGGCCATATTTCCTTCCTTTTTTTTTTTGGAGCCGTTTTTTCTATTTTGGTGAGGACTATTTTTTAAATCCCAAATAACAAAAATTTGAGTTGTTTCACTGCGCATTAAATGGTTTAGCTTGTACGGAATGTTAAAAATTACATATCGTAAAATGGCAATTCATTTTGCTATAAAAATCGCGACTTTTTCAAAAAATATTTTCCCTGTGGGCCTTTCATATCATTTGAAGGAAACATTTGGGTAATTTTTCATTTGAGCTTGGAGCTTAATTTCATTTTATATATTGGGGTTATATTTCATTTGGAAAAAAGACCCAAATTTAGGGCTTTGTAATAAAATATAAAAAATAATCTAAAAATAAGAATTAAATAAAATAACCAAATAAAAATTCCGTGAAAACAAATATGATATATAGGCAAGCAAATATGATCTGTTTTTGAAAATTTACTCGTTAAAAATATGTAAATAGTCCTGGTGACGACTTCTACTTTACTATATAATGATAAGAAAATAAAAGCCACTTTGGTGAATTATAATAATGTTATCACCAAGTGGTAAACGCACACATGTCGCAACCAGTTATTTCATAAATATAATGTAGCTGCGTGATGTCCCACGCTTGTTTAAAACTCTCAGTGACATCTCTTCAGACATGGCTGCTAAAACACTGATGACATCTACCTTACACAATTAATGACGATGAGAGTACAAAATGAATTACGTAGATTTTCTATGATTTAAATATAAATTCTAAATTATTTGTTTAAATATGTTTCTTGATTTTAAAAACAAAAATATTCTAGTTGTTTGATAGCTTAAAATCGCTTATTGAGCTTTAGGTCAAAGTTAGAACAATTAATTGTTCTAACGAATCTTTCCAAAGAAACAAAAACAACGTTTTTTCAATCATTCTTAGAAACACAAACAATATTTTGTTAAAACCCACTTACAGTTTTGTATTACAATGTCATCACCGACAAATTTTTACAAGCGGGCAATTTCGCAGGAAAAGTCAAATGGCCTTCTTTACAATATCACATTAGTACCAATACATATTTGTAATCAAAACCTCTCCACCCCCTCCCCGCCCCCTTGGAAAATAATTGCAACGCATCTGATATGTTATATAGATTTCTTTTTACAAAAAAAGTTTTACAGTAAAATAGCGAGTGCAGCAACTTGTTAGCAAACATTAGGATATGCTATTGAATTTTTGCTTTCCGTCTATACCATTTTTTTTAGTTTTAATATTTTTCGACATCATTTATTCCTTTATACTACATACTACAATAAGATTTGACGACAAATCCGCCTCTCAATATCGAGCCAACTTCTTGCTCAGAGCTTATCACTAAAAACTGATGGTCTATTGTCATTGTGCTCTTCCTTTTCCGGTTGATTTTGTTGTCGTGACTGTTGTTGTTCAACATGTTTGCATTTGCAAAATGAATGTTGTTGTTGTTTCTACTATTGCTGCTGCTGCACAATCAGCAGTTTTTCTTTGCTAAAAATTTCATTCACATTTCATGCTATTCACACACACTCAAATGCATACATGCTCACTTACATGCATACGTATATTCTCTTTTGTTATTTTCAGAGTCTACTGTTGTTTTTGTTGTTGTTGCTGTAGTCGTCCTTTAATGTCTTGTCACAATCATGTCTTCTTTATGTCTTTTTAGCTGCTAAGGAAGTCATAAATATTGCTCGTGGGTGGACAGCAATGGCAAGAACTTTAACAATATTCGAAGCAACAATGGAGGAAAATAGCATCAACAACAGCAACAACAACAGCAGCTGTAGCATCCACATCAGCATCAGCAGCATCGACAAACGACAGTCGACCGTCGACAGCCTTGCAGAAAAATTTTTGTGACATGTATTTTTATACCCTCAGACACAACTACGAACAACACTCACACACACAATTGCAATTCCATAAATAACCATTAAGCTTAGATTTTGTTGCGCCTCAAACGAGCACACTTGTTCATAAAAAAGGTCATCCTGTCCACCTCGAAAAGCAAGTGACCAGCCAGGATGGCTTGTTTGTGTCAATGTTGCAGTTTGAGAGTGCGACATGGTGATTGGGTGGTGGTGACGGTAGGAATGGAGAAAGTGCGCTCTTATTGTTGTTTTCTGACTCTTGATTTTCTTTGTATGTTGGTTGCTACTTTTATTCACACATTTATTGCCCTACTTGTATGTGTGAGTGTGAAAAAGGAAAAATTTTCAAATTGAATGTGTTTGCAATTTGAATGTTATTTTTTTATAATTTTTGTTTCTTATTTTACTAAAACTGACATTGTTTTTGCACTGTTGTTTGTTTTTTCTAAGTTGTTGATCTTAAATCGGATTTCAAAGAAACCCACCAAAAGACATTTTTGCATAGTAAAACATTTTATCAAAATACAGTTTTTAAAATAATCGAACAAAATTTTTACAGCAGTTATGTTGATTTTCTATGATTTAAATACAAATTTTTAATGTTTGATAGTTTAAATCATTCTTGATTTTAAATACAATTTCTAGTTGCTTGACGGTTTAAATAGTTTATTGAGCATTAGGTCAGGTTAGAACAATTAATTGATCTAAAGAATTTTTTCCAAACAAACAAAACAATCATTTGAAAGCAGGCTTTGCCAACCTTTTTAGCAGGCTGGTCAATATTCAGAAATAATATATTCTGCGGGGCTACTCTGTGATCACATTCTCAGTTACCAAAAGGTAAGATCACGATCCTTTGCCAAGGAAGGGTTTTGGGTTGAAACCTCATCCATAGGATCAGAAGATTTTTAAAAAATTAATACAAACAAGACTATTTAAAGCAAAAAATAAAAACTAAAAGAAAAACATTTAGCAAGTTAATAAATTCTAAATCTAGTTTTAGTGCAAAAGTGCACGAAATGCAATGCCGAGTATAAAAAATGCGTCGTTGGACACTTGAAAAAAGCGACGTTTTTTTGTAATTTTATAGATTTTGTAATTGTATGGTTTTTTGAATAAAATCTTTTAAGTTCACAAATTTTATATAACATTTATTGCATTTGTATATTAGTAGATTCCGCGAAAAATTTTTCGTTTTATAGAATTAAAGCAAATAAATAAATATTAAAGTAAGAACAATTTAACAAGCATTTCAGATACGTTGCCGATGTCATGATTGCGTTAACTAATGCCATATTAATGGGGATGTAATTTTTTTCTGTCACTTAGAAAACGCATTTGTCAACACACTTGTAGTCAATTGTTGATTTTTCCTTCGGGTTGTGCAAAAACAAACAAAAAAAAAAACAAAAAACATGTGCCAACAACAACACAAAAGCATTCATATCAACAAAAAAGCACCTACTTAACGATGCTGATGACAACGTGTAATAAGTAGAAGCAACATTTTTGTAATTTTTTGCTACTTTTTTGGTTGGTTAGCTGCTAAATATTAAAGATAGGTAGGACAGCCAATAAACAATCTTTTTTATTTATTAGTGTTATCTGCTGCAACAAAGCTTCAGTTAATACTCAATATACTAGGCCTATTACGGTTCACAGCAATAAACTGCTGTGTCTTCTTAGGAGTAGGCACAACTGTCAAGACGACACAACAATTTTGAGATATGGTTCACAACAATACGTTGTTGTCACGCTTAGTTGTGGAACGTATGCAGAATTCGTTGATTGACTAGTCTAGGGTTTCTTTGGAGAAAAATAAAAACGTACTCTTTAAAAAGTAGTTTCTAAATAACAAAAAGTACTACCACGATAAGTAATTTCTTGCGAAGTGAACGGAAAATATTGTGAGCCCATATTTAAACCCGATCAATTCAACTGGCGTTAAAAAAGGATCAAATCTAGTTTAATAAAATAACTGGATTTTAAAATGGTTTTAAGTACAAGGAAGCATTTTTTACGAAGATTATAATGGTGTTGATAGTGTTAATGGTGTTGGTGTTCCCCCTCACCTTTGGCCGGGAAAACGGGCCCTTTTTATAGTAAAAAAAACAATACGTCTTTTAAATTGGCTATAATTCTTACATTATTATACGGTTATCAATAACATTGGCACTATAAGGAATTATTTATGGCCTTTCAATGATATATAATAACATAAGATTGAACCCACTTTAAAAGTTATAGCCTTTTTTAAAAAAAGTTTTATTATTTCAATTTACAAACTCCAAAAAAAATCTGCAATATCAAAAAATCTTAAAAAATGGGATATGCAGGTTGGAAAAGGGGATATGCAGGTTGGATTTTTTTAACATCAAAACAAAATTTCAGTAACGATTATTTTTCCTAGGATGCAGTTTTGTCTAGAGTAATGACAAACATTTTGGTGTATAAATAGTATTTGTTTGATGTATGGTTTGGGAGTTATGTCGAAAAACCTATATAAATATGAAAATCTTTAAATGCTTCTGTATAGTTAGCTAGTAGTGGAATTCCCAAACGCGTTAACGACGATTTTTGGATATCGTTAGTTAGCGAAAACTGTAATTTTCTATTAATTTGGCACGCACGATTATTATCGTTAAATTTTTTCATAATTCCTTCATAGGTAACTAGTTAATAAACTTAATTTGTATAAAAAAATTTTTTGTCGATTTTTTATATCGATAAAATAAGCTTAATTTATTACCAAGTAAAGCTTTATGCTGTGTTTAACGTTTATATTATAGTTTGACGTTTATATTATAGTTTAAGTTTTACGAGCTTAAAAATTTAAACCAATTTTCAAACGGCTATTTCCTAAACAATAAGAGATAGAACAATATGTGTTTTGACTTCACTATAAGAGATAGAACAATACGTGTTTTGACTTCAGCAAAACCGGACTTAAAGACGATGTAATGGCGAGTATTATGGTACATTTAATATTCAAAAAGTTAGAGGAATGCCAATAATGGACTATATTCACATTGCGAAGATTTGCTTTACAAAATAAAAAATTCGGCAAATTATTCCGCTACTTTGGGCTGAAGAATAAAAAACAGCCAACTATGTCGAATACCGAAGCGGAATATTCGGTCGGACACTAAATATTTTACAAGATATGCTATGAGTCTTAAAAAATACATCTCTATAGTGCCAATAACATAACAATAATTTAAGAATTATGGCAAATTTAAAATACATATTGTTTTTAAATTCCCGCTACCCTCCCCCGGCTTAATGGGGGAGCGTAGCGGGATTTTTGGAAACCTTTTATAATCTACGCAAAAAATGCTACCTTGTATTAAACAACATTTTGAAATTTCAGCATTTTCATTTAACTACATTTATGCCGACATTTCAGCCAAACGTAATTTCCCTTTTATCATTAACATTGGTACTTCCCTTCGCCATTAAACGCATTTATAAACTAATAAAATAAAATAGCACTTATTACTACCATAAAACTTCCAAAATAATAAAAAGGTACCATCGCAGAAATATTTTGTACTCTCAAAATAAAAACGTACTCTAATTAATACGTTTCGATGCAACTGTGAACTGGCCACTGTCAAAATAAAAAAATTAAACAAACAAACAATTTTTAATTTAATTGCTGAATTCAATATAATTGTGTTCAAAAGGAGACTTATTATCAATTTTCTGTGAAATTTTCATAATTAATTAAGAAAAACGAAATTTCGAATAAAATTTTAATTTGTAATCCATTCAGTTTCTTCAACACAACACCAAATTAGCTGTCTTCAAAATTTGGCAGATAACAAGACACCCAGTGGGCAATAGAGTGGGTCGAAAAAAAAATTTATTAAATTGCGCCCCTCATATAAATCTTATCTAGAGAGAATTTCAGGACACTAAAAATTTTCGATCCTGCCACGCCCTAAAAACCGCCAAAATTGTTGTAAAAGTATAACTTTGGAATTTAGAGTTCGATTTTTAAAAATTAACTGTCATGATAAAGGTTGTAATGAGTACAGCACTTTGATAATAGGTCATAATTACCTTTGACCTCGTCTTCAGGGTCAAAATGATTAAACTATTTGTTTTTTCATACTTACCGCCATGTATTTTATCATAATTAAAAATATCTAAAAAAGTTATTTAGTTCTTGCATTCAAAGCTCTAAGATTCATCCATAAACAAAAAAAGTTACATCACTTTAAAGTTTTTTACAAAATTTATTCAAAACAGAAATTTTAAATCAAATTTTGGTGTGATTCAAGTTGCCTGTAACGATCTTGGCTTTCCAGTATAGTAAAAATATGACCCAAAGTATTTGGGATATCATTCTTAAAAATGGTACATCAAATACCAAAGTTATACCTTAAAAACGATTTTGGCGGTTTTTAGGGTGTGGCAGGATCGAAAATTTTTAGTGTCCTGTAATCCTCTTGCGATAAGCTTTCATATGAGGGGCGCACTTGTGTAACTTCTTATTGTTGTATGGAGGTCGACCCACTCTAGTGGCCAATTGCAGGAGTCCGAAGGCCTTCTAGCAGGCCTGCGTTAGGTTTTTGTAGGCCTCCTTGTTAACACCGTTTTACAGATTGTATGAAATGGGAAAGATTGTCAGTACTACCGCACTCGCTTTGCTAAAAATCCTTTCAAAAGCGCTTTTTCTGCAAATGCATTCCTAAAGTAGTTTCTCATAAGCCCGGATTATACTACTTTGCTTATTATGTTTTATATTGATCTTAAACATCATAAAATAAATAATCAGTAGTCATTAAATTATATGAATTCATAAAAAAAAACTAAGACAATTTTTTCATTTGATATCATTTGATCATTTAAGGCAATTATATTACAGGTAATTTGGCATTGTAAAACATTTAATTTACATTTGTTCACATTTAATTTAGATTTCATTTATGTGTATATTATTAAATATAAATAATATTTAATGTATGATTATAAAGGCAATTACATTAAAAGCAATTTGAAATTGTAAAATATTTAATTTACATTCAAATAATGAATCACAGACGATTGAGTTCTTGTCATTCTTTCTCTAAGTCGAATTAATTCCTGAACAAGATCACATCCAAGTTTTTTAAGATATAGACTGCATTTGAATATCTTTAAGGTGTCCCAATTTGGCATTATGTCTATCCACAGAACGTAGCCGTTAAGAGCAAAAATGCCAGTAATATTTGAAAGAGCTTAAATAGGTCTTATTAATAGTTTTTTATTTAAAAATATTTATTAGGGGTAAATTCATTTATTATATATATTAAATTCAACTTCTTAAAATTCTCCCATTTGGATAGTATAGAAGTAATATTTCGGAAGTTATAATAATGAAATAATAATTTGGATTAGAAAACAAATTTATATAAATAGTTGTATACAATTTTGGCTAAATAACCCTTCATAACGTTTTTGAGGGGTTGGTTCTCAATATTTTTATTTTTTCTTAAATTATTCATGCAAAATATTAAATCTAAAAATAAATTCCTCAAAGATAATTTCTGGGATCCAGCAATTAGTGGCTATTAACTAATAAGGGAATACTTTAAGGAGTTTTATTAAGAGAAAATTGTATAGGGGTAAGTAGATAAACATAAAACCGAATATGTACTAATATAAATATAGGTGTTTATGAGATATAAGAGTATATCGGTTAAAAAGTAATAGTTAACATTATTTTTACTTTCATATGAGAAATATTATGAAAAATATTATTTTTCCGCTATGAGTTTATGTAAAGATCTTTTACTAAAATCACGCATTATTTTGATTCTGCCATATAGCGTGTCTTTCAATATTGGTTATAGGGGATTAACCTTTATTTTTGTATAAAATATTTTCGAAGGTAGTTATTAGCGAAAAAATACTATGGAATTATCAAAAATTCTTAGTTATTATATACTGCATTGTACCTCTTTAACGACGTTTTTTTCATTTTTTTTTTCTGGAATAGCTAGTTAAACTCAATTTTTTTAATAAAAGCAGAAGATGAATAAACAAAAACACAGCACTTTTAACTCACATACACATCACAGAGAAATAACGAAAACTTCTTGCCTTCCTTTTAACAGGTAGGCCTTATAGAAGCCCTCATCGATGCAGTGATGTTGTGAGGTGTGTTGACGCCAAAAGAAGCAGTCGATACATGCCTTTTTTTCAAGACGCCTGACTGAATTGCCCACTGGGCAATAAAGCACAACATCTGGGCAAAGTGTTGCATAGTAAGAGTATTGAAGACACAGCATTGTTGACAGACAAGAGTGGAATGTATTCAGTTTCAACTTTGTTGTCTACCGTAATAGCGATTTACACATTGAATACAGAAACTACTGTTGTGTTGTGAATCGTAATAGGGCTATATATTTTCTTTTGTAATAGATGCCGGCAAAAATAAACATCAATTCTATGAAAACGGTGTCGGAAAAAGTGTAATTTTAGAGATTTCATTTAAGCAAATCACAAAACGAGGTGAAAAAATCTTCGCTTCAAAAATCGTTTGAGATCGAAGTTTATCCGGCTGTCACGAATTTTATTTAAGCTAAGATTAGAAATCATCTTATTATGTTAATAGTAAAAAATAAAGGAATTTCATAAAAGTTTTCTTACCACTAGGGTGGACTCAAAATATGTTTTTTTTTGTGTTTTGTACTTTTTGTAAATCGCTGATTTCGAATCGATTTTTTACACTAAGGGTTCGCTGATTTCCCGCCTGATGTAAGAATTTCAATAACTTTTTGACACTAAAAATGGTGGGTGGGTGGATCCTATAAATGTCTTTTTTTTTCTTTATACTCTTTGTGTATGTGTTGGCAGAACTATTGGGTCGGTGATTTCGAATCTTATCCCTAAAATTGTGTTTTGTTTTATACTCTTTGTAGATGTGCTGGTCGCTGATTTCGAATCTTATGTAAAAGTTTTATATAGTTTTTTAACACTAGAGTTGACCCTTAAAATGTGTTTTTCTTAATACTCTTAAGTAAGTCCAATTTTCAATCCAAATTTTTAATCAATTCAAACACCATACGAAGAATATGATGAATGTTCAATGCTCAACGCCTTGTTGCGTCATTAAACAAACACCACTGGCAACGGAAATGGCCTATTTTCATCTCTCATAAGAATTGTTCATTTACAGTATTTGCGTTGAAAAAATTATATAAAATAAGAAATAATAAAAAAGAAAAATTTACACATTTTATTTCGAATTACATTCGGAGTTGAAGGAAAAGCGTTAGTAGCTTCGTTCTTGACGGGTGAGGGGGGGGGGGTCTTGCAACCGCACCATTTTGTTTTTGTTTATTTTCAAAATTGTCCAAAAACTTTAAAATATAAGTCTTCCAAACCATGTTGATGAAATTTCTCCCTTTACTGTGTAGTACAACGCATTTCGCAATGTTTCATTTGTTATCTTCCTGGTAATAGATTCATTTCTACAGCAAACGTTCTATATTATAACCACACAATATAGTGGTTAATGTTTTGCAGAAGTCTTAAATTGGTGATACTTGTTGGTATCTAAATAAATGTTCATTTTGATTCTTAAGTGCTTTATTGTTATTTATCCTAATTCGCGGCATGCACAAGAAAATAATTCTTATATGATTACATACTTGATCTATAAATAAATAAACTCCATAAAACCCATTTATTAGTAATAAAGATTACTATTTGGACGACCACTTTTATTACATAGTACATTTTGAGGGACTTAAGACATAGATTCCAATTTTATTCAAATTAAGCATTGAAGGATTACAGACATTGGATATGGCATTTTCTTTTAATTTCTCAACAACTGTATCCTTAAGTCACTATACTCCTAAAAAAATATCCTTACACTAAGGAAAAATAAACTAAGTCTAAGGAAAATTTAATTTGAAATAGCGTCAAGGCAAAATTTCCTTTTGGAAAAATATTCCTTACTTTTATAAAATTTTTCTTTAATGAATGGAAGGAAGA
This sequence comes from Dichetophora obliterata, assembly GCA_963920525.1. NCBI lineage: Eukaryota > Metazoa > Arthropoda > Insecta > Diptera > Sciomyzidae > Dichetophora > Dichetophora obliterata. Next base: position 186,483,002 of record OY986435.1, on the reverse strand, counting down.
TTTTACTAATAAAGAAGGCAATTTTTTTACTTTATTTAAAAAAAAAGTCTTAGGAAAGCGGAAATATTACTGACTCTGGAAGATAATTTGAGTCACTATTGTACTTCGACCCCTTTTTACACTCTCTGAGCTCCTTCAATGTAAACAAAACAATGTACATTTTTTTTAAATATTTTAAACTTTATTTTTAAATAGATTTTTTTAATGTACAGGCTTCCCAGTTTGCGTGGTCAAACAGAGTCGGGGACGCCGACATGGTACTTTACCTGAATCCTTTACGAATTTTCCATATTATGCTCAAATAAAATTCGTGGACCTAATAACTGTTTGGGAATTACTACATCCAAATGACTACCCTTCAAAGACTTTGTATGATCTTCTCTGGTTACATGTTCTATGGAAAGAAATTTTGTAACTTATATATATTAAGAGTAATGAAGGTATTAACTTACCTTAAAATATCTGAAAAACATTCCGCCTTCAAGCTGATTTAATAAGTAAATAAACCTTCGTCACTAATTGTTTCTAATTAAAAATAAACAGTTTAACACATTCAATTGAAATCAACGATAATGAAATAAACTATTTCACAATGTTCAAGGCATTGCCAACCACAAATTTCAAGTTTAACAAAAGAACGTCACTCACTTACAGAGTGAAGTTGCAACGCAAGAATATCTATTTAGTTGTTTTATTACAGCTTTAACAGATTCAGCTGAATCTAACACGCAGCCAGCTGAATAAAAATGAGGTAACTAATTGAGTAAAAAATAAGATACATAATATGTTAAAAATTTTAAAATTGTCCATTTCAAAAATCAAAACTTTACACATCAATGTAATCAACACAAAATGCACACCGTTTCGTTGACTACGTTTTCGACAGCTCGCTACTTATTGCGATGTTCAATCTGTTTAAGCTATTATATTTAGTAGTTACATAGATAATAGTTACAATTATATATACTAGTCATATAATATAATTTAAGTTTATATCATTTGCTCAGAGCAGACCGTAACTTCTGTAATCTGTCAAAATATTGTTATAAGCATTATTTATGAACGTTGTTGAACAACATTGGTTGGGACATTGAGGTTTTATGTTTACTAGCAGCTCAATTTTTCAATGTAAAAGTTGGCTGAAATTGCGCTAAATGGCGATTGCGTATTTCAGTTTTGGCCTTATATCTCGCGAAATATTTTCGCATCAGAAATTTTAATATATGGACTATTCTAAAGTACTTTATAGTCCACCGCCAGCTCAAATAAATGTAAACTCCCCAACGCATTCCGGCAGCAGTCTAGGTAGTGGTGGCCGCACGCGCGGTGATACATTGTCTGAACTCATCTACGACATGGTTCTATGCGTGGTGGCAGCAGTAATGCCCAAAATCCGTCGCTGAATGACGATGCTGCAAGCACAAAAGCAGCCTCCTTTTTCAGCACCGAGTAGGAGAGGTTGCCCATCTACTGGCACCCTTAGCTCTTGAGGCCGTAACTTTAGTTTGAAACATAATTTCGCGGAGCTCTCGGTTTCGGTTTATATCTGAGGTCAATAGCTAACAAAAATTTCGAACGGAACTCGAAAATTTCAAAAAATACGATCTTGGCAGTCATTCTAGCTAGAGTCTCAAAAATCGACTTTCCAAAAAAGGTGCCCAGCTACTGGCACCCATTTACACTTCGCTGTAAAAAATAGAAAATGCAGCATAAAAACTAGTTTATTAATTTTTATTTGTTGTTTATTCTTTTAGTGGTACATCACACTGATCATTTGAACAGAAAAAAAATATTTGTGAGATTTTGTTAGGAACATAAATGGAAAAAAGTGAATCAAACTAAGTAAAAATGGGTTATAATAATGTTTCTCTGTCCTTAGCTTCCGCCTCATTCAGAATCCGCAACAATTCGGGATGTGGGATGTGAATTGCTAATACAATTCAAAATCATTTTAAACACCATTCCCAGTCATAACAATGACAGTCGTACGCTTGCGCGATATCTGCACGATGTTGCGTCAGGGGTGCCAGAAGGTGGGCACCGACATTAATCAGACATAAAGTAAAATATTCCTTTCCATTTCACAATAATGGTCGATTTCTCATCGAAAGCGTGAAGAGTAAATAACAAACTAAGAATTAAATTCACATTTTCCCAATTATATTGATGAAAAACCCTTGAAAATCCACTTAACAAAGACGATACATATTACATCAACCTCTATTTTTTCGTATTTTTTACTTTTCGACGACCGTTCGACTACAGCAACACGTGCATACAACTCAGAGCTGTAAAAGAATGCATTCAATTTGATTTAAATCACAAAAAAATGAATCAATGAATAACGAAAAAAGAATGCATTCAATGAATGCAAAATTGATTTATAAATAAAATTTTTAATTCACACTCAATTGAATGATGATTAATTATTCATTTCAATTATTCATTTTCGTTATTCAGAATAATGAATCAAATTTTTTTATTCATTTGAATGCTATTCACAAAGAATGCCATTCACAAAGAATTGCAGAATTTTCAATTATTCTATTTTTATTCATTATTCATTTTTTATTCTTTATTCACTTGTTATTCATTGTTCATTTTTTATTCATTATTCATTTTTTATTCATTATTCATTTGTTATTCATTATTCATATTTTATTCATTATTCATTTTTTATTCATTATTAATTTTTTATTCATTATTCTTTTTTTATTCATTATTCATTTTTTAGTCATTACTCATTTTTTATTCATTATTCTTTTTTTATTCATTATTCATTTTTTATTCTTTATTCACTTGTTATTCATTGTTCATTTTTTATTCATTATTCGTTTTTTATTCATTATTCACTTGTTATTCATTATTCTTTTGATACTCATTATTCATTTGTTATTCATTATTCATTTTTTATTCATTATTCCTTTGTAATTCATTATTCATTTTTTATTCTTTATTCATTTGTTATTCATTTTTTTGTCATTGCTTATCAATTTGACGATATTGAAAAGAACAGAAAAAAATTTAAAAAGTTAATATACATATATACAGAGTTGTTGTTGCCTTCTTCAAACTTATTTGATCTAAATAGCTCACAATTAACCCGAAACACCCTGTCGTTGCCATATGGACACACAAACACAAACACTTAAAATGTGCTTATTTTAGTTTAAACCATTTTATATTTGCGTTGACAGGTCATTCTAAAAATTTAAAAAAAACATTTGTTCAGGGTGATTCGGGTTAAAGTATTTTCATTTAAAAATTGGTTTAAGAAATCCAACATAAAACTTGCTATAAAACGCGTCGTTCTCTAACTTCAGGAACAGAAAGATGTCTGTTAATAAAAGTATGTACAATTTAAGTTACCAAAAACTGGTGAGAACTTCAAAATAATTTTTTTACTTTTATATCGATTACTTAATATAGAAAATGCGTAACTCGTTTTTTTTTTGTGAAAGCTACGATTGTAAATTTGTTGGCTATTTTATATAAAATCTGCATTTAAAAAGTTTTCTATAGAAAAACGCCTTTTCTATATTTAGCCATCGATATGTAAAAAAATTGAGTTTCTCATCTGAATGAAACATGAAATAAACATTTTGAAAAAAGGAATCCAAGTAACCGAACTATCCCCTTAAATATGAAATAACTTCAAGTACTTAGAATCGTACGCTTGCAAACACAAACTAGGTTAACACTAAACTGACCGCAATCGGTAAATCTGACCTGCTATTATTGTTTTTCGAATCTATACATGGTTTTTCATTCTATACCATTATAAATACATTAAATACATATAATAATAAATAAACCGTTATCTGCGTTTAATAATAAAAATGATGGATATGTTAATTACCAGTAATTTGATGATGAGGTTCAGGAAAAGGTATAGAAGAAATATCGGTAGGTTGAGTGTTAATAAAATTCAGAGTAAGCTAAGACCCCTTTCAGATTGTTCAAGAATTGAATTCAGTTTTCATAGTTTGTAGGCAATTCGCCGCAAATCGGCGAAATCGCTTCATTTTCTTTTTTGTGTATCGGCGTGCGTTTGATGTACTGAAACTTGAAATCAAGTTATTTTGTTGAATTATTTTCGATATTTATTTGTAATAAGCCTATTTCCATCGCTTATGAATTATAATTAATATCTTACGAACAATTTTAAGCTGTTGATGCAATCGCTTTTGTTTTTAAAAAAGCAATTATAGATGACAAACAATTAAATTCAATTCTTGACAAATGTGAAAGCTTTCGTCAAGTCCAAAAGAGAACGTAAAAAAAGATTGAATTCAATTCTTGAACAATCTGAAAGGGACTAAGCACGCAGTCATGACTATTTCCAGCGAATTAATGCCGAGCTTGCTTCTTCGTCCCAGTGGTAAATGGATAACCGAAGTAACCAACTAAGTTAAGACAACAGAGATCAAGCGTACGTTTAGAGACTAGTAAAACCCAAATGAAACATGCTTTTAATGCCACCGAATTCTCTCACCAATTTCCTAAAATTTTTTTGTTGCGTTTTTTTAACAGATTGTAGACACGACGATTTAGGTTTGTCTGTTATGTTTTTTTTTGATTTCTTAAGATATTTATAAAAAAATTTTTGCTGTTGTTATCTATATTGTCAAATTAACAGCCCTATTCTGGCAAATTAACAAATTGTTAACCAGTATTTTGAATATTTCTATATGTTTGTTGTTTTCAATACAAAATTTAAAGCTCAAAACACAAAATTTGTTAATGAAATTGTCAATAACTGAAAAGCAGTTGACAATTTTTATCAAAATTTTATATTTTGAGCTTCAAATTTTGTTTTGAAATAAAAAAATTACAACAAACAGATAGAAATATTCTAAATACTGGTTAACAATTTGTTAATTTGCCGGAATAGGGCTGTTATAAAAAAAAAAACACAGCCCGAGTCCTAAGCAATGACAAAAAAATGAATAACAAATGAATAAAGAATAAAAAATGAATAATGAATAACAAATGAATAATGAATAAAAAATGAATAATGAATAACAAATGAATAATGAATAACAAGTCAATAATGAATAAACATTGGCGTCGGAAGCGGGGGGAAAGGGGGGCAGTTTCCCCCACTTTTTTAACCAAGATAAACAATTTAAAAAGAAAACTTCAAAAGTTATTCAAAATATCAGTTTTTTTACAACGATAATATTTTTGTATTATATATTTTCCTCTTCTTTCTTTCTTCTTCATAAGCATGCTTGCGGATAATCATTTTCTTTCTCTATGCTTGCAAAAAGATAGAACAAAATGTAGAGTTTCTACTGCAAACCCACCAATTCAGTTTAAAAGCACCCTTAAGTATGTAGCTTAATGCTTGTTAATTTTGCAACTCTGGTAAGAAAAAATTTGACATGTGCTTAGGGGCTTTCCATATTGGACGACATGATGTACGATAAGTTAGACGGAAAACAAATGGGACTATTTGATTGAGCGTTCGAACGATCTAACTTGTAAAGCAACATCATTAATTGCAAACTCTCAAGCAGAACACATCCGGATAATAGCTAAGCAACTTTTAGATGCCCTAACAATTGAGCAGTAATTTTACATAGTTGTACAATATTGTACAATCGGCAGAAAAAAACCAAAAATTTCGACTATCGTTTTAGCTTACGCATGGTACTACATGTTGCACAATCTGCCATGTTGATCCAATGTTTTGGACCATGCGAAAGCCCCTACTGTGAATTAGCTGATGAAAATCCACCTCGACGCTTTGAAGAAACATCAAATCCGGTTCCTTCAATACAGTTGCCATTATATGATCGGCTACGAAAAGATTATTTCGAAATTTTAGATCTTCTCTCAAATGAGATAAGGGCTAGATTTGATCAAACAGGTTTATATTTTACTTTTTTTTTATTTTTGCAAGTTTACACCAGCTTCACTCAACCAATTCACTTTGATTTAACATTCGGTGAGTCGGTTGCGTGAAGCTAGTGTAAACTGGCACTTTGTAAATCTTATTGTACATTTAAACAGATCTTGACACTCTGGAATCGTTGGAAAATATTGTAATCGAAGCCTTCAACGGAAAAGTGCCTTCTGAACAAAATCTAAAAACAAAACTAGATCTTTATGCAGATGACTTTTTTGCAGATGAAATTGCTGAAGCGATTGCCTGGGCAAACACCTTGAAATTGTAGTGGCATTGTATCCCAATTTGCGAAAAATTCGGTTACTGTAAAAAACTATTAAATGAAGTTGAAAAATTTATTGCATTGCTTTTGACTGTGCCTGCATCAGCAGTTTCATCTGAGCATTTTTTTAGTGCACTAAGACGACTTAAAACGTATCTTCGAGCAACTATGATACAAAAACGACTCACTCATGCAGCACTTATACACATTCACAAAGATAAAACCGAAGAATTGAATTCGATGGAGGTGGTGAAAGAGTTTGTTTTTCGCAAGGACAGAAAGAAACATTTTGGAATAATTTAAATTGATATAACTTTTTGTACCTTATTGCATTTAAACCATGTAAAGATATACTGAGTCTTGCTTTATAAAAGCAACCATTATTTCTTATATTTTCATATTACCATATGAAAGATCCTTTAAAGAATGATCTCTTATATTGAAATTGGAAGAACTTTTAAAAATAATGAAATTTTAATACTTTTTATATATTTTTATATTTTTTTTTTATTTTAAACTAAAATAAAAAATATGTTTATTCACATTCATGTTTCTTTGAAGAAATTTTGGTGAAATTTTTTTGCACCACCATTTGTACTGCCCCCCCAGATAAAATTCGCTTCCGACGCGCTTGTGAATAAAAAATGAATAATGAATAAAAAAAGAATAATGAATAAAAAATGAGTAATGAATAAAAAATGAATAATGAATAAAAAATGAATAATGAATAAAAAAGGAGAAATAAATAAAAGATGAATAATGAATAACAAATGAATAATGAATAAAAAATGAATAATGAATAACAAATGAATAAAGAATAAAAAATGAATAACGAATAAAAAATGAATAATGAATAAAAATAGAATAATTGAAAATTCTTTAATTCTTTGTGAATGGTATTCCTTGTGAATAGCATTCAAATGAATAAAAAAATTGAATAACGAAAATGAATAGTTGAAATGATTAATTAATCATTTTTTTAAAATTGAATGTGAATTAAAAATTTTATGTATAAATCAATTTTGCATTCATTGAATGCATTCTTATGTCGTTATTCAGTTGTACTTAAAATTCTGAATATGAATGCAGACTTTACAGCTCTGATACAACTCAATGATTTATGAAAAGTGTACGCTTAATGAGATGACACTTTGACACTAACCACATTGTCGCTGTCATCGCCACGAACGTCAGAACTGAGGGGTGCCTTTAGCTGGCTAGTGCCAGTAGGTGGGCACTCTCCCCTACTATCAATATTATTTTAATGTAGATACTTACATAGTGCTGAAACGCATGGCAGACTCCGTGGTGTCCAAGCGTGCTGGTGGCAACTACTTGAAACCAACATTTGGCTTAAATCCGGATTTATACGGTCCCTTCTGGATCAATGTTACACTGATATTTTCCACGCTTACGAAAGCTATCACTGGCGATAAATTTTCATCTTGTATCCTATGCAGCTACTTGTATTTTTATCTATGCATGCTGCATTCCAGCAGCGTTACGGGCGCTGTTCAAATATAGAAAGTCAGGAAAGTGCTGACTTTACGCCAATGCTGCTCTCGCTTATGTGGATTTGTGGCTATTCTCTAACGACATATACTCTGGCTATTCCATACTCTGGGTGATACAGATTTCCATACTACAATGGCTGCTGGTGATTACAGCTGCTTTTCTTTCGGGCTCTGTGCTTATAGCCGTTCTAAAGACAGCTTTACGAAATTCTAAAATTTTGCTCTTCATTATTATCGGCATCTTGGGCGTTCATTTCCTGCTGGCTGCCGGTTTTATGCTCTACTTTTTTCATGTTCCCAGCTCATCGGCGGCTGTCATATCATCAAAGTTCTTGATCTAGTAACCTTTCCTATACTAGTGGCGGGCAACATCACAAATAAGATTGAATTTAAAGCTACAGCAATAAAATCTAATGTTATCTATTTTTTGTTTTTTGTCATTTCCATATCATTGTTAGAGTTTGTGATTTTTTGCAAGTATACAAAAAATATGATTTAAATATTAAACTCCCTTTTGGAAGGTCTCAACAGGCTGGTAGCTGAAATCATTTAAACCACCCACTGTATAAATATATAAATCTAACTTTGCATATTTAGCGACATCGAAGCGGTTGATCGATTTTCGGGAAAAATATTGATTTCATGGAAAATCCACGGACCCCATCGGCTTCTCTGAGTTTCAAAGAAAACTCAGCAACTAAATATGCAATGTATTGAAGAATAGCCATATACCTTTTCAGCGCAGAATTTAATAATGAGCACATCTTGTGATTTGTCCTGAAACTAGTAGCTTACGAGTTATTTTCATAAAACTTTTTCTGCTACCTTTTCGCCGTAATCTGTCAAAATATTATTTTGAGTGTGACTTATAAAAGTGGTTTAGCGACATTGATATCTTTTTATATTTTCTTGCAACGCTGGACAGTATTTTTACATTTTGATTTTTTTACCATTGTGTATTGCAATCTTATCAATATATTTCAAGATAAATTGTTTCTACTGAAATTTTAGTTAAGTTTGCAAATATTTTTTTGAGATATTTGCAAAAAACAACATATTTTTGCAACTTTTGCTATACAATATATCGAAACATATGAATAAACTACATTTAAGGTCTTCCGATATGTATATTTTCTTGCAACGTTAGACAGTTTTATACATTTTGAAGTTTTTAACATGGAGTATTGCAGTTTTCTCTATATATTTAAAGATGCATTGTTCCTACGGAAATTTTGGCTGAGACATTTTTTTTGGGAAATTGAGTAATGAAGAAATCTTACTATAACAAAAATTTGCTGTAAATCCGTTATTTGAAAATCAAGATATTTGAAGAAACAAAATGTTGATACCTGTACGCCGTATCATTTGTGAAAGTTTATTAATAAATATTGTCAATGGAATTTCTCGAGTTATTTGTTGCAACTATTTTTAGCAATTCTTACACCGGCTGAGCCATAGAAGTGAAATTTGCATGCTGGCAATACCGAAACATGAATCGGTGATTTCGAAAGAATCGAAATGAACCGAATGTGCTATGAATATCGGCTTACTCATATCATCATTGGGGAGAAAGAGATAGAATTCCAATTTACTTCAAACAAGGACATTTTTAGCCATGTTATGTTAACCATATGAAATTTTGCTACATTGAAGATAGTTTTTCCTTAAGTGTAGGAAAATCTGGACTTGATAGAAGTCTGTACTTTTTTTTAGTGAAGTCTGACCATCTGGCAAGAATTTTGACAAGACCTTTTAGCGACTCATGTTATATTTGAACTTTTTTGATACGTAAAAAATAGTAAGCATACCTGTTTTTTTTTGTGCATTCTGCCATGGGCCGGCCTCGTGTTGATCAACCCTGTCTTAGGTCGTTATGAGTTTTAAATACAACCTCAATTTGTTTTTGTTATGAATACAAATGTTTTATTTTTCCAAAAAAAAAATTAAGTTTTTACGAAATAAGCTCTTTCTAGCATTACTTGCTACTTTCCTATTTTCATTTTTTCCTTCTCTAACAATAGAAGTTCATTGGCATAACTTTTATTGTTAGTTTTCAAATACGTTGCATACTTTTTGGGTTGCAAAAATTGCCCTTATTTTGCCTTTTTTATTACAAAACTTTTGCTGAGCTAGTAAAAAGTAAAAAGCGGAAATATTCAAAAGAAAAGTCAAAGTAAGCGCAAATAAAAGAAAAGTAAATTCTACCTAAGTGCCTTAAAAGTATATCCTGTACTCCGTTCGAGCTCCAACCACTCACCCACACGCGCATAAATTGATACATATTCATTGAGCGCAAATTGAGTTGAAATTGTGTTCGCATTTGTTGCCAAAACAGTGCTCACAAACACACATGCAAAAACAGTGCGCACACATGCTGAGACACTTTGGCTGTTACACAGCATTGAATCGCTTCAAACAGCACCAACAACAACAATCAGCAACTACTCAAAGAGCTCCTATAAGTATGCTTTTATTTGTTCTTTTTATATTTTTGTGTCTTCGTCTCTGCCTATTGTTTGAGATACTCTTGGCTATTTGTATACGTGATTTATGAATTTAATGGACTTTGATGATGTGGACCCAACCCAACTATTCGATTTTTTTTTTCTTTCACTTCTTCAATGACTTCGTGCTTGTTTACTATCGCATCAACATACAAAAGCCTGCCTGTTACAAAATTTTGTAAATGTGACAATCCTATTTTTATTGACAACTATCAATGTTTGTTTGTCTGTCTGTCTTTCTGTTCCTCTTTCTGTTCATTGCCGATGCAAAGTCGACAGCTATGCAATGGCTTTTATGGGCGGGGCAGAGTAAAGAGGACGATGTTTGCGTTTGTATAAGCATCAATGCTGAGCAAATGCATTTCTTAATTGACACGGTTTAGCAGAATTTATACCAAGCGATTATTACTTATGACTATTAAAATCATAAAACATAAGGTAAGCTTTCTTTGTATTGCTCTTTAATAAATAAAAAATAACTACCGTATTCAGTAGCTCGTCAAATAAAGTTAATAATAAATAATGATGAAATATGTATACATAAATAATAACAACAACAACCACCAAACCAACCGGCCAAACCAATTTGTCAAACCGCTTATACAACAACAAACGCATGCGCAAATACAAAATCCTCCATTTTACGATGCTGATAGTTCCGTTACTTAGAAAGGAAGACATGTTTTTGTTATGCATTGAAATTTAGTAAAGTCGTCCCAGTGGGCAAAAACAGGTCTTTGAAGCGCTTCTAGCAGGCCATCATATGGATTTTTTAGCCCTTCCGTACTCATATCCTAGCCCATTAACTTTTTTGTATGAAACGAGAAAACTTTCTATGCCTTCATCTCTCGCTACTTTAAAGAAGCCTGCTAGAAGCCCTTTTTCAGAATGCACGTTAGAAAGAAAAGCAATATAAATATCAACTTGAAATAAAAAACTACTGACATATCCAGATTTGAACCAATGTCCTCTCATGTGGCGGTCCGACATCTTATCCACTCAGCTACCGCAGTTGTTAGCTTATTTTTTAGTTAGCTTACTTCAGCTTATTTTGCACCATTACCAAAGAAAGTAAGCTTTCGGGAGCGCGGGTTCGAGAGAAAAAATTTTTTTTTATTTTTTTTAAATCTACATTTTTTTACAAACTTTTTTGTTCATTTAAAAATTTTTTAGAATTTTTTGTAAAATTTCTTCATACAAAAATAATAGAAAAGACTTAGAATTTTTCCATATAAAATGTGATGTGTAATGTGTTAGATTTCGGAGACCTTGGTTCGAGCCCCAACTCAAAAAAAAAATGTTTTTTTTTTGTTTTTTCTTTAAGTTTTGATTTTTTTTTTTAATTTATCTGATCATTTATAATTTTTTTCTAAATTTTTTTAAAAATTTTTTCATATAAAATAATATGAAAAGACTCCAAACCTTCAAAAAGGAAGCCTTACAAAAGCACTCATCAATTCAGCGAGTATTAAAGGTATATTGACGCCAATAAGAGCACTGCTATGTGTAGCATGCTTTCCCACTAACATGTTTTCCCACTTTAAAATGCCCACTGGGGTAGTGAGCTGACAAATATTTATTTACATGATTTTATTTATGAGCTGTTTAGATCAAGTAAGTTTTGAAGAAGGCAACAACAATAACAACATAACAACTCTGTGTGGAGTCAATCAAACAGTAGACTAGACAGACTGTTTCGAAGGGAACTACCCCCTCATCTTCAGTAGCCATAGGCAGGGTTCAGAATATTCACTCACCTTCACTTGCAATAATTTGCTTGACGCACACAACATACAATTTTATTTTAATTTGTATGTGTAACAGAGTTGGCGTTAATTGCATACATTTTTCTCTTCATGACCGCCATATTTTTCTATCACGAACAAGTGGTGTTTGAAAAATTGTCTTCATTTTTGTCTTCACGAAGGCCTGAGTTCTCCAACATGAACATTTTGAAGCAAACTCAAGATCCAGATAGTCACAGCGAATCGTTAAAATCGATCTTTGTTTGTGTACGTAAAGCACAAGCAAAAATTAAAACGAAGAATTCACGAAGAATGGTCGACAGCACGCCAACTCGGTTACACACAAAAATGAAATTAAAATGAAATTGTGTGTTGTGTGCTTCAAATAGAGTTTATTTTCATTAATGTTGGAGATTTTTGTTTCATGAGTCAAAATTTCTGAACCCTGGTCTTGAGAGATTCATCTGTGACCAACCCACCGTTTAAGTCTTATATGATTCGAAACAGTCTGTCGGACACTTGTTCGAATAAACTCTTCTGAAGTATATGACGTTATAGCAAATTGATTTTTTTATATTTGGGTCAAGCCTGAAATTCCACCAGGCTTTTTGTCGCCTTTAGTTGCCTGTTCCTTTTCACTTTTTTTTTGGAGTTCAACAAATTCGCCGAAATGCACCAATTGCCAACATTGTAAGAGTTTTTATTTGCTTCTGTTAGAAAGCGAAGTGTTTTAACTAAAAACTAACACTTGACACAAGCAGATATTCAATTATTCATAATTAAAATAATGTAAAAATTCAAACAATGATTAGCTATGATCATCAAAATTTATTTGTTCAGTTGACAATCATCATTCATGCAGGTGGTACATTTAATGTTTAATAAAAGCAAAATCTTGTAGGCATTCATATTTGCGCCGGAGTATAATGAAATATCTATAAATAAAGTGAACAACATAAATTAAGTATTAAAAAAACAATTTATCAAATCCGGCTGGGAAGGTGACCTATCATGGATAGAGGAACACAATACAACCACTTTCTATTAAAGTCATGTGTAATTGAACATTTGGTTGTGAAAATAGACACCTTTCAGTTAGAACACTAGCTTCTGGCGAAGCAAAAACTCGTTTCATTTCTATGGTGCATTTCGACAAACAATCGAACACCAATGAATATTGAAATAAATGAAGAAGCAACTAGAACAGATGGCAACCCTTGATAGAGTTGATGGCGGTGATCTAAAATGGCCTCCTGCTTTGAAGTGTCATATGATTAGCAGCCATACAATTCATGAGAATGAATTAGAGGATCTGTACATTCATATGCTAGTTTAAACAGTGAGTTGATCACAGCTTAATCACTCAAAGACTACTGATGAGGAATATGTAGCGATTTCCGAAACAGACTGTCTAGTCAGCTTAGTGATTGACTCTATACAGAGTTGTTGTTGTTGTTGTTGCCTTCTTGAAAACTCACTTGATCTAAAGCTCACAATCTTAATTCATGTAATTATTCAATAGATCATAAAAATTAATTAATTTCACTTTCTATTAAATTGTCAATTTAGCTTCGTTATTGTTATTTTTATTAATGTTCGAATTCATTATTTCTCAGTGTTTTTTTACAATTTTTTTAATTATAGTCTATTAACCCATCTTTTACCACTGTTCGTTTAATCGAACAGTAATTTTGCCTATTTTCAATAATTTTTTAGTCTATAATGTTAAGTGATGTTGGGGAAAATAATTGGCTGCATTAATAACTTTGGTATTTTAGCGCTTCGAAAAAACTTTTTGAACCCCCCTCCACACCTGTAATTCTTTACGGAGGAGGGTTCAAAAACACCCTGCTGTCAGAGGTTTCTTGTTAATTATATTAAAATATAGAATTAGAAAAAACAAAAACTAATTATGAAGTTTAGTAGCCACTGAACCAAACAATGTTAAAAAAAAAATGAACATCTGTCCACACCTATCTCCCACAAACGAGTGTCAAAATTAGTGTTCGTTTCATCGAAAACTTGCTCTTATTCCATATATTAAACTTTTGTGCATTCTCTACATGTGAAAAACGGTTCCATAATTGCTCAGTTTGGTTTTAGGATCAGTACTTATTGAAAGATAAACGGATGGTGCCTATAAAGAAGGACCTATTTAGTCTAGCAAAATAGATTTTTCAAAATGAATAAAAAACAAAAAAAAAAATGTTGTTAAAAGATGGGTTAAGCCTGTATCATGCAATATTTTTGATTGTTTATAATTTCACAGTGACGCAATATTCAACTTTTTGACTCCAAACAAAAAATCACTTATCCCAGCCGAAAGTACTCGATGCGAGGAGAAAAGCAATTTCTGGATTTTGCTAGATTGGTTGCCGTTCGTTTTTTATGAGCCTCTATAGTTTTTTCGCCAAATTCGATTTTGAGCACTTTTTTGCAATTTTCTTCTATTTTTCGCATGGCCATAGCTCGAAAAATGCTGTGAATTTTTATTTGCAGTCTTCAGCAAAGTTGTAGCTCTTGACTCGACCAACAAAAATGCTGAATATATTAAGTCGGAAAAAATTTCATCTTCATGCTCAAAACCCCAAAAATGTCGAAAAAATTACCACTTTTTTCACCGATTTTTTCCGTTTTTCGACTACAGCTCTTGAACTATTGAAAATTTTACCAAACAATCAAGGGAAGAAATGTAGCCTATAAAATTATGAATAACTTTTCAGTACATACCAACTTCATACGACCGCTCCTTGATACGGATTTTGCAATTTATTTTTTTTTTCGTTTTTTATATACGTTTTTTTAAAAAACTATAGAGGCTCATAAAAAAACGAACGGCAACCAATCTAGCAAAATCAAGAAATTACTTTTCTCCTCTCATCGAGTACTTTCGGCTGGGATAAGTGATTTTTTGTTTAGAATTTTTGTGCTGTGTTGTGTTTTCTAAGTGTTTTTGAGCATTGTTTTTGTAATGCTACCCGTTCTGTACAACGGTTGATCGGATCTTATTTCCGGTTATCTATTCTTAGTAATTGGCTCTGGTTTGGTTCTAAATAACGGATAATAGGATTTTATGACGAATGATCGGTTCGTTTTTAATCAAGTAGAAGGTTCTTATAACGGATAAGCGATTGACGGTAATCGGTTCTTATGATAGTAATCGGGTTTTTTACGGTGGATATCGGTTCTTATGACGGTAATCGGTTATAACGACGCTAATCGGTTCTTATGCGGTAATCGGTTCTTATGACAATATTTGTTATTATAATGGTTATCGGTTCTTATGACGTAATCGGTTCTTATGACGGTATTCGGTTGTTACGATGCTAATCGGTTGACAGTAATTTCTTCTTGTGATGGTAATCGGTTCTTAAGATGCTAATTGGTTGACGGTAATCGCTTATGACGGTAATCGGTTCTTACAATGCTAATCGGCTGACAGTAGCCGCTTATGACGGTAATCGGTTCTTACGACGGGAATCGCTTAATGGTAATCGGATTGTAATCGCTTGTGTCGGTAATCGCTTCTAATGTCGGTAATCGACTGCTACGATGCTTATCGGTTGACGGTACAGCGAGCAGAATTATGCAGTCAGAAGCTCAAAGGTTTTGCAAAGGCCAATTACGTAATACTTGATTTCTGGTGCAAGGGCTACCGAGGCAGCGCAGCGAGCAGAATCTGAAGAATTTACGGGGCAGGCGACCGCAAGGTTCGACTGCGTCGCTTGAATACTGTTGCAAGGGCAGATAGCAGGGCCAGCAGAATGCAGGCATATGGAATGCAAAAGAATGAGTTGAACTGCGAGGCTTCTATTCTGTTGCGAGGGCGGGTATCGCAGCGAGAAGAATATAAGGAAGGCAAGATAGAGGAAAACAACAAAAAATAAATATCAACATGCTAAGGTCGAAGCGGTTAGGCTCGAAAAAGGAAGCAGAAGTTGATATTTCGAGCGATTCATAATACTTCCAGTCGCTCCTTATGTGACATGTCTTCACATTCTTATATACATGTCGTCATGAAGTTGTTGTGAATTATATGTCAGTACCTGTTTAAGATTATTCATGTATGTTAGTTTGCTGTGTCTGTAGTTGTTGTTGTTGTTGTTGCTGTCTTTTACATTTACTTATGGTCTACTTATTATAAGTTCTAGTTATATTAAGTGTTTTTGTTGTTGCTTATAATAAATTCTGGCAACCGAGTTTCATGGATATTTTAAACTTTCATATTTAACAAGTTTATTTTATTTTCTTATTCTGTTTACAATTAGCAAGAAAATCGAAAAGAAAAGGTTTTGAAATAATTTTAATCATTAATTGAAAATTACGAGTTTCAATGTAACGAATATAAGTGCAAAGCGCTGGCGGCCAAGTTTCGATCCCGGCGGTTGCCCAGATGAATATTTTTAAGCTTTATGTTTCTTATATTTTAAATGTTTAAATTTTTTTTTTTTTAATATTTCAAACATTTATCAATTAGAAAATTTAAAATAATAAGTTAAGAAAGAATTCAATTTATTGATTGAAAATTACGACTTTTACTGCTTTGAATATATTTTATATATACTTGCTGGCGGTCAAGGTTCGATCACGGCTGTCGCCCAGATAAATATTTTTAACCTTTATGATTTCTTTTGTTTTTATTCTTTTTTTATAATATTAAAAACAGTAATCAAAAATAATTTTTTTTTAATAAGATTAGAAATAATTAATTTATTAATTGAAAATTACTACTTTTAGCTTATTATTATTTTTGTATTATATATGTATTTA
Organism: Dichetophora obliterata; assembly: GCA_963920525.1. Classification (NCBI taxonomy): domain Eukaryota; kingdom Metazoa; phylum Arthropoda; class Insecta; order Diptera; family Sciomyzidae; genus Dichetophora; species Dichetophora obliterata. Next base: position 186,466,293 of record OY986435.1, on the reverse strand, counting down.
ATATTATTTGTAATAAGAGTAATATGTAATAGTAAGTATTAAGTAATTCTAATATTTGTAACGTACCGTTACACCTATTACAAATGTTTATCATTATCAACATAAAAAGTAACATTTTTAATAAACCAAAAATTTTTTAAATTTATCATGGAACTTTTAAGTGAGGTAAGGTTAGGCTAAGTTGGCGGCAGGTTCTTAGACCAGCCCACTAAGCCCAAATTATTGGTCCGTTGTTATACCACAGATTGGGAGAAGGGAGTAATCAAGTGAAACTTATGTGTAGGTGTCCTTACTGTGGCAGAAGCTGTAGAAACATGTAATATTAAATCTGAAGCAAGTGTCATGCCTTGACCTCAGTCAAATCAAGTTACTAAGCGTTCCTCTCCACAAGCATTCCTACCACCGCCAACTACAACTTTTCGTTGTAAATTGATGTGTTTTAAAGTTGCTTTGATTAGAAAGTAAGGAAAGAAAGGTTATAGCGTAGGACCATGGCCCGGCCAGGATTCGAACCCGGTTGCCCTGAGCGACAGTAAAGCGCGCTACCACCAGACTATCGATGCCGCCAACTTTTTAGTTACTATTTTGTGTTTTATGGTTCTTAAAAAAATGTCTTATTTTTTATTTAATTTTTATTTAAAAAATCACCAAAAAATTGTAATTGCTTCTTAATTATAAAGGGTGATTCGTAACATTTGACAAAGACAAAAATGCTCAGAAGGGTTTGCCATTTCATCATGAATAGACAAACAAACGAATTATTGGATTTATTATCAAAATTCGTGCTCTGTGAGAAATGTGCTTCGCAAATTACTTTCATTTTATTGTGACCAAATGATGTGAAGAATGCCACCTGGAAGATTTTACATAAGGACCTTGATATGAAACCATACAACATACAGATGGTGCAAGAACTGAAGCCGGGTTACCTACCACAACGTCATTTGTCTGGTAAATGTGCCTTAGAAATGTTGGATTAAGATCCACTTTTGTATCGAATAATTGTCTTCAGCGACGAAGCTCAATAGGTAGGTCAACAAACAGAATTTCCAAATTTGGTCTGAAGAGCAGCCAGAGGCAGTTCAAGAGCTAAAAATGCACACTAAAAAGGCCGGTGACATCATTGAACCGTATTTTTTTAAAAATTTTGCAAATCGCAACGTTACAGTCAATGAATGGTTGACATGTGGTTCCATCAAGACGGTGACATAAACTATGCATGCCTCAGGCACGCGATACCATGGACCTAGTGAGAGGCGAGTTTGGTGAGCAATTAATCTCACGTTTTGGAGAAATCGCCAAGATCATGTGATTTGACCTCACTAGACTATTTTTTGTTTGGCCACGTGAAGTCTCTCGTGTACAGGACAATCCAGCCGCAATTGCAGCCCTGGAAGATAACATTACAGCTACCATTGGTGACGGATGGCCCCCTCAGGCGTAGTCGCGGGCAACATATTTACAAATGGCAGGCATTGATGTATCGCTTAAAATAAAGATTTCGTTCGCTATTGTAAATTTTCCTTTTTTTTCTATATTTTCAAAAACCAAACGCTTAAAAAATCACCCTTTGAAACACAAAATAGTAATTAAAAATTGCCATCACTTAATTTTCAATTTTTTTTTTTAATTAAAAATATTACTTTATAAATATCTTATTTTAATACATCATTTTTTAAATGTATTATATTTTTACTACGAATTTTTTCACGAAGTCTACGAAAATATTTTAAGTATTACTATATTGTGACATTTTTTTCAACGAGAATTGGATTTTTTTATAAGGGTCTTATTACTGTTTCAATTTTGAAAAAGCTTTCTATTTTCTCATTCTCATCAACTAAGAATTGAAAATAAGCATTTCTCATAATATTTTTCCATTTTAATTTTTTTTCATTACCATTACCCCAGAATGTTTACATTCTAGTGCAAATAGTTTTGCATGACTGCATTTGCAAAATATTATTGCATATATTTGCACTTCACTCACAAAATAAACAGATTTGTACTTGCGACATTCTTGCAAAAATGCAACACTGAAAACCTATACCTGATATATGCTACGCATACGCAACACTATATAGGAAGCTAATCAGCTGATCAAACTAGTTTCAGCTGTTGACAAAAAAGTGTCAAAAATTTGTGAAGAAATCAATTTTGTTTAGTTGCAATGGAGTGCCTTAATATATTAGGGCAATTCACAATATTTTGCATTTGAGATTGCAAATTTGTGCATTTGTAAATTGTGAATGGTCTTTTTGGGTTTTCTATGCAACCCTTGTAGCAAAACATAATATTCACTGCTGATCGATGAAAAGCAAAATTATTTTATTGGAAATTGTGCTTAAACAAATTTAATGTCGAAAAAAGTTTTAAGGTTTTCTTTATTTTCTATATCAGTTCTTTTTTCAGTTTTTCTTTTTTCAACTATAAGTATAAACTTGGACTTTTTAGTGTTGCTTTTTTGCAATAACGTAGTTAATGTATCACTGTATATTTTGTTAGTGTAGAGTAAAAATATAATCTGCCATTTTGCAAATGTTATGATGCAAGACCATTTGCACAGGATTGTGAACAGCCCTATTGTTATTGTTTCTTTCAAATTTTATTTTGGCATAATATTGCAGATTTAAACAAAATCCAAAAAGTTAATACCTCACAAACTGATGGTTTTCTTATTCTTTTACAAATTAGCTGTGTTTTGTTTTGCAACAACTGTTACTTTAGTAACCCAAAAAAGCTGTTCACAGTTGTTTGCAATGGCATCATTTTGCAATCTTGTGCAATCGTAAACTGACTTATTGAGTAATTTAAAAAAAGAGCGAATATGCATTCGCGTGCCCGCTATAAAAACACTATAGATGACTAATTTCTCTAAACAAAAATTAATGTTTGCTAGTAAAAGTTCAAACTAACATTAAATTTGTTATGCTTCTGGGGTGATAGCACTTTCCGGCTCATCTGGAGAAATATCCAAAGTCACTGTTCGTAAATCAGTTTATCAATAGTCTTTTTGTGCTATTTGTTTCGCTGTCCTTACATTTTGTACTTTATAGTGAAAGAATCATCACATCAAATAATTATTAGGAAAGACAAAAATTTTGTTCAAATTACTTTATTTTTCCGTTTAACATGAATTTTTGAGCAATACTTAGCACATTATCTATTATCCTTGGTTTTGTTAAAAACAAAATGACTTGACTGTTAAAAACTTTTTAATGCTCACATATTTTTTAATTTTCATTGAATGTTTTTTTTAATGTTATAAAAAACACTAACTCTGGCAGCTCCATTAACTTTTCAGTCGGTGCAAACCAGTCTTAGTAGTTGTTGCCATGATGTTTTTACTAAAGTACCAGTTAATCTGCTACTTAAGCTGCAAGCTGCTTCAACTTCACCATTTTTAAAGATTTAATATCCAGTAACGGGAATCCGCTTTTCACATTGTTGCTTTTTGTCGTTTTGTGTTGTCTGTTGCATGTAGTTGTGATGAAATTGTTAGCACTAAGGTGAAGGACGCAACTTTTAAATACATTTAAAGTTCAGTTTAGTTTGTAAAAAGAGATGCTGGCTTATGTCTTGGTAAGCTCTTTGCTATTTGAAAAGTTCTAAGCAACTGAAGCTTGATGATTGTAAGAAGCTGTCGTTGTTAAACTGTGGTGGGTATTACAGTAGCTGACGGAGAATTCTGTTTGATTTCATTAAAGTAATTTAAAGTGTTTACTTAACATTTCAAAATTATTTTTAAAAATTCTGCAAAAAATGTTTTATAAAAAGAACACTTTCTTGTGGAGTAACAGTTGATTTACAAATAAAAATCGGTCATTATCGATTTGAAACTGCTGTCGTATTTCCAATTTTAAACTGATTTCAGTTATCTTAGATTTCCTTTAAAGCAATTTTATAGTTTTACCGATTCCTGTAAAAATAGTCAAGTATTTTTTTTTTGGTTACTATTTAAAAAAAAAATAACCACTAACATTTGTGCAAAATTTATGAAAAATTGATTCCATCCATTGCGATAAACACACTTTTAACACGTTTAATTTTATAACACAAAAGTGCGTTTTGTTTTTAAATGTTCACAGCCTAAGCATATGTAAAAAATTGTTGAATGTCGGAATATCGGAATTTCTACTTTTTAACTTTAAATATTTTTTTTTTAAAAATTTTGATATAATTGATAGGTCAGACTAGTCGCGATTTAATCACAAGATGAATTCTTGGAATTTCTAAAAATTTTGTCTGAAAATTTTTGGCGGTCACACCGTGTTATTTTTATGGCGTCTTTCAATCCTGCGCTTCGGGCTTGTAAAGATGCGTCTGCAGGTTAAAGTATGGATAAGATTTTTCTAGCCACGATCATGGCCATTCGAAATTCTAAATTTAGCATGACTTTTTTAATACCGACATTCTTAGCGGCGTCTTCACCGTTAAATTTGTAATTTTTAATTTCATCTAAAGTCGTCAAAATCAAAGAGTAATAATCATTTACAACTTTTGTGACCACTAAGCGTCCCGACTACAGATATTCTGAAAATAAAAAACAAAAATGCAATCGAAAATTTACCCTTCAATGCACAACTTTTACAAAAATGGAATTTTAATGGAAAAATGGAAAATTATGATGCGTTGAAAACGTTCGAAAAATTCGCTTCGTTTTTTTTTTTGCAATGCAAACAGATAAAAAAACTTATTTTAAATCGGTCGATTAGTAGTTTTGAACAAAGTTTCGAGAAAAACACGTTTAAAGTTGCTCTGGTTAGTTAAAGTTACTCTGGCGCACCGGGTTTTAAGCTCTGTCGAATCTGTATCATAAGCGTGATTAATAGAAAACTTTTTACATATTCTGTAATTAAATTAAAAAAAATATTTATTTTTGAAAAACTATTTGCATTAAACCTCCTTTAAGGAAAGGCAATATTATTTGAAGGTAGGGCATTGCCCCATAATGCCCCCTAGCTACGGCCCTGACACTGACGTCTGTCTACTGTAAAACCTAAGTGATGCCAGAATACATAGAGTGTTGTCAGATGTGTACCTAATAATTAAAAAGAGAATAATATACCTGCTACTCCGTAAAATAAGTTATGGCTAGATCTTTATAAATTATATCAATAAAATGATTTGAGTATAATAATTTGGCCACCCTCTGTTTATGTGCAACACTTCAAATGCAAACATTATTTATTTATATACATTTTTTTATTAAAATCGTTCTTAATACCATTTTAATAAAAAAATGTATATAAATAAATAATGTTTGCATTTGAAGTGTTGCACATAAACAGAGGGTGGCCAAATTATTATACTGTGTTAAACAAGATGTAACTAATTAAAGGGTCTGCGGGAGTTTTTAAAGCAAGATATACCTTGTAAAAATTTTGTTTTATGTTTTATGTTATTTTAGACCAACATTTTTTTTACAATATTAAAGTATAATTACTCGAGAGTTGTCTCTGACATTTTGGCTCAAAAATATTCGTCTATAGGGTAGAAAAATAGTCATAGTCAAGATCAGCCTTAGAAACAATTTTGATCTTTATGTTGTTGTTAGCTATATACCTCCATCTAGCTGTTTTGAACTTTACGAAGCTCATTTGGAAAACTGTCGTTCTATATTAGACGGTCTTAATTCTAATCAACATGTAATATTTACGGGTGATTTTAATCTTGGTAATATTGTTTGGAACTTGGACAATGATGATAATTATTTAACTCCATTTAATGTTAATAGTGATATTGAGTCACTCCTTATTGATTTTTTTAGCCAATATAATTTAATTCAGATTAATAACTTGTCTAATGATAATAATCGTATTTTAGACCTCATTTTTGTTGATAAAGAATTATCTATAATGATTGACGTTCCGAGTGCTCCTATTCTATGTCTATGTCTGAATGCCTATGTCTGTTATACACTATCAAAATCAGAACCTATCTCAAAGATCTGTGCACGATTACAATCGAGTTAATTTGGAAGCAATGAAGCATTATCTTGATTCTTGTAATTGGGACTCAATGTTCTTAGGACTTAGTCTTAATTGCATGTATGATAAATTTTTAACTAACTTTAAAGATGCAATTATAAAATTTGTGCCTTTAAAAACAGTAAAAAAAAAATAATAATCCTCCGTGGTTCAATAAGAGACTATGTAATCTTAAAAACAAACAAAATAAAGCATATAAGCGATTTCGTGAATCGAAAGAAGATATTCGTCTTAAATCCATGTATTTGACTTGCCAACTCAATTTTGACACACCCAACAAATTTCTTTATAAATCGTATTTATTGTCTACTGAAGACGAACTACAAAATAATAGTAAATTTTTTGGTCTTATTTGAATACTAAAAGAAAAACTAATGGCTTGCCTAGTCTAATGCGTTATCTTGACGATTGCTCAGAGGATCTATTTGCAACTTTTTTGCTGAAAATTTTAAATCTGCTTACTCTAATGATAGTTTTGAAGTTTCCAATTTTAGGGTGCCTAATGCTATATGCGACATAAGCACCATTAATATTACTGAATTTGATGTTGAACTTTCACTGCAGGATATAAAAGGAAAAACATCTGAAGGACCTGACGGTATTGCACCAATTTTGTTAAAACTTTGTGCAAAGTCATTAGCATATCCTTTGTACCTAATTTTTAATAAGTCTATTGCCACTGGAGCGTTCCTAGATTCTTGGAAAGTATCTCATATTGTTCCAATCTATAAGTCTGGTCCGAAGGAAGACGTTTGCAACTATAGACCAATTTCTATAATCTGTGCAATACCAAAACTTTTTGAAAAAATAGTTTGTGAAAAAATTTCACCATGTTTTGTTAATGTTTTGTCTGAGTATCAACATGGATTCCGTGCTGGTAGATCAACTGTTACTAATCTAGTTTTGTTTTCTAATTACATTGTTAATTCATTTGTTAGTCGTTTGCAAACCGATGTCATATTTACTGACTTTGCTAAAGCTTTTGACAAGGTACACCATGCCTCTTTAGTGTTCAAACTTGAGTGTCTAGGATTCCGTGGTGAGTTTATTAATTGGTTGAACTCATACTTATGTAACCGTGTACAACTTGTAAAAATAAATGATTCCCTTTCGTGTCCTATAAGTGTGTCATCTGGTGTCCCTCAAGGAAGTCACCTTGGTCCGTTGTTGTTCTTACTTTTCATTAATGTTTTCATTACTTCCCCATGTTATTAAATATTCTCAGTGTCTGTTGTTTGCAGATGACTTAAAATTATATCGTTCCGTAAAGTCTGTTGAAGATTGTTGTCTTTTACAGACTGATTTAAACTCAGTTGCCTCGTGGTGTACCTCTAATAATCTTTGTCTTAATATTTCAAAATGTTAATCGTTCTCTTTTTATAGAATCAGTTCAGCAATATTTTATAGCTACAGTATTAATAATCTCACTCTTGATAGAGTATATCTTAAAAAAGATTTAGGCGTAATTTTTGATCGCCAGCTTAATTTCAAAGATCATTTTGATTATGTCATACCTAAGGCCTACTCTATGCTAGGATTTTTAAAGAGGAACTCTAAAGATTTTAGAAATCCTCTTACAATCAAGGTACTATTTGAATGCCTGGTAAGACCTTACCTAGAATACTGTTGTGTCATATGGAATCCCTCATATGCCTCGCATATTCGGAGACTGGAGAGAGTCCAGAAAGTTTTTTCTAAATATCTGTTCTCAAAGTTGAATTGGCAAATCAATTTACCTTCATATAAAACACGTTGTGCTTTGTTTAGTCTGAATTCACTTGAATGTCGCCGCATAATGTATTCTGTTGTTTTTATTAGAGATGTCATTCACTGTAATATTCAATGTCCATGTATCTTAACCATGATTAATTTTTATTCACCTAGTAGAAACCTAAGAGGATGTTTCCATTTTCGTTGCAATACACTGAGAAGCAACTTTGCTCAGCAAGAGCCATTGGCTCATTGTCTTCGCATAACTAATTTATTGTTAGCTGATATTGATATTTTTAATAATTGTTCTAGACATTGTTTTAAAAGCAATCTCTTTCTAGTCCTTAACCAAATAGGGGTACTCGAACGTTTTTAATTTATGTTATTTGTTATTATTTTTTTAAGTTATTTGTAATTTTTATGTAATCAATTATTTTGTATAGTCTGTAAGAGATGTCATCTCTGTTTGACAAGCAATAAATAAATAAATAAATAAATAAATAAATAAATAAAAAGGCGATGCCGCGAAATCTCTGAAGACTGGTTTATCTGAATAACAAATTTTTTTCGTTTTAATAAAGAGTTCTTATCAAATTTTTGGCAAAATGGCGGTCGTAGAAAGAAAATATTTTGTGCACAAAATTGAGGCCGTTTGAGGGTTTAAATCAAAAAATATGTATCCGAAAAAATTAAACATTTAAACGAACCTTAATGAGTCCTTATGTAAGTATGAAAAATTTAGTAGCAATAGGATGAATAATTTTTGAGCAATCTTGCTCACCGGTTTCAAAAAGTACGTTCGCGGCATTGCAATTTGCTACCTCATCGACGAATATTTTTTGACCAAAACGTCAGGGATAAATTTTTAATAGTTATACTTTAATAATGTTTATAAACTAAATAAAGCTTAAAAACTCCGGAGGCCATTTAAAATCTTGTTATTATTAAAAAAATTATGTTTTTGAAAAGTTAATAGTAGTGCATTCAATCCCGGACTTTTCTTAGTCCTGACAGTCACGGGATTGCAAGGATTTTCGGGATCCCTGGATTGCCTCCAATGCAAAAAAATGGCAAAATATTCAAAAAAAAAAAGTTAACGATACTTCCTAAGTAAAATCTGAATGGGATTTTAAAAATTTTTTAAGCAAAAAACTTTCTTAAAATAGCTGTACAAAATAACACAATATTTTGAAGACATGATACTTCCTTAGAAGTACTGTAATGTGATTTTATTAATACAAAAATAGAAATTTTTTAATTAGCTATACAAAATATAACGTGAAAAATACAAAAAAATATAAACCTTTCTTGAACTAACTGTACAAATTATTACAAAATACTAACTTAAAAAATAAATAAATGACCATTTCAGCCCTTGGAAGGACTTTGACCTAGCTTCTATTGATTAATTGTGTTGTGCGTGTTATTAAATGTTTGATCACAAATGACCGAGAACTGGACCTACGTGTTTTATGCCGACTCCGAACGGCTTATGTTCTCAAGAAACTTTACATGGCAATTTTTACTCTATGTTACTCTTTAGGTTTGCCATTGTCTGCAGAGAAGTGACGACCGAACAGAAAAATTAATTCAATTGAAAAAATTTTCTGTCTGAGCTGGAATTGAACCCGGGCTACCGCGGTTCTTTAGCTTAGGGGCCACGCACTCTACCCACTAGGCTACGGCCGCCACATACTAACTTAGAAAAACTAAAATGTGACTTAAAAAAAAAAACAAAAAAAAACCTACAAGCTGTACAAAATATCACAAAATTGTTACTTATAAATTTTACTTAAATTTTTGAACTTTTTTATTTTTTTAATAATTTTATGAACCTTCTGAATGATCTCATTTAATTAATTTTTATTTTAAATTGATCTTTGTTTTTTAGAAATAAACAATAAATACTATCCAAATATATAATCAAAAACTAGGTAGATTATACTTTAAAGAAGATTTAATATAAACTAAAATGTTTGCAATTACTCTAGACACACAACTGCATTCTTAGAGATAAATGTTCAAATTATATAGAGACTTTTAAAACAAAATTCAGTTTTATTAATAGTCTGGTATGAAAATATAGATTTTTAGTCATAACTCTTGATTGGATAGATATATTGGGGTAATTTTTTTCACATAAATTATTTTTGAGACTTGACTTTTTTGTTAAAAATATAAAAATGACATTTTGGAAAAAATAAATTTCGCGAAAAAAATCAAAACCCTTGTTGTTTTGATGACATAAACAGTAAGATAGTTTTTACGCTTAACTGGAAGAATTTTTGCAAATAAATGGTATGTCATATGAAAGATAGTTGGATGAGCAATTTTGGATTAATTTCATTGTTACAATAAAAACCATTTTCGAAGTTTTTTTTGAGTAGAAAGTCAATATTTTTTACCTTTTTTGACATAATCATTAAACATATAAACACTGACTTAACAGTACAGTTCAACCTATTTTAGAGAAGTGCTTTTATTGGCCTTTTGAAGAAAAAAAAATTTGAATGAAATATATTGATGGACAGCGGAGATATTTGCATCGAAAGATCAAACTTTGATTTTTATTTCGTTTTTTTCTCTCATTCTTAGGTAACGATTTTTTATGAAAAAGTCATTGCAGTGAAAATTTCTACAATTTTGAATATATGTGAGTGTTTTATGTCAAATTAACAGAAATTTTTTAAAATTAAATACAAAAAAACTCCGATACCAAAAAGTATTATAATAACAAAATTACCGTTAGTTGAAAAATTTCAGAGGGGGCGTGGCAAAAACTAAGTATGTAACATTTTAAGTTAAGATAAACCTAATATGTATACCTAGTTTGAGCGACATCCGTTGAGCCGATTAGATTTGTATAAAGGCCAAACAAAACAAACAAACAAACAGAAAATTAGTTTTATTGCTATAGTATGAAAAAAATAGATTTTTAGCCATAACTTTTGATTTTAAAGAGTTATTGGGGACATTTTTTCACATAAATTATTTTTGAGACTTGACGTTTTTGTAAAAAATATAAAAACAACATTTTGGAAAAAATAAATTTCGCGAAAAAAATAACAAACAAACCCTTGTTGTTTTGATGTCCATAACTGTAAAATAATTTTTCAGTAAAAATAATTAAAATAATTTTACAAAACTGTAAATAATTATATGTAAGGTAGTTAAATGTGCAATTTTTAATGAATTTCATTTTTACAACAAAAAGGCATTTTGAGGCATTTTTTGAGTAATAAGTCAATATTTTGGACCTTTTTTGACATAATCATAAAACATATATATACTGACTTAACGGTACAATTCAACCTATTTTTGTGAAGTGCTTTTATTGACCTTTTGAAGAAAGAAAATTTGAATGATATATATTAATGGATAGCGGAGATATTTGCATCGAATAACCAAACTTTGATTTTCACGTCGTTTTTTTTCTCATCTTAGGTAACGATATTTTATGGAAAAGTCGTTGTACTGACAATTTAATTTCATAAGGTAAGTTACCCAAATAAGGCCAACCTAACGGTTTTTACCAGGCAGAAGAGAAACGGGTTTTTTAAACTTATTTTTGCAATTTTGTATTTCTGTTTATTTAATTCTTTTTTCAAAAACATAAAAATAAAGCATGAAAAAGTAAAAAATATATCCAGCTCAGAAGGTTTCAAAAAGGTCTGATTTTTGCCCTATTAGGACCACCATGTCTAAATAAGGCCCAATATATAACGGTCTTAGAAACATAACAAAACAGTCAGAAAATAATAAAATAAGAACACATATTGTTATTACAAATGTTGGTTTACATTTATACTAAACATAATTGCTATTCAAAGCTTTTTTTTATATAAACTTTTTCGAAAAAATACTTTTATTGCCAAAAGTTCATTTTGAAAATTAAAATAAAGTTACTCTGGCTTTTTAAAGAAAATTTTGGTAATTTGCTGACCTTTATAGTTGAGGGCTTTCTTTTTCGTAGTTTTTTTCTGCCAGGTAGATTTAGGTGTGGACATGAGATCGGAAAAAGAAAGGCGGAAAGAAAAAATGTTTAGGCCTTTTTAGGCGCTCTCAATATAATTTCATTAATCAAATAATTTCATTAATTAATTCTCGGAATACACCACAGTTAGTTTTGATCAATTAACCTATTTGTTTTCGTTAAAATACCTCTCTTGATTTTTAATTCAAAGCTGGACATAGGAAATAGTTAATTCGTAGAATAACGGACTTTTACTGCGAGCACAATATTACATCAACCACGTTGTTGACGCTACCGCTGACTTCGTTTGACTGTCACTCGCTTCACAGATGCGCAATCGAAGTAATTTTTATTGCATCGTGATGCAAATATGAACATGTTTAAACGTGCAAAAAATCATTTTGCAGGGAATGCAATAAATGTGCGTATTAGAAATCGGGCCTTATTAAGGCTTGGGCCTTATTTGGCGAAGGGACCTTATATAATTTCAATATTTATTTTTTGTTTTTAAATAATTTTATGAACCTTTTAATTAATTCTTTTTTTTAAGAATTAATCTTTGTTTTTGAGAAATAAGAAATAAATACTATCCAAACACTTATCGAAACTGTATTTTTTAGTTTTTTAAAACTTCTTCAATGTTTTGTGTTGTAAACAAGGCATAACTACTTTTAAACTTCATATTACGTCTTCCAAAAAATTTGTTTTCTAAGGTTTGTCAAACGCGGGACTAGTCCCGGAATCCCGGGATTATGCTTTTTAAATCCCGAAATCCCGGGATTGCCGAAGCGTCCCGAAATTGGATGCCCTACTTTACAGCATATTTTTTATATGCAAAACTATTTTTATTTATTTCATTTTCTTTTCTCGGCTGAAAGTGAAGGATGTGAAAGGGAAGAAAAATCGCTCCAATATTTTTGACAAACATCGGGAACGTCAAGGCTGAACTTTTTCTCATCACAAAATATGTCATTCTGTAATTCTTTCTACCAAAATTTTTATTTTCCAACAAATGCCAGACGGGGCCGCAAAATGTCGTGGTAAAAGCCTGGGTTGAGAGAAGCGCGATTCAAAACTGACTTGTCGTTCTTTTGGTAACCTTCAGATCCAAATGCGCTGCAATTTCACCACAACGCATACCTTTCCACACAGCAAGACGTCGAATTTGTCTTTTGCACAGTCAGGTTCTTTTAATAAAATTGTTATATTGCTTCGGTGACGATTCACCCTAGAAGCTACGGCATCTGCTTAATACTAGCTTCACTTAAGCCTTTTATAATTCCATGATCTTCTTCAGATAAAGTGGTTCCACGTGAAATTTTGATGTAAAAATAAAAAATCTAAAATGTGCTCATATTTTTTTCAAAATCTTACCGTTTCTTAAATTGTTTTTCTTGTTCGCAATCCTTACGTTATCTCAGTCAAAACACAAATAAAACAATTTTGCTAGATAGCAAAAAATAGAAAAAACTTTATTTTGCATTTTTATTGTTCTTGCATAAGCTTTCACATTCGGATTGAATTATAATAACTACCACAATTTTTTTTTTTTTGCTAAAATTATAAAATCAAAAATTAATACAAAATCCATTTAAAAACTTAATTGCATGAAATTGCCTCACTCTAGTGCGCATACCAGGAAATTGAATTTCAACAGGGTTATATTAAATATTTTTTAATCGAACAATGCATTCTTTCACCGGTAAGCAATACAAAGTGTCCTTACGAAATTTTATTACAATATATTTAAAACGTGTGTGTATTAATTATTAATCCAGTAAAATGGTACAAAAAGGGATTGCAGACAGTGTGTGTAGAAATTTAATGATTGGACAAGGACAAGTTGATTGGTTTTTAGTTGGTTGGTTACTTTTCTCTTGATTGCCACACCGGTTCTCACTCGGTTCAAAGCCACGCAGAAGTCACGAATTCGAACCCCTTTTATCTTTTTTCATATATTTATTATTTTATACGAGGGTGGTCTAAAAAATTGACATCTAAAAAAGACTTCAGCGCTCGTCAATAAAAGCTAGGAAATGTAGTTGCATGAGGGGATTTTTGCTATTTTTGGACCTCCCTTCTCCCCCTAGTGAGATATCGTGAGATTTTGCTCGACCCCCTCCCCCCCTCTATGCGTGTTTTCAGTGTAAATATGTTAATCTATGCTTCATTGTGATGGATTTATTAAAAAAAAACTCATAATTTATTTCATTATTTTTATTTAGGACTAGTTGAGACTAGAATTTAAGACTACTGAGATTGTAGTTTAAAATCACAATAAAAAAATCGAGCAATAAAATACTAATTAGGTAAAAGTAAGTCATTTAAAATGAGAACTTCAAAAATTGGTGAAGGAATATTCATTCTAATTCAGTCTATGGGGACTCATGTGCGGTCTCGAGAGTGACTACTGGAACCAGCATGTCCATGTGATTTTCAGTAAAATCATCGCTCCTTCAACCCCGCTCTGATTTAGCCACTCTAAACCGTTATCGCTTGCACACAGAAGCTCATTAGCTCGTCATGTGATAATCCGTGAAGGTCGCACTTTGCGCGCTGGTGCGCGGTGGACTGCGCGCCGATGCTCTGCAGCTCTTGTGATGGGTGAAAAGTTAATACCGCATGTATTTTTAGAGGTTATTTCAAACCATTCCAGCTCACGGATGGCTCTCGCTAGTTACAATTATCCAAATTTGCTGAAATGCTTGTGTTGCCGTTATTTTATGCTAGCAGTATGCGTGTTGTTTATACACAGTAAAGTGCATACTAAAATATGCGTGCTGAATTGGTACTAAGGCATGAACCTTGCATGCATAATAGTCTTGCTTAAAAAATATGATCTCCGATTGTACAGTTAAACTTTAAGGAGTGCGGTTGTACATTATTTATTTACAAAATATTATTTAATATAACAGAATATTACAACTTTAAAAACAAAAATAAATAAGATGATTAACTAATGACAACAGCAATTTTTTTTCTTACAATATTTATGAGAATGTATGCATACAGTATGAATGTGGCAACCGTAGCCTAGTGGGTAGAGTGCGTGGTCTCTAAGCTAAAGAACCGCGGTAGCCCGGGTTCAATTCCAGATCAAACAGAAAGTTTTTTCAATTGAATTAATTTTTCTGTTCGGTCGTCACTTCTCTCTGCAGACAATGACAAATCTCAGTGAGTAAAAATTGCCATGTAAAGCTTCTTGAGAACATAAGCCGTTCGGAGTCGGCATAAAGCACGTAGGTCCAATTCTCGGTCATTTGTGATCAAACATTTAATAACACGCACAACAAAATTGATCAATAGAAGCTGGGTCAAAGTGTCCTTCCAAGTTCTGAAATGGCCAGTTTATTTTATTTATTTTTTTTATGCATACAGTATTAATGGTAATGTATGCATGCAGTATTAATGACAATGAACTACTACTACTAATTCCCCATGCATACAGCATTAGTAATTGTGCGGGTACACAGTACAAATGCTCTTGTATGATATCGCAATGTAAAATGGAAATGAGCTTGCATTTATGCTGGCATGTATACAAAAAATGAAACATCACCAATGCTGTATGCATGAATATACTTACTGGGATGTGCTTGATGCCGACCACCGAACTAAACATTTACGGACGCAAACACACCCAGTAGAGACTTGTAGATGAGTCGCTGTCGACGAGCTACTATGCTACTTTGTTGCACTCGCATAACCGCGACAAATATTATAATGTAAAATTTAGTCATATTTTAGCAGAGAAACACTTTTTACTCAATTTAACCAGTTATCTCATAATTCTGCTCTGTTTCTTGCTGATAAAAAATTACGTCATTTTTGCGAGAACCCCCACGTGAGAGTAAGTAAGATTCTGCCCTAAACTCCTAACGTTATTAATGGACGCCCCCATACCGAAATTTCACTAATTTTGCATGTGTAGTTGTTATTGCACAACCGTTTTAATGAGTCGATATGATTGGTTTTGTGGCAATGGAAAAAACATCCATCGAGCTGTCATTAGATAAGTTTTAAAGGCAATACGCTTAAGTAAGATGAGTTGGACGCTGCGTACGGGGACCAAGTATTTACCATCGTGATATTTCAGGGGCATGGGAAACGATAAACGTTCGGGACTTCCAAAAACTGCAACTACTGAACGCGGAGAAAAAACATAGTTGCAACAACCATGTTTTAAGAGGATCTTAGTATGATTCGGATTATGGTTGTTGATACCATGTTCTTACACATATAATGGTTACTATGATCATGGTAAAATGATTACAACAACTATATTTAGAAAAAGAATTTTTTCGTTGGAACCAAAATATTATCGAAACAACCATTATTCTCTTATTGAGACGAAAATGAAATGATTGCAACAACTTTACTATGAATTTCTTTTTAGGAACCAGAATATTATGGAAACAATAATTTTTCTTTATTTTAGTGCACACCAATTTCCACAGCTATTAATTAAGATATCCCTAGAGGTTTGCCATTGTCTGCTGCCGAACTGAAATATTAATTCACTTTCTGTCCGAGCTGGGGTTTGAATCGCAGCTCTTTCGCTTACGAGCCAAGCAGACTACCAGTAGACCATAGCTGCCACTACCGGTCGTCTGACTTAAGTCATTCATAAACATGGTACATTGAGTGCATTGTCACAAAAATAACAATATTTACGGTATATGAAAATATGTTTGCTCCAATCAAAGCCAAAAATGTCATTTTTATGCGTGCAATCTTTAGGATAAGTCGATTTATAACAAAACATAGTAATTGAAGAGTTGAAAAACGAAACGGCACATAACGAGGAATCGATAAAACTTCTTGTCTCTGAATGAAGTGAAAGGTTTTCTGCAAAACTGTTGAGACACAATAAGTTCTTTCGATTCTTGACTATGCGCTGCTTCGTTTACCCACGATCAAAAAGTAGTTCAGACAAACATTCGAAATTCTAGTATGTTTGTCGCTATCATAATATTCACATTTATCATGATTGATAGAACCAGCAACATTTTTGCTGCAACTAATAGTTGAGCCAATTATAATTTGCTGACGATTGTATGATTTGAACCATAATATTATTTTTGGTACCACAATTAGTAAATAATGACTTTATTAAGGCAAAAATTTATGTTTGCAGGAATAGTACAATAATTTCAGCAAACAAATTATTATTTCAGTATAACCACGTCTTTTCTCAGCGTGTGTCAATAACAACGCTAAAGTTCTCTTAATAGTGCTAAACCACCGTCGAATTCAAGTTAGAGAGATATCAAAGGCTGTGAATGGAGAGGCACATATTAAATCAAAATTTAGTCATGAGAAAGTTGTCCGCGCGTTGCGTGATGCATTTGCTCAGGTAAGACTAAAAACGTATTCGAATGAACATTTCCAACGCACTGTTGGCGCAGTTAAAGCGCAATAAAATAGAGTTTCGCGTCAAATAATTACTGTGGCATTTATCGATTAATTAATTGGTGATTAATAACTGCTGCATTAATAGAGATTTTTGCCAATGGCCTCCATCACCTTCGTACACAATTATTTTGAAGACAAAGACACCGAATAGCATTGAGACGGGTTAAAAAGATTGGAACATTGCAGGAAAGAAGTGTGTAAACTTACAAGGACACTATGTAGAAAAAGAAATTTATAGAAAACATTCCTTGTATCTGTGTTAGGTCATACATTTTTCTGACCATCTTCGTATTTAATCAACTGATAATAAAAATTAATTAATATTAACTAACTTTAGTTAATTAATTGTGATCTATTATTTATATTATTACATGAATTTAATTGCGAGCTTTAGAGCAAGTATGTTTTTAAGAAGGCAACACCAACAACAACAACTCTATATAGAGTCAATCACTTAGCTGACTAGACAGTCTGTTTCGGAAATCGCTACATTTTCTCTTCAGTAGTCTTTGAGTAATTAAGCTGTGATCAACTCACTGTTAAAGTCGTATATGGTTTCACAAATGTTTGAACAAATTCATAAGAATTTTACTTACAAATCGGCTACTTATTCATATGACTTTTTAAAGCCGTAAGGTATTTATAGATCATAGCCATCAACTCTACCAAGGTTGCTATCTGTTCTAGCTGCTTCTTATTTATTTCAGTATTCAACACTAACACTAGCTTCTAGCGAAGCAAAAACTCGTTTCAATTCTCGACAGATTGTCGATCCCCAATGAATATTGAAATCAATAAGAAGCAACAAGAACAGATGGCAACCTTGGTAGAGTTGATGGCTATGATCTGTAAATAGCTCTGCAGGACTAAACGTAACTAGTCCGAAAAGTAAAGTAACTTTAAGGTAGTTATTCACGGAGTACCTTTCATTTAGTTGAAAAGTCATCGAATAGTAGTGACTTGAGCTGCCACAAACCAGAATTTCATGGTTGTAGTAACGAGCAAAACCATAGTATCGAAAGTGTAGACGTAGAATTCCTTTTCATACAAAATAAATGGAAAAAAATGTTTTGGAATATTTGTAAAGCATCTATTTCACATTAAAGTGTTATATCTGTTGAACTTACCATCTCCGAACTCTTTTAATTCATTGATTTTTATGGTTATAAAACCAATTCCGAAGTTATACATTTTAAGAATCATTTGTCGCGTCCAAAATAGGGTTTATTTTGAGACAACGGAGCTCATTCAATTAAAATACGATTTCCATAACTAGGATACCAATTTAAGAAGTCGAAGATGTATTGAAAATCCATTAAAAATTTCTGGACACTTGAGGAGCACACCTTCATTTTATATCCTTAGGTAATGGAACGTGAAAAAAGTTAAAATAGTGTTCAATAGAATTTAAATTTTTTTAACACTTTACTAAATATTTATCACTTTTGAACGTTATTGAAGACTTAAAAACTAATTTTAGAAACAAAAAAATAAAAAAATAGACTGGCCATTACAGCCCTTGGAAGGACTTTGACCTAGCTTCTATTGATCAATTGTGTTGTGCGTGTTATTAGATGTTTGATCACAAATGACCGAAAACTGGACCTACGTGTTTTATGCCGACTCCGAACGGCTTTTGTTCTCTCAAGAAGCTTTACAATTCAATTTTTACTCTCTGAGGTTTGCCATTGTCTGCAGAGAGGTGACGACCGAACAGAAAAATTAATTCAATTGAAAAAACTAACTGTCTGAGCTGGAATTGAACCCGGGCTACCGCGGTTGTTTGGCTTAGGAGCCACGCACTCTACCCACTAGGCTACGGTCGCCACATTCCGTAATACTATGCTTTTTTAATTTCCAATTTTAGAAATACTATGCTTTTTTCAATGGAATATAAATTTATTTATTTTTAACACACTTTTTTAAATATTTATAACTTTTATGAATTGACTACGTTATTGAAGACTGAGAAACTCATGTTTTAGCATTTTTTTTTTTTGATTCGCCCGGAGTTATGAAATCTTCCAAAGATACGTATACCCGTCCTATACGCATGGACGATTTACATTCTAGATCCTGCCCAAATCAGCCGGGACAGACAGAATGTACCTACGTACTAAAACATACCCCCTATTGACAATTAGGATTTTCCACTAAGCACATTAATTGGCTTTTCAGCGGAATTGGAAAATTGAATATATATAACACGCGTATTTAAATAATCTTGATTCTATATAAATAAGCAACATCGAAATAAATAATAGTAATTATCAATGTAAGGTACCCGAAAAACAATTCTGATTTCAAAAACAATCCAAAACAATAAACTCATTTTAACTGGTTTGCGGCCATTGTCCAACCCAAGGACCTACGTGGAAATGAGATAAATCTCATACCCGCCAAATCAAAATCCCAATTAGTTTGATATGCATTTGGGCCAACGCAGGCATAAATTTGTGTGGAAAAGAGATATTCTCTGGCACACCAATCCAGGTGATAGTGTGAGTTCGGTCTAATTTCAAGTCAGAAAACCACGTGAGCACGTAAATCCCAATTCGATTTAAAATTAAAATATTGAATAATTCAAAAGCAAGTTTTAAAAACGATTCATATTTGATGGTGCTTACTTTATAAAACATAATATCGAGACAAAAAGGAGAAACAGAACAATCTCAATTACCAATATTACATTGTTATAAATCTGCGTTAGGTATAATAGGATGAAGTTAAATTGATTTAATTATTTAAATTTAATATGATTTTCCATTTTAAGACATCTACCGAATCAGAAAAATTAATCATGTTGAAGTTGTCATTGAAAAATCACTGCACATACATCGTAAAGGTTCATGAAGAGCGTAATTAGAACTGCACTGACTCAACTTGAAAAACAGAAAATGTCTAGTTCCTCTCCTTGGGATGTTAAAATTTAGAGCTGAGATGAGATATTCCAAATTAATCTCGCCACGAAGTAATTTATACAGAAACATGACATTAAGCATCATTCTTAAGCTTCTTAGGGAAGGTAGAAAAATAATTTTAAGGCGTATTTCATTCGATGGAAACATAATATTGGGGTTCCAACGACTATGACGTAAAGCATAAAGTAAAAACTGTTTTTGAACGGATTCTATGGCGTCGATGTAGACATTATATTGTGGGTTCCATACAACTGATGCAAGTAAAAGGATCACTGAATTCTTTAGCCCATCTTTTAATGAAACCAAGGACTCCTCTTGCCTTATTTATCACCATATTAACGTGGAGATTGAAGCGTTGTTTTGAATCCATAATAACACCAAGATCGAGAAAACTGGAAACTATTTCTAAGTTAGTGTTATTTATAGTATAATTTATGTTACTAGCAGATCTTCGCGAGAATGTCGTCTGCTTACATTTTTTTAAGTTGAGATTTAATATATTTAAGCTACACCAGTTCACAAGTCTATTTAGATCAGATTGTAAAAGATGTCGTTCTTCGGGTGATTTGTAGCAAAGAAAAAGTTTCACGTCGTCAGCGTACATTAAGACGTTACAGTGTTTTATTACCGAAGGAAGATCATTAATGAATAGTTAAAACAGAACCGGTCCAAGATGACTACCCTGAGGAACGCCAGAAGTGACCGAAATACTTTTTGAAAGAGAATTCTTATATAAAACCTTTTGATAAATACGAATTTATCCAATTTAATAATGTGACAGGAAACCCAATAAGGTGGAGTTTTTCAAAAGAAGATTATGATTAACACTGTCGAAAGCCTTGCTAAAGTCCGTATAAATAACATCAGTCTGCAGTCCAAAGTAAAACCATTTAAAACACGCGTAGTAAACTCTAAGAGATTTGTTGTAGTGGACTTACCCTTCAAAAAACCATGTTGAAGGACAGAAATGGTGGAAGACATGGAGTGGGTTAATTGATCAGTTATGATTTTCTCAAATAACTTAGAGATTGCACTTAATTTTGCAATTTCTCGATAGTTAGAAACATCTATCTTGGAGCCAGATTTATGAAGGGGTATAATATAAGAATCCTTCCATATAATAGGAAAATAACCACTATGCAAGGAAATATTAAAAATGTTTGCTAGAGGAGTACACAGGTTTGTAGCACATTGCTTTGAAATACAACTTGGAATTTTATCAGGGCCGGTCGTAAAAAAAGATTTTACTTGTCGAAGATAACACATGACAATATTTGGGTCTATTACAGGAGTTTCAAAAGAGTTAACTGGCGGAAAAAAAGGATACATCGTGCTAGTATTAAATGGTATATCGGAGTAAGTTGATTTAAAGAAGTTTGCAAACATGTTAGAAATCACATTGTCACAAGATGATTCTTCCTGATTGAATTTCATAAGGGGTGGAAAGCTGGAGGCTTTACGTTTTGAGTTAACAAAACTATAGAAAAGTTTTGGATCATCTTTCAATTGAGATTTTATGTTAATTATAGAAGCAGAATAGCATTGTTTATTTAATAGTTGATATCTATAACGACAAGAAGAATAGGAAGCAATGTCTAAACTAGAACCAAATATTTTATATTTTTTAAATAAACGATTTTTTAAATTTTTAAGTGCCTTTAGATCATTTGTAAGCCAGGGTGGATTTAAAGGATTGGAGAAACACCTTTTTTTTGGGACGGACAATAAAAAACACCTTTGCAGAGTATCATTGAAAAACTGTACAGAAGACTCGACGTCATAATATGAATATGATGTTCCGCTAGTTACAATTGGAGACCAATCAGTCTGCGAAAGTAAGGAATTAAGTTTTACATAGTCCGTTTTCTTAAAATTATAAACTTTTTTATTTCGCGCATCAGAAGTTACTTTATCTTCTTTTTCGTGGGGGAGTAAAACTGTTATTTCAAGAGTTGGATGATGTACATCTTCTGGAAGAGATACGGAATTCGAACAATGGAGATTAACAGTAGTGCATCTATCTACAAATACAAGGTCTAGGGTTCTGTGGTTTATATTTAAAATATCATTGACTTGTTGAAGACACAGATCAGATAGTTTATCTAAGAAATCATTTAACCAATCACTTTTGGAAACAGGAATAAGAAATGAAGAATCGTCAGACGATCTCCAAGTCACAAAAGGTAGGTTAAAATCCCCCAGCACAATAAGAACGTCTTTATTTTTTAACAAATTGTGAACTTTTTCGATGGCGTGTAAGTGTTTTAAATATATTGTTAAGTCACATTTATGAAAATATCGGAAAGTTTGGAGTTAAGACCCCTGACATTTTAATACACAAGCTCTAATTTAGACTTGCGGTTTATTTATCGTTTTTTGGATGAGATTCAGGGCTATTTCGGGGACGCGGCAAATGTCCAACATTTACCGGTCTTGGATTGCTTTTAAATTCAAATTCGCGTGCAATTGTGTTTGGCGGCCAAAAGTTTACATCAACTATAGAATTAAATAAATTTTCAGGAACTGTTAATCTAAAAGAAGTAATTGATCTTACATTTGAATATTTGAATTTATGAACCGAAAGATGCAAGGAACAATTCAACTTTGATTTAATGAAAAAAATCTATATCAACCTCTGTTGTATCCGCAGCTAAGCGAGAAACAAAGATTGATTTATGTATTGATTAAATGATTAAATGATTAAATGATTAAATTGATTAAATGTAATAAAATTATTTGTTTTGTTTAATAAAAATTTCCAAGTGGTTTCATAAAGCCGAATGAAAATCAACAAGACTAACCAAAAAATATTTTAATGTTGACTTGAAATTTAGTAGCAACTTTTACCACATTGTTTTCGTAATTTTTTTTTTATAGAAAAAGGTCAAACTAGCTTTTGAGTGGACTTTAAAATACTCTTTGGTATGGCTAAATATTTTCTATTTTCACTAGAAGCTAGTTTATAAAAACCCATTTAAAATGTATTCGGCTTACTCGTCAATAGTAAGTAGAATGAAAGTAACCGGATATTAGCTCATTTTCTATAGACTGACTACTGGTTGGTTTCAAAAGGACCATATATAAACTAGTCAATCTGTCATATCGTAGGCAATGCGTACTGGAGATTTTGCGGCCATTTCATAGAGAAAATCACTAGTTATTTTCGAAGAAAATAGTTGACTTTTCAGCCACTGGTGGTTTGTTTTGGAAGTAGTTTGTAATCGCCTTAAAGTTGGGTGAAAGTCCTGCAGGGAGCTTACTGCTTTAAAATGTCATATGATTAAGTTGCCGATTTTAACGTAAAATTCTTACGAATTTGTTCAAACATTTGTGAAATCATATACGACTTTAACAGTGAGTTGATCACAGCTTAATCACTCAAAGACTGCTGAAGAGGAAATGTAGCGATTTCCGAAACAGACTGTCTAGTCAGCTAAGTGCTTGACTCTATACAGAGTTGTTGTTGTTGGTGTTGCCTCTTTAAAAACTTACTTGATCTAAAGCTCGCACTTGAATTCATGTAATATTTACGAACTTAATATGTAGTCGTAGTTTGTGAAGTGAATAGTTAAGTCATTTAGTAAGGAAAGTAATGTGCTTTCGTAATTTAAGGAAAGTAATTTACTTCGAAGTAAAATTCAAATTCACATGATTTTATTAACGGTTCTAAAATCTTACACATAATCACTCAATTTTTCATATCGAACCAAGACAGATTCGTTTAGCTCAGTGCAATACTTGGAAAAACTCGGTTCAAAGCTTGAGAAAAATTTTTCAAAATTCTATAAAATGGTTTTAAAAAACACAAAATAGCAATTCTATGGCAATTAAAAAAAATGTTATAATATAAAAAGGTTTTCCAACTGTATAATTAGAATAAAGATATAGAATTTTCATTTATTTCTGTTTCAACTCTCACTGAAGAACTCTCCGTGAATGTCAAACATTTTAGTTTAAAAATTTTGTATAGTTCGTGTGCGTATGCTCTCTGCTAGGGGGTTCAAATTACCCCCTTTCCTTCCTACATTAATCGACAATTGTCATCATTGATTATTACCTTACTCAGTCAATGGAGTTTTTTCCTTCAGACAGCACTTCGGGCTGCTCCGTTTTTGCTATTGAATTTTACTTTTAATTCAATATCCAATCGTTATGAACGAATGAATGAAGAAATTTGCATAAAGCTTTTAACTTAACGATGCGACATTTGCTTTCGTTCAGTTTTTTTATTTGTTATCTTTTTGTTTTTTTTTTATTTTTTTTAGTATTCTTCTCAACAATTTAAACATGACAATCATATTCTGTGTCCAGTGGAGTGGGCGGTGCGCGTTGAGGGGGTGGCCAACACATTAAGTAGTGTTGTAAGGAAACAGATTTTTTTTCTCATTGTCACTGTTGTTGTGCATAGTCGTTAAAGCTATTTTTATAGAACGGTCGGGTAAAAAGGCCGAAGATGTAATGTTAAGTGGCTGTATGATGGAACCAGAGAGCGTGGATAAAGTTGACGTTTGTCATGAACATTTAGACGAACAGTTGGCGCAAAATTTTTTTTTATATGTTTTTAATTGAAGCTGCTTTCGTTTACATTTTAAAGCTGTACCAGCCATGGGCGTCCGCAGGTTTTGTTCTAGGGGAAAAGGCAAAGACATAAAGGAGTCTAGAATGAACATAAGCAAAATTTTACCTATATAATGCTATTTACTTCGGATTTTGGTACTAATTTTGTAAACATGATACGCACACCATACCGGTTGACATACTCTTGTACACATACGAAAATCTAATATATTTTAAAGATAGTATTAAAATCTTTCTCGTATCATGTCCGAAATGTTTAAAAATTTTATATAATTTTTTTATCTATTACATTCAAAGCTGGGTCAAATAGTGCTCATTACAATTCAATTCCAATCCCTTAGAATTAGAAATTGTTAATTGATTCCAATTCCTTGGATTCCAATTGGTGCCCTCCGGAATGTAATTGGCAAAAATTGTCAATTCCATTGCATGAATTGTAATTGGCAAAAATTGTCAATTCCATAACAGGAATTGTAAATGGTAATTGAACAAATCAATTCCTTAGAATGGAATTGAAAAAATGGTCTATCCGATTACAGGAATTGTAATTGGTATTCTAAAGTCTATTCTAAAGGAAATGAGGCGTTCAATTACCATAACAAAAGTTTGATTTCTAGGATAACACGTTCTAGTATTATGTGGTATCGCAAATTATAGCGTTTATGGTTTGTTTTGCCATTTACATCATTATTGAACCTCTATCTAGCTGTGCCTACTGTTACAAAACCTATTCTGATTACAAGTCAAACCTATTTAACAGTCAATCCTAAAACGTCAGCTGCCATCCAATTATTTTCGCTATTTTTATTTTTTATGATCGAACTACTGGTACCATGGGTATCCAAAGGACGGCAGTGGGGGGGCAAGGCAGTGCACAGTTTTATATATCTTCATATTAAATCAAAAAAGTTTAAATTACAAAGTTTTAAGAGAGAAGCAAGAAACTTTCTAAATTGTAAGTTGCGCTTAAACTTAGGGATTTGAGAACTTTGCTAATAAAAACGTCAGTTTTAGTTGTATAAGTGTAAAATTTTGCGAAACACGTATTGTGATAAACCCATCAATCAAAAAGTCGATTTTGATTTTGTTGTAGCTAACGTCTTTTTTAATTTCATATGACGAAATTTTCATTATGTATTTAATTTATTTTGAAGAGCAGGGCCGGATTATCCATAAGGCAGTGTAGGCAATCGCGCACAGAGAAAAAAAAATTTGAAAATGTTTCATAGAGTGAAAATTTAATTTGAAGATTTGTATCCTCAATGACTTTGTTTTTTAACCGACTTCAAAAAAGAGGAGGTTCTCAAGTTCGTTGGTTTCTTTTTGTTTTCTTTTAATGTATGTACATCGAGAACTCATAACACACTTGTCCGATTGCCGTAATTTTTTTGTCAACAGATAGAGACCATGAACACGGAGGAGCCCATCTAAGAGGGCGTTATTGGACAAAATAGCGTGGCAATATTATAAAAAGACGGTATCTCGAATAATATTGACACTAGGATACTAAAATTTAGCGCAGGGTTAGGCAAAATTATGAAAAATTTTTGTCAAGAAAGTGGGCGTTATTGGACAAAGGGGCGTAGAAAAAACAATATTAGAAAAACACTGTATCTCGAATAATATAACAAAGGTAATAAAATTCGTGACAATAATGGGTATAATTATTATAAAATACGATGAAGAAAGTGGGCAGAATTCGACAGACGGCGTTTCACTATAAGAAAAACACCCTATTTCAAATAAGATTGACTCTAGGGTACTACAATTTGTTACAAGAATGGGAAGAATTATTTCAAAAATTTATCATATTCTCCAATAAGGAAGAAGTACAAACGGTTTAACAATTAAAAAACTGACTGCAAAGTCACTACAAGGTAAAAAAAAAAATAACTTTAAATAACTTTTCCTATTAGTTTCTTGGTCGAATTTGATAATTTATTAATACATATTAGGGGTATTCACATACATTGCTGAAATTACAGAATTCGGAAATTTCCGACGAGCTGAAGTGAGTGGCCGTTTGTAATGTTTCGCTTTTTTCACATGCATCTGTCAAGTTTAAAATCGCCATTGGTTCATTTCGTTGGTGGATTGTTACCAAATCAAATAAATATGTTAAAAAACTTGTGCTTTACTAGAATTAATGATAATTTTGTTCTTGCTCGCATACTTTGCATCAGCTTTTAGGAGGGATTTGACAGAATGCTCTTCTTCCTATCGAAATTATCATATTCACAACGACTCACACTCATTAAACAAATTTGCTTATGGTTGCTGAACACATCTTTTCTTCGCAAATTTCTGACGATTATTTTTTAACAACTCAATAGGTGATTAAATTTAAGCAAACTTCAGAAAACCAAAACAACAACAGTTGCACTGAAGTTTTCGTAAATTTCAGCAGTGAAGTGAATACCTTTTTATTTTATAGAAAAAAATATTATTAAACAGATTTTTTCTAATTTTTTTTGATAGTTAATATCAGAAAGTAACAGGCGCACTTCCCAAAAGAAGAAAGCTTTCACGTAAGTGTAAGTGAAGTATAATATTTTAATAGAAATGAACATAAGTGCATAGTTTGCATTCATTAAATTAGTTTTAGTGCAATTTTTAGAGTTAACCATTTTCAGGGGGTTGGCGTGGTTTTATACTATGTATTTTGACATATTTGATACCAAAGCTTATTTGCAAAATTTTAAAGTCATCACATTAGTTTTTGTGACATTTATAGAGATTTTACCAATTTGTTAAAATCACTTTGTATGGGAGGTAGGCGAGCTTTTCATTCGATTTTGAAAAATTTCAATTATATAGTAATTTTGGCCACAGTCACTTTGTATGGGAGGAAGATAGGAGTGATTTTCATCCGATTTTAACAAATTTCATATAATTTTTTTTTTATTTTTTTAACGATTTATTTGCAATCTATTTTAGAATAAATATTAAGAAAATTATTTGAATTTATATTAAATATAACAGAAATTGCAAGGCTTCATTAAGCTTCATTAAGCTACCTTGAAGCGAGACATTGCATTTTTCTTCACCGGATTATTTACACTCGATGTCCTGCGTATCTTTTTAATAAAGTAAAATTTTGCAGATCAAGCAGAAGCATGAACCTTGTGATCCCCAGATATAATTTCGTTAACTCTAGTAGATTGTTTTTCGTCAGTGTTATAAGGTCGTGGAATTCTCTACCTAATAGTATCAAAACTGTTTCGAATAAATATGACTTAAAGCATTTAATCTTCGAATACTTTTCCTAATTTCCTCTTTTCTATTCTTCTTATTCTTACTGTGCTATTTTATTTCCCTAAATAACATTTGTATTTTTTGGTTTGATAATAATTTTTCTTTTTTAAATTCGAGTTATTTTTTAGTATCATTATAATGTAATAGTTTTTAATTTGTTTTTAATTATTTCTGATGTTGTTATTTCTGTTGTCAAATGCGGCATACAAAAGATTTATTCTTATATGTCAACAATTTTTGTAAAATAAACTAAAACTAATATAAAAAGCATTCATAACAAGTTTTTAAAATAATTCATTTAGACATTGCTAAATATAAATAAATAAATAAATAAATATAATAGCTAAATTCATATTAATTGGTAATAAAGGCAAGAAATAAGAACTTTATTTTCTAAATGGAAGATCCAGCGGATGGAATCTGTTCAGTCGTCTGACTTCGGTGGTCTCATCGAGGAGTGAAATAGCCAACGGATTGATATGATTACTTAGCCTTTGCAAGCATTTGTAATAAGATGAAGCGTTTCAATATCTTGATGTTAGAGTTACTAGTAGTTCCCCAAAGCGGAAGCCCATATGTCCAAATAGGTTTAAGTATTGTTTTGTATAATTTTATTTTGTTTTGGAGATCTAGTTTTGATTTTGGATAAATTAGCCAAAATATTTTTTTGTTTACCAGATTTAGCTCCTGCCGTTTAGCTTATACAGTAATTATCGCTTATATGCACTATGTTTATAAGCATATCCCGCTTATATGCATTCGAATTTGAGATATTTACCTTTTTCATTTTATAAAGCCAGCATTTTTTCGCTTATAAGCATTTCGCTTATAAGCATTTCGCTTATATGAATTTCTCTTTTATATGCATCAAAATTAGGAATTTTTTAAAACCAATGTCATAGAAAACTAACCAGTTATATGCATCCTTACTGAAATGTCATAAAAATTTCGATTATAAATTTCACATCTCTATTGAGCTATCAAATATGAAATAGCCCGTCACTGTCTTTGAAAGTGTCAAAGTTTCTTATTTTTTTCCTGTGCAGTTTTAAAATGAACAAAAATAAAAAAATAACCTTGTCACTCAAACAAAAGATTTAAATTGTAAAGGAAGTTGAGACAAATTAAATAAGATAGAAGAACATATGTGTCAAAAATTCTGCAATGTACAAAAGAAAATAACTGACTTTTTTCGAGATAGAAAGGACTTAAAAAATTAAAAAAAATTAAGTTAAGTTTTATGTAGTACGAACCTAGCTGTTCTTAAATTTAATTTTTTTTAAAGCATATTTTTTATATATTTTTTTAAAATCATAAGTGGTATAAGTCTGGTAGAAGCCCCAATTTAAATTCATATAATTCGAATCTGACTTAAAACTTAGTTTGTTTATATTTTTTAAAAGCCCTTAAGTGATATAAGACTGCTAGAAGCAGCAATTTAATTTAATATGATCTATTTTTTATTTTTTAAAAACGCTTATTTGACAAACTCTAATTTGTAAATAAATATAATTAAAAATTAAACCAATTCATAACACAATTTTTATTGAAACAATATTCCAATTTTTATATATGCTTCGTGGAGACATTTAACCGAGTTTTTATATAAGCACTGTGGATGCATATAATCGAGTTTTATATATGCTTTACCGCTTATAAGCAGCAAAAACCAAGCAAATAGAGGTTATGCTTATAAGCGATAATTACTGTATATGATTTTTCCAGGAAAGACGTCAGTAAACTGAGAAACTTGACCGAACTATTCTCTGGAATTGTTTTGCCATTGAATCTTATTGCAGGACAGTCTCCTTAAAGAAAATGTTGCATGAACAGATTTTTCTACATTAACTTTTGTGTTCCATTTTGATAGCCACACCTCAATTTTATTTATTTCGCTTTAAACTAGTTTTGAGGCTTTCACAGCTGATGTGTCCGTTCCTAAAACTGCGGTATCATCTGCATATGTTGCTACAGATACACTGTCATTTATGGGCTTGTCTGAAGTAAAAATAGTGTAAAGGATAGGGCCCAAAACACTACCCTGAGGTATGCCGGCTTTTATTTCGTTGATGCTCGATTGTATGCCAGACTCGGTCAAAAGCTTGCTGAACGTCTAAAAATACAGCACTGCAATATTTTTTGTTTTCAAAAGAATCTTGAACTACGTTGACAATGCGATGAGTTTGCTCAGGAGTGCAAATGCTTGTGTCTAAATCCAAACTGATATTCAGGAATTATGGCTTTACTTTCCAAAACTGGATTTAGTCGTCGCAAGAATATTTTTTCAAATATCTTTAAGAATAGAACCAGCAGACTTATTGGTCTGTAAGATGATACAACATTTTTAGGTTTGTTATGTTTGTGTATCATAGTAATTTCAGTGCTCTTCCACTGCGATGGGAAATGGCTTAATCTCAAGATGGCGTTGAATATAAACGTCAAAAACAAGATACATTTTTTGGTTAGATGTTTGCTCAAATTAGCATCAATTTGGTCAAATCCAGGGGATTTTTTCTTGTTAAATATTTTTATTTCATTTTGTACTTCTTTGGGAGTAATATGCTTTATTGGAAGGTTCATTCGACAAGGGCTACCTACAAAATTTTGAATCTGATCCATATCTGATCGTTGGTTAAAGCTAAATGACTGGAACGTATTTTTCAGGTGTTCAGCAAATGCTTCGGCCTTACTGTGGCCAGATCTGCACCATTCCCCAGTGGCGTTTTCAAATAAATGGTGTAAGTTTTACTTCAAAGCTAATGTACGAAATTCCAAGTCACTACATAAATTTGTGTGACATTTTTAGAGATCTTATTGTTTTGATAAAGTAACTTTTTGTAAGAGGTAGGCGCGATTTTCGTTATTTTAATATACTTAAGCCGATATACCGTATATCAATACGATAGCTTTGATTGAAATTGAGGCTGTAATCGTGTCGACAGACAGACGGACATGGCGAAATCGACTCAGGATGGGATGCTGATCAAGAATACATATAAACTTTTCTATACTTGCCACGACTCCTTATTAGCGTTATAAGCGGAGTGACAAAGTTAGTATTCCCCTGAGACAGTAGGGGCCCCGAAAATTACATTGCCAATAAAACATTTCAAGAATAGCGTCAACTCCAATTTTTAATTTTTGCGGATGACATGGACTTTGACTTCCAAAATCCACATCTGAAAAATTTTAGTCCACTCGAAATTGGTTTAGGAGTTAAAGGCTTCCAAAGATAAAAATGGCATGAAAATTTAGCTTGTTTTTTCAGTTTTAAAGCAAAAAAAATATTGTTTAATATTAGGAAATTTTTGTATTCTTATTTTAAAAGCTGAAAACTTGGGGCTCAATAGTAATTAATGCGATTTCATTTAAGGATATAGGGCTCACATTATTTAATTTATTAAACTATTAAGAATATTTGCTTAAGCAAAAAATTACTAAAATGTATTCAGAGCTGGGGTGTAATGATTCCTTTTTAATTTAATTCCAGCTCAATTCCAATTCCTTGCAATTAGGAATTGGTAATTGTTCATCTCAATTCCTCCGGAACGTAATTGGAAAAACTGCTCAATTACATTACAGGAATTGTAATTGGTAATTGGTTATCTCAATTCCTAAGGAATGGGATTGGAAAAAGATCGTCAATTCCATTACTGGAATTGTTATTGGTAATTAAGCATCTCAATTCCGAATAGGAAAAAAAACTGATAACTATATTATGGGAATTGTAATTGGTAATTGAACGCCTCAATTCCTTTAGAATAGACTTTAGAATAGAATAGAGTTGGAAAACATCGCTTTGTTAGTAGATTAATGAAATTTTGTAGAGGGGTGTGGAAGCTGTGTACCAAGTCAGCGGGATTGAAACAGGTAGCGTAGCAGCTATATATTTTCTTCTAACTCAAAATGTGGTATTAAATGAAAAAATTGGTATCTACGATAACACGTTTATTTGTAAAAATTTCATTAACCCACAAACAGTGGGTGTCAAATAAAGTTTTCTAATACATAATGAGGTAGTTTAGAGTTTATGAAAAGATATTGAAATTTTAACTCCAAATTACTATTCCTCGACGATTTTTTCGAATTTCAATTACCAATTACAATTCCTGTAAACTAACAGGAATTGTAAATGGTAATTGAACAAATCAATTCCTTGGAATGGAATTGAAAAAATGGTCTATCCGATTACAGGAAAAAATCGTCGAGGAATAGTAATTTGGAGTTAAAATCTGAGAAATTTGTTTTCGACCATCCTAACAGATTTTTCATATGTAATTCTGCATGTTAAATATGGAGTTCTTGTTTGTCTGAGATGCCAATGGTATCAGCAATTTTACGCTTAGTCAAATTTCGATCTTCACAAACAATATTATAAATTGTTGCATGCTAAAAAACTTCCACAGATCTTACTGTACTAATTTTTAAGTAAAATAAATGTAAACACAAAAATACAAAATAAATAAAAAGTAAAAAAAAAATTTTAATAATAATCTTTTATTTAAAAAAGGCGGTATCTAAAAAGAAAAAAATCAATTTAAGGGACATTTGTCATATATGTATATAGTAGGTATATTCTAAGTGCAGAAGAGCCCCTCTCTTGGTTACTCATCATCATAATATAAGCGTATGTAAATTGGTAAGTTCTAAGGACTTATATAAATTTAGAATTTTTCAAATACACTTATGTTTAAAAGCTTGAGGCACCACTGTCAGCGATCCATTATACAGGTTTACTACTCAATATCAGTGCCTTAAGCTTTTAAATATAAATGTATTTGAAAAATTCTTAATTTATATAAGTCCTTAGAACTTAGAACTTGTCTTTTTGGACGTCCACTACTTGGTTCATCTTCAACGTTTGTACAACCACGTTAAAGGCACAATATACGTGTAACAAGAAATGTAACAGATTTTTTTCAAAAATTTTTAAGATGCAAAAAGTTTCCCATGCATCTAAAACAAACAAACCAAATGTTATTTTAAAGTATAGATCATTAATTCGGCACCCCGGCCCCCCCCCCTACTACGCACGCCCCGTGGGTCGCTGTCATCATTTTTCTTAAAATTATGGTGTACGTTAAGTAAAAAGTTAAAAAAGAGAAACATTTTCGTGCGCTTTTTTGTTAAAAAAAAAATAGGTACTAGGGGGGATGCTTAAAGGACAAGATTTCGAATTAAATGCAATAAAATTTATTTAAATTGAAGCAATTGCTAATAAACATTCCTAAACAAGGAATTTTATCACAGCACGATATTCGGTTTTTTTTCATATTATAAAAATACACTGACATGTCACATTCAAATGGATTGTAAACAAAAAATTAAATGACATAACGAAATAAAATTTCATGTGAGTTTAAATGAAAGATGAAGTATTAAAATGGCGTATAAATTTTTATTCTTCTTTTTTTTAAAACGTGTCGCTTTCAATACTTTTCTACCAACGCCATTTTAAAATCAGAATCATATTGGTTTTGTCTTTTAAAAAGTCTTTTTCGGTAGTGAAACCTGACAACCTTGCAACAAGGTTTTTTACTAACGTTATTCTTGTTAAGATATGGTTACATCCTTTCTCAAAAATTTGTGTACTATTTTAGACTCCCTACAAATAATCGTTAGTAAAACATGGATAATAGAGTCCATTCCCCGATTCAACAATCGGTTTTGCAAATTGTTGAATCTCGTGCAACAGGCATCGCTGCTCGCTCGCTGGTGAAGTTGATTATTCCTGCTTCGCAGATACATATTTCTCAAAGCAGCCTCAACAAGTAGTGTTCTGATTTGATGCTGATTTGTGTGTAGGTTTTTTTTCGTATGTCACTAACAACATGCAATGAAAAGAAATATTATGAAATAATAACATTGAATTGCGTTGCTTCTTTTTTATAAGCTCAAGGCATCGATGACAAATGAAACGTTACGCAAATACCTTAAAAAATGGCACAAAATTTACTTCACTCATTCACACACACACACACAGTTAAAGTTTTTCTACAGGACTCATAATACTTACTTGAACATGCTCATCAATTCTAGACAGACATATTGAGCTGATTTTAGTTGTTTTTGTTTTTCTTTTATTTACTTATATCTTTTTATTACTTTGCATTTAGTCTTGATATGTTATGGCTTAAAGCACTTTCCTTGTTTATACTGGGATTTGATGTGTGAGTACAAACATAAATACCATTTAGTGCTGTTGTAAATGTCGTTCAAGTTACTGCATCTTTACCCTCCAGAAAAAATCGGAAGGCTTCCATCTAAAAGTGATAAAGAAACATTCCCCACCGTATCTTTTGATAGCTTCAGGGTAGTTTTGTATTTATATTGTTTCCCCACCGCATCTTTTGGAAGCTTAAGGGTAGTTTTGTATTTATATTGTTTCCAAGCCGATTCTTTAAGAATGCATGTGGAAACTTTTATTTATTGTCAAGCAATGACAATAGAAAATATTAATGTCATTGTTTTTTAGCCGCTTATTGTAGAATTCAATAGTCTAGTGGTAGCGCGCTCGACTGTCGCTCAGGGGTCCCGGGTTCGAATCCTGGCCGAATCCATTTTCATAACAAGGGAGAGGAATGTTTCCACATGACTTTTTAACACAGCGGGGAGGAATGTTTCCCTCTAATGACATGCTATGTTAAAAAAGCAATGGAGTGTGCAACAAAGGGGAATGCTTCCTACATTCCATGGAATGTTTTCTGGTAACAGCCGGGAATGCTCACATTTCCTGGAGGGTAGTTAAAACAAAACGAAGGCTGAACGTGGTGCAAGAAACGGTAAGCACTACATTTTTCCATATCTACAAATATGGTTGCTCTTTTCTTTCATGACGTTCAGCCTTCGTTCTGTTTTACAAAAAGATGCAGTTAGTCGATTTTTCATGCTGTTATTTCCATAAATAGAACGTGACTAGGCTTAAAATTTCTATATTGATGAGACTAACACAAAAGATTTCAGGATATGAAACTCTTTGAGTATATTTTTAACGTATTAAATGTATTCTTAGTTAGTATTTTTTAAAGTCTGTTTAGTTAAGGGTTTAATCAGAAATGTGTGAGAAGACTTCTTTGCTTGTCAATCCACATTCCGTCAGAGTGTGCTGCAATCGAAGTTTCACAAAATGGCTTCAAAAAATATGACCCCAATCTTAAATTTAAATTTAGTCCCATTTTTTGGGACTAAGTCGATAAAAGGATCCTTTTTTGTCATATATAATCGCTCCGCCAAATTGTATATACTTAAGGGAATGTAGAATCTACAAATTTTTCAAAAATGAAAATTTTGTATAGAATATGTTAGAATGTAATTTTAAAGACATGATTTTAATAAAATAAAAGTGAAATTCTCATAAAAAATTTTTTGCGAAGTACATCAAGCTCTGTTATTCAAGGTTTTTTACTTTAAGGGCGATTTTCTCAAAACAACGTTTTTCAAGTTGGCGTGCATGACTATTAATTTGAATGTGCTACATTCCCTTCAAGCTTTAAAACTCACCTTATAGAATACTCAGTTCAACAGCTATTTAATGCAACGTTTTAAAATATCTTTAAAATTGGTCTTTATTACAGCTTTTGTAGAAATGAACAAAGTTGTAAATTGCTGTTTTCCATCAGGAAAAGTGGGTCCTTTTTTGAGTAATCACATTTCGTCACTGCTAAAAGCCTTTGATGATTTAAAATTTATTCCATACGTTTAAGAGTCTTTGAAAATTCATTTTCTTAAGGAACATGTAGAATAAAATTTGAAGCTCATCGAAAATGCACTTTTAGAATTCCTGGACTAATTATAGACCATTAAAATATTACTGATTTTTTTTAAACCTTGAGATTTAAAATTTAAACTTTTCAAATACTTACTCATATTTAAAACTCTTCTGTACTAGAATTTAAACCAAAAGAAAAATTTTGAGCATCCACTTTAGCTTTTTGGTTTACATTTTAGCTTTTTGGTTTAAATTTTAGCATTTTTGGTATAAATTTAAACACAATTCTGTACTAACTTTTGTTTTTAATACAATTTATACTAAATTCTAGTACATTGGGATACTAAATTTGGATTATGACCTGTAAAAAGTTAGCCTGGCAATGCTGCGACTCAATATTAGGCGACTCGGTTCATATGTTTTTTTATCGCACTTTTTATGTGTAGGCCAAGAGCCCGATTGTTGGAGTAGTGAATTTACAAACTGAATGTCTGTTTGAATATATATACAAACTGTGTTTGTTATATATTTTTTGTGTAATATTTTAATCCAAGCTTGTACTAAATTTTAAACCATGGCTGTATTAAAACCATTTTTTAGTACTTTGCAAATACTAGATTTGAAACCAAAGCTGGTGTTGACTTATATGTAGTACAGAAAAGTTTCAATGTTAGTACAAGATTTGTAATCGTGTGGTATCGGATTGGGATGGTGCTCTGAGCAAGCAGGTACATCAGTTCATCACCAATTTTTGAAAATATGGGAGGGATCCTGAGCAACTATAAAAAGCTGTAGTAGAATTTTTTTCTCTTAATTTATAACAGGTTTATTACATAACTACAATCTACAGGGGGAAAAAAAGAAAAAAAACATTAAAAAACCACAAAAAGATAAAATGTAAGAAAAAATATTAATAAGAAAACAATAATAAAAACAAAAAATATTAAAATTTATAAAAAAACAAAAAAAAAACTTAAAAAAAAAAAAAAAAAAAACCTTAAAAAAAACCTTAAAAAACAAAAGAGTAAATATGATCATAAATACCACTACGTCCACGTCGTTGGTCCTGGGTTCGGTAGTGGTTGATTGTAAAAGTGGTTGATTGTATGCATTTTGCGTGGCTTAGGAAGAATTTTTTGGGATGTAGTACCTCCGATTCGAATTCAGCGAACTAAATCACACAAATAAATACAGTCATAGAAAAATTGATTAATTTGCATCGCATCAAAGAAAAATTTTATTTTTACTATGTGCTTTCCATGCTCATACTAAAATGTGCCTTATTCGAAAATATGATCAGGAATGATTTTTTAGTTTTAAATTTTAAAAGAACATCTATAAGCGAAGCAAAATCCATGCTCAGAACAAAAGCTTAGGATTTCAATCACGGAATCCTATGATCTTGGACTTTTTCCAGTCCCGACATTCCAGGGATTATAAGGCATAAAATCCCGGAATTTTCGGGATTGCCTTCGATTTTCAAAAATGCAACATTTTTTAATTTAGAATTCGAGCAAAAGCTTTTAAAAAAATTTAAATTTACTCTAAATGTTCGAAGGATGTATTTTTAAGAGCATATTTTCAAAGTCAATCAGCCTAACTAACAGTTCAAAGACTTCAGTAATCTTAAAAAGTTTACTTTTTTTATGTTAGTATTATTGTGCCAGAGAATATGAATATAATGAATTGTACTAAAGATATATATAATAAATATCTATACATATTCTCGTCCTTTATATATATAAGGAAAGAAAACATATTAAGTTTTTTTTAAAAACTTAAGTACAAACGGTGGTTTTTTTAATTCCTTTGGACAATTTTTTATTAAAAAATTATTCTAACTTTCATACCTTGCACACGAATAATTGTTTTTTATTAAAAATATTTCTTTTTATCTGTTTCTCAAATCCTGGGACCATAGGATTCTTTATTATAATACTGAAATTACTTTTGAGTCCCGAAATTGGAAGCCCTACTCAGAACTCAGATCCTTTTTTTTCATACTTTTTAGTCGCTCAGGCCTGCCGTGCTCAAGTCGCAGCAATTTTGGCTTTTTTTTCAATTCTACACCATCTTAGACCCAAACAACAGAAAAAAAACAATGTTGCCGTTAATTAATTAAATCAGATTTAATTTTTTATCTACCAACATCATGTGTAAAACTCATTGCTTTTCGCTGATTTATTAAAATAGTTCAACAGTTTATTAAAATATATTTATTAAAATAGTTCAACAGTTCTGCCGACCATAATAAAGCGGTAATCCTTGTTAACATCCTGTTATTATTAATGTTGCTCTTGTTGTACCTTACTGACTGTTATGCATGCTTTACTTTTTTATCAGCACTATATAATGCTCATCACTTAATAAATAAAGTTCATTGTACGTGTGCGTCTGTGTGTGTGAGTCCATATGTGTGTGTATATATAAAACCAGTTATTTATGTAGGTCACTTTAAGCCTCATTACAATGCTGCATCGAAGTATATCCAATTGTTTTCATTAACATCAAGAGTCAAGTGAAACTTTTAATACCATAATGAAAGGCATATATGTATTTACGTATTTATTCGTATTCTGTATAATTACTTTTTAACCAATATGCTGACAGCAATTCCGGCTTAGCTTTCGAATAAACTGAAAGCTTACGATTTTAAGATTTTCCAACTCTTTCATCTTTATTATAGAAATACTGTCAATTCCGATTAATGATGATCTCTTTAACTTTTTTTTATTTATAAAATTAATATTGACTTTTCCCTGAAAATATATGACCTAAATATAAAATATATATATATATATATATATTTATAAATATATATATATATTTAAAAGAGCAATAACAATGACAACGACAACGACAATTTAATTCTAGCACAGCATTGGTGTCGTTATTTATACAATACAGAATTTACTAGAATTAGGTCAAAGATTTTTGAGCTTTCTACCACTATAATACTCTATAATTCTATACTATAATAATACAATACTATAATACTATAATACTATTATACTATAAAAATATAATACTATAATACTTTAATACTATAATACTATAATACTATAATACTATAATACTATAATACTATAATACTATAATACTATAATACTATAATACTATAATACTATAATACTATAATACTATAATACTATAATACTATAATACTATAATACTATAATACTATAATACTATAATACTATAATACTATAATACTATAATACTATAATACTATAATACTATAATACTATAATACTATAATACTATAATACTATAATACTATAATACTATAATACTATAATACTATAATACTATAATACTATAATACTATAATACTATAATACTATAATACTATAATACTATAATACTATAATACTATAATACTATAATACTATAATACTATAATACTATAATACTATAATACTATAATACTATAATACTATAATACTATAATACTATAATACTATAATACTATAATACTATAATACTATAATACTATAATACTATAATACTATAATACTATAATACTATAATACTATAATACTATAATACTATAATACTATAATACTATAATACTATAATACTATAATACTATAATACTATAATACTATAATACTATAATACTATAATACTATAATACTATAATACTATAATACTATAATACTATAATACTATAATACTATAATACTATAATACTATAATACTATAATACTATAATACTATAATACTATAATACTATAATACTATAATACTATAATACTATAATACTATAATACTATAATACTATAATACTATAATACTATAATACTATAATACTATAATACTATAATACTATAATACTATAATACTATAATACTATAATACTATAATACTATAATACTATAATACTATAATACTATAATACTATAATACTATAATACTATAATACTATAATACTATAATACTATAATACTATAATACTATAATACTATAATACTATAATACTATAATACTATAATACTATAATACTATAATACTATAATACTATAATACTATAATACTATAATACTATAATACTATAATACTATAATACTATAATACTATAATACTATAATACTATAATACTATAATACTATAATACTATAATACTATAATACTATAATACTATAATACTATAATACTATAATACTATAATACTATAATACTATAATACTATAATACTATAATACTATAATACTATAATACTATAATACTATAATACTATAATACTATAATACTATAATACTATAATACTATAATACTATAATACTATAATACTATAATACTATAATACTATAATACTATAATACTATAATACTATAATACTATAATACTATAATACTATAATACTATAATACTATAATACTATAATACTATAATACTATAATACTATAATACTATAATACTATAATACTATAATACTATAATACTATAATACTATAATACTATAATACTATAATACTATAATACTATAATACTATAATACTATAATACTATAATACTATAATACTATAATACTATAATACTATAATACTATAATACTATAATACTATAATACTATAATACTATAATACTATAATACTATAATACTATAATACTATAATACTATAATACTATAATACTATAATACTATAATACTATAATACTATAATACTATAATACTATAATACTATAATACTATAATACTATAATACAATAATACTATAATACCATAATACTATAATACTATAATACTATAATACTATAATACTATAATACTATAATACTATAATACTATAATACTATAATACTTTTATACTATAATACTATTATTCTATTATATAATTATTCTCTACTCCTAGTACTTTTTATCTTTCTTTTACTTTCTATCCACCCTCTGACTAACAATCACCTATCTTCCGAATAAACAAACTGCTAACACATTTATAGGAACCATCCCCTGCTGAGGGTTGGTTTAATCTAATGACATTAAGATTGAATTAATTAAAATTACATTGACAATGTCCACGACAGCTAAACTAGTGTCGATTTTATTTTTTATCTT
Organism: Dichetophora obliterata; assembly: GCA_963920525.1. Taxonomy (NCBI): domain Eukaryota; kingdom Metazoa; phylum Arthropoda; class Insecta; order Diptera; family Sciomyzidae; genus Dichetophora; species Dichetophora obliterata. The sequence goes on along the minus strand of OY986435.1, from coordinate 186,425,684 downwards.
GACTCGACCAAAATCTCTCGCTTCAAAACTTACTTAGGACTAGAGTTATTCTAACCCCAACCCCTCTATTTTGTGTCACGAAAAAGCACACCAACAAAACCATAAGCGTGTCACCAGAAGCAGTGGATTTTTTATGGAAGAAAGTATTGCTTCTTGAGTGTTGCTTATTGTTGGTGTGCTGTTTTGTAATATGGTCTGCAATTATTATTTGCAATTTGTAAAATTTATTTTAAAATTGGTTAGTCTAAATCTAACTCGAACTCAAACTCTTAACTACAAATTTGATTATAACTTCAATATACACTCAATCTCTACTCTTTTTTCCGTATTCTTAGGCTCCGTTGTCAAAATTATTCTTATTCTAACAAATGTTCAACTCAAGTCGTGGTCTTTTTAAACCTTAAAGAATGTATTGAAAATAAATGGACTATGACTGTGAATCTAGCAAATTTTTCATCTCTTTTATATGAATATTTTCTGTTTTTGTTTTGTGTGAAATATTCAATACAATTTGTGGTCTATTGTATTGAAGTATTGGAGTTATTTTAAACTAGATGCATTTAATCATTCCTTCCTCTACCATCACATTTTGACAATTTTTAACGCTGGTATGTTGTCTTCCAGTAAATTTCGTATTATCCGCATTTTTCATCAGCATGCTGCAAATGCCGGAAACAGAATTTCGCCATTTAGCTACTCAACGACCGGATATCGACAAAATGCAGACGAAGATTCAGCTTCGGTTTGGTTAAAAGTTGATGGATGGCGTTCAATGTGGCAGCCTTTCCTGCCGCTTGCCGCCATTTCTAGGTGCTATAAATAATTTTCGACATCTGACTAACTCAAGCACTAACAGCGCAGCCTGAATTGGCGGCGCAAAGCGTTTCGCATGAAATACTTATGAGCTCAAATTTGTGCAAGCCGGAAAAAATATATATATGCGGAAGCTATAGTCAAGTCAGTCAAATAGATTAAGTAAAATGAATCACAAAAATAAGTAGGCTGTTCATTGGCAACAATCGGAAACATGCTGCAAATGTAATTTTTTTTTCAATTTGGCAATCTGTGGGTTGTGTTTTTTTTCTCTAGTTTTCTTGTAATGTGTATTTAATGACCTCATAAAACAGTCTTATTTTGCATTACAAGATTCCATGTACTACCCAGTATGCGGTCGTTTTTTCTTGAAAGCCTGTTTTGTGTAATTTTTTTTTTTGTAATAAAAGAGATAAATTGAAAATATTATGCAGTTTAAAAATGAGGCACATGCACTAGGAAATTAACAAAGAAAAGGGTATAAGGGGTAACTGCAGTAAGTTTTAAAACAAGAAGATACATTTTAATTTAATCAGACAATAAACTTATGTAATAGCAATTGAAAGTTTTCTATATGACCTTATTATTTATTATTATGTTAATTTTCTATGATTTAAATACAAATTCTAAATGTTTGATAGTTTAATTCATTCTTGATTTTAAATACAAATTCTAGTTGTTTGATAGTTTGAAATTGTTTATTGAGCTTTTTAGGTCAGATTAGTACAATTAATTTCTCTAACGAATTTTTTCCAAAGAAAGCACAACAACAACAACATTTTTTCAATATGAAAAGGAAAGCATCACTAGCTGATTTTATTGCAATTTCGGCCCTGCTGCAGGCTTCATCAGAAATCTTTGTGACACCACCACCGGGAACTGCACCCGGGCGTGGGTCGCGATGAGGTTTCATTGTCAATTTCTCAGTTTTCTCCCTTTCATACTTATTTGTTTGCTGTTTATGCTTATGTTATTATGGAGTCCATTTATTTAAATAGCATTTAATATAAGGGAATATTTAAGTACAATGAAAGAATAAATATAAAAGGAGAAAAGTATGTAAAAGAAGCAAATTACGGTTTAGAGTGAGAGTTATGCTGCCTCATTTTTCATGGTCGTTGTTGCTGTCATTGGCCACATTCAGCGCAGACAACTGTTGTGAACTGCAATGGTAGCGCTACCTTAGTGCGCGATGTTTTTCTCTAAATGTGTTGCTACTCTTCACGTCAGAAGTTAGATTCAATTTAATAATATTTAATTTATATGTTAATTTAATCTATATGTAAATTTAATTCAATTGCAAAGGTTTCTCACTTAAATTTACTGCGTTATTTCTGTGTTTATTAACTTAACAGCGTCAGTAGCAGCATCTGACAGTTAACCAAACAGTTGTGTCCATGTAGCATAGAATTTGTACGCTCGATTAAATGGCATCCGCTACCTAATCAATTTTAGTTAGCGCTGCCAAAATTCGACCATTCAGCGAATTTTCACACAACAGTTGCCAACTGTTGTCTGCACTGAATGCGGTCATTGTCGCTGTCGTTGTTTTTGTCGTTGCCGTCGTTGTCATTGTCGTTGTCATTGTCATTTTCATTGTCATTGTCATTGTCATTGTCATTGTCATTGTCATTGTCATTGTCATTGTCATTGTCATTGTCATTGTCATTGTCATTGTCATTGTCATTGTCATTGTCATTGTCATTGTCATTGTCATTGTCATTGTCATTGTCATTGTCATTGTCATTGTCATTGTCATTGTCATTGTCATTGTCATTGTCATTGTCATTGTCATTGTCATTGTCATTGTCATTGTCATTGTCATTGTCATTGTCATTGTCATTGTCATTGTCATTGTCATTGTCATTGTCATTGTCATTGTCATTGTCATTGTTATTGTTATTGTTATTGTTATTGTTATTGTTATTATTATTGTCACTGTCATTGTCATTGTCATTGTCATTGTCATTGTCATTGTCATTGTCATTGTCTCTGTCATTATCATTGTCATTGTTATTGTCATTGTTATCGGGGGAGTCAAACGTGTAAAGAAAGAAAGGCACATGTCTGTGATGTTAGGGTTTATTATGATAAAGTAGCTGTTAAGAAATCGTGAATGACCCGACCTAAGATGGGATAACTTGGCTTTTGTTTGGAGGGACTGATAGGTTTCGGCGTCACTGATGCGTGGTCCCTTCCCCTGGGCATAACGTTGTCATCAAAATTCCCTTTTGCCTCTGACACCATTTTTGTGTGCAGGTGTTTTTAATCTCTTTCATTTGTTCCATTACAATCCCTTTTGTTTGGTAACCGATGTGTGGCTCTTCGTTCCAGAGGTCTAACCTAAGTATTCTCATTCCAGGGATCCAGGATGTCTTCGTGGACAAATAGTTGGGATGAGTAAGGACTTCAGACTTTAGCAGGAATATACAAGTGAGGACAGTGCTGTGCTCACGTACTTTCAATATCTTGACTCCTTGATGCAGACTATCAATAGAAAAGCTTCGACGTGAAAACCTATGCCAGTCTGCAGCTTTTCTTGCTTTGTCTCAATCTTTGTGGGGTCCTAATTGGGACTGCGTAGTCTATTACGGGCGATCAATAGCCTAATTTTTTTATCTTTGCCCCATGAACTGCCATACAACGTCTTTAAGACCTTGTTCCTTCCATTTAACTTTTTGAATACATACTCAGAGTGTTTTAAGAATTTGAATAGGTTGTCGAAGGTATCTCCAAGCATTTTTATGTTCTTTTCTGTGAAGATCCTTTGGCAATCAATGTGGATTTTTAGTTCCCTATTTACATCCGACGTCCATGTTGTGAATAATGTGGCCGAGTATTTTGGAGCCGAAAGCTGCTGATTTTGATTTGCCAAAAAGCTTGTCAGATAAGACAGGTATCCGTTGATCCGCTTTTCGTTGTCTCTGATATCTCTGCCTGTGGTCGTGATTCAGCTGTCATCTGCATACGATATCAGTTGTACCTGGGGTGGTAGCGCAGGGATCTTGAATAAATATGTCTTTAGCAGGAGTGGCCTTGCAGGACTCCTTCAGTATTTTCTTATCTTATGCGATATTTTTCCTCAAGCCTGATCTGATGACTCTGAATTCTGCGTTAGAGTGCCTTCCTGCCATATAATTGGCTTGCCATATCTTTTGGTGGTCTGAGGTGTTAGAATCATAGAGTTCTTGTAGCAGAGTAAAGTGTGAAACCGTATCAAATGCTTTTGATTAGGTCCAGGGCTACGATGATCTATCTATGGAAAGATATTTTACTATTTATTTCATTTGCTATAGCTGTTGAGATTTCGCATATGACGGTGGTATGTGTGTCGCTACTGGCACGTGTTGCTTAAGTGTGAACAGAAGGAGACCTTCCAAGATCTTGATCATTGGGGAAAACAGCCTTATTAGTGGTAAGAATTGTCCAAGTTGTCTGTATTCCCAGGTTTTAGAACGGGAATAATTTTTCCCAGTTTTCATATATCTGGATTAGATTATAGTCGCAAGGCCATCTGGCTTAATAGCAGTGGAGTTTTTAGCAAGCTTAATGGCTTGTATAGTGTTTGGGTAGTCGAAAATCAGCTGGTCATTATCCTTGTCGAGTACACAAAAATGTCTAATTTTCGATAGGTTTTCTGGGGCTTTTTTAGCTCATTGGCAAATGTTTATGTAGAGTAGCGGCGCATCTTTTTGGGTCACATTGCGTGCAGTCGCAAAAGGAGATGGCTATCCGCATCTTCGGGGATTCGACAGATTCTTTATGGCTGACCAGAGCTTTTTGTAACTAAGATCCGATTCATAGAAATGCTTGCGCCATTTGTTTCTTTTGTGTTGGCTTATAAGCTTGTCAATCTCGTTGTTTAGATCCTTAAGGTGGGGATCTGCTGCATTTTCTTTCCTTATGACATCACGTTGGTCTGCGAGGCAAGATGTTTCAGCTTAAAAGCTTGGTCGCAAGTTGGGGATGTTACATGCCGGTGTATACCTATACACCTCTTAGCAGCTAAAAGAAGTATCCTTCTGAAGTTTTTCTCGCCTTTTTTTGTCGACTGTGGTGTTGGCTATGAGACAAGTTGTCAAATATGCTCTCTGTCGTGTCTACAAAACGGATCCAGTCGGGTTTACTGAAGTTGACAAAGATTTTGTGCTTAGCTGCTATAAAATCAGCGTTTTTTGTAACTTTGACCGTGATGGGTATGTGGTCTGAATTAAGGGAGTTGTCTTAATGCCATGAGGTTGGCTGAACGTGATCTTTGCTGACTATTGTCAGGTCAGGTGAGCTCCTGCAGTTTTAAGATATGCGTGTCGGGTGATCTTCGTTTATCACACAGTAGCCAAAGTTTTCGACTTGTTCTGCAAGAGAGTCTCTTCTAACATCGCTTCCAAGCACCGAGTGCCAATTTTCGTGGTAGGCGTTGAAGTCCCCAAAGATAATTCTGCTCTCTCCCTCCATTAGATACTGAATGTTGGGTAAATATCTTGGTCGACATGCTGCTGTTTGTAGTATGTTATCATTTACCATATCGATTTTAACATCTTCAGACTAAATTGCAATACCCTGAATTTCTAGGTGGTCAGTGGAAGATAGGTGACATATTTATGTATAAAGATGGCAAGGCCACCTCCTTTGTTTTGTTAGCGGTTTTCACGTAAGATATTGAAGCATGACGACGTCGTAAGAGGGTTTCTGCTCGGCAGCTTCTGGAGTGCCAAAATCTGTATGCGCTTCCTTGTCATGTAGTTTGTCACCTCCGTTTTTTTGCGACTGAGCCCATTGCAGTTCAATTATAGGACTTTCAATTCCTAACTTCTGTTGCTCAGGTTTCTTGTCGAGTATGTGGTCTCGGGATTAAAGTGGTCATTGGGCTGTGCTGCGGTCGAGACTGGCAGGAAGATGTTGTAGAAGGAGGTGTGACTGAGTCCTGAGTTGTGCGAGTTTATACGTTGCCAGATTGTGTGCTATTTCCCTCTTCGGCATCAGGAGTCTACAAAATGCTGGGTGTGCTGGTTTTAGTTACGTAGTCCTGAACAGAGGAGGTGGCTACTTTAACTGCAAACACTGCGTAAGATGTTGCAAGCTGCTTTGGTGAAGGTCTTGCTGCTCATTCAGCAGCTACTCGAGCCTTGCTGTCTGCGAGTATAATTTTAAACGTTTGAGATACTCGGTTAGACGCTGGGTGACCTTCTTGCTTGTTGCGTCATGTCCCATTGTGAGGTAGCGGGTCCACTGACTTTTTGGTACAGGATACAGCTCTGGGGAGATTTGGTGTTAGTGACTGAGGTTGTTGCTGGTTTATTGAGATGGGGCAAGAACCAGTGGTGAAAAAGGAGCACACACAGGGTAGTCTGAGCAACGTTAGTGTATCCATTTCTGGCAACCAAAGCACAATACCTGGTGATCTTCTTGGAGTACATGGGACACATAAACACTACTGGACCGGAGTTTGCTTCATAAATAAAGCTGCTAAATAAAGGCGAAAAACAAAGCGATAGTTAAGAGGTAGTAAGATTAACATACTTGACTATTGTTCATTATCATTATCGTCGTCTTTGTCGAAGATTTTTATTGACATTGTCATTGTTATTGTTATTGTTATTGTTATTGTTATTGTTATTGTTATTGTTATTGTTATTGTTATTGTTATTGTTATTGTTATTGGTATTGTTATTGTTATTGTTATTTTTATTGTTATTGTTATTGTTATTGTTATTGTTATTGTTATTGTTATTGTTATTGTTATTGTTATTGTTATTGTTATTGTTATTGGTATTGTTATTGTTATTGTTATTGCTATTGTTATTGTTATTGTTATTGTTATTGTTATTGTTATTGTTATTTTTATTTTTATTTTTATTTTTATTTTTATTTTTATTGTTATTGTTATTATTATTGTTATTGTTATTGTTATTGTTATTGTTATTGTTATTGTTATTGTTATTGTTATTGTTATTGTTATTTTTATTGTTATTGTTATTGTTATTGTTATTGGTATTGTTATTGTTATTGTTATTGTTATTGCTATTGTTATTTTTATTTTTATTGTTATTGTTATTGTTATTGTTATTGTTATTGTTATTTTTATTGTTATTGTTATTGTTATTGTTATTGTTATTGGTATTGTTATTGTTATTGTAATTATTATTGCTATTGTTATTTTTATTTTTATTTTTATTGTTATTGTTATTGTTATTGTTATTGTTATTGTTATTGTTATTGTTATTGTTATTGTTATTGTTATTGTTATTGTTATTGTTATTGTTATTGTTATTGTTATTGTTATTGTTATTGTTATTGTTATTGTTATTGTTATTGTTATTGTTATTGTTATTGTTATTGTTATTGTTATTGTTATTGTTATTGTTATTGTTATTGTTATTGTTATTGTTATTGTTATTGTTATTGTTATTGTTATTGTTATTGTTATTGTTATTGTTATTGTTATTGTTATTGTTATTGTTATTGTTATTGTTATTGTTATTGTTATTGTTATTGTTATTGTTATTGTTATTGTTATTGTTATTGTTATTGTTATTGTTATTGTTATTGTTATTGTTATTGTTATTGTTATTGTTATTTTCATTTTCATTTTTATTGTTATTGTTATTGTTATTGTTATTGTTATTGTTATTGTTATTGTTATTGTTATTGTTATTGTTATTGTTATTGTTATTGTTATTGTTATTGTTATTGTTATTGTTATTGTTGTTATTGTCATTGTCATTGTCAGTGTCATTGTCAGTGTCATTATTGTCTTTTTCATTGTCATTGTTATTGTCATTGCTATTGTCATTGCGATTATGATTGTCATTCTCATTTGTTATCTGTCATTGGTCATTGTCATATATTATATAAAATCTAATAATCCATAAGTGAGCAGAATTGCGGCACATATATTCACACAAAAAAAAACACATACGCAACAAACGAAACTAAGCAAATTAATGTGATTAGCTTATTGGCAAACAAACGAAATACAAACAAAGAAATAGTCTACCTGCTCTCAAAATAAATCGAGCAACATAGCTGCTCTTTTGTGAAGTGGTCAATACGGAAGATAGCAACCCGATAAGATATGAAATTGTTATCAAAAAAATAATAAAAAACTAGTAAGGAATTATCTTCGACTGGGCCGAAGTTAAAACACCCCCACGGCCGAATTAGAGTATATATAAAGTCTTAAGCAAACTGTTAAATATATTAAATAGATTTTCCCGTTTTGGTTAAGTCACTTTGTATGGGAGGTAGGTGTGGTTTTCATCTGATTTTTAGAAATTTAATATTCAAAATAAATATTAAATATTTAAGACACTGTGCGAAATTTGAAGTCATTAAAATGATTTTTGTGGAATTTAAAGAGATCTTACCGTGTTGTTTAAGTCACTTTGTATGGGGAGTAAGCGTGGTTTTCATCCGATTTTGCTCAGATACGATCTTGACCTCCATTTTTGTATAAAAAGCTTAAATTTTGAATTTCGTTATGATAGCTCTAAAATTACGGCTGCTTTCGTGGACACAGACGGACAGACGGACATGGCTAAATCGACTCAGGAGGTGATGCTGATCAGGTATACATATATTTTTCTTTATTTAAAGTCGGCCGGCCACGCCTCCTTATCGGCGTTACAAACGGAGTGACAAAATTAATATACCCATATCACGTTTTTTAAACGTGGGGGTATAATTAATAAAATTTTTTCTAGACAAGCGTTGTTTTTTTTATACATGTTTATTTAATTTAAAAAACTAAGATTACATTAAAAAATGAGCTTTTGAAATCGAATCCCCCTATAAAAAATGTTTACTACGTTTTGTTTTCAATCAGTTTTACACTCTCTTTCGTGTCAAAACTGACGTTACATTCACGTGCTCACAAAGATGGCGGACATGCGCTAGGCGGAATCTATTATATATTATTCTTGCTTCGAAACTATATTTGAAATTAAATTAAATCTTTGTTGTTTTTGATGTCATTGTCATTTTTTATTTGTCTTTGTCATTTTTAATAAATATATATACCATTGGAAAAGTTATTTGAATCTATATATTAAAAGAAATGAAGTTTTTACTATTTTCGTTGTCATTTCATTAGATATTTATTTAGTTATTTTATTGTAAAAAAACATTTTTAATAAATATTTATACTACCAGAAAAGAGCTTCAAATCTATTTATATACTTATATGAAATGAAACTAAGTTTTTTATTGGCATATTAGGATTTGTTCTATTTGATGTCATTCTAGTTTTCTCTCTTCCCCCTTTTAACTTTAATAATTTTAAATATTTCACTAGAAAATTATTCGACTCAACAACTACCACTTTGTGTAAATATTTCTTGCGCTCTTCCATTCCATTGCATTCCACTGATTTTGCTGCACAATTCAGCGCAATTAAAATTCTGAAATGAATTACCGCTAAACAGCACACATGCCGCAACATAATCGCCAACAAGTGCAACGGAAGTATCATTAGAACAGTTTCCGTCCGCCATTTAGAAAACGCGCGCATTCGAGTGTTTACGCCAGCCACACTTGAATATTTATGTTGGTGTGTAGTGATGGTGTAGATTTGCTCACACTCCCTCACACATACATACAGTCCAACACACATACACACACACACATACACACACACACACACACACACACATACACACACACACACATACACACACACTTCGTCAAGTGCAAATCATTTCCGTTTCGTTGACATTTTTCAGTAATGCTGGATTTTTTTTCTGTCAATTCGCTCGAGTGGCTGCATTTGACAGACAGCAGCGAATTGTTAGTAAAAAAGTGACAGACATGTTGCACTGGCAAGTGAAGCATGTCAGTAATGCCTGACGATGAGCGGTACAGAGGGAGTGTTTGTTAAATGCAGCACCAAAAAACCGATTGTGTTGTTTTACTTGTGCGAGCTGAAATATTTATTTGTGTGTCAGGTTTTGTTGAATAACCACTGCATGGCGTTGTTGTATATCAGAGTATTTCCTTTGTCTTTCTTACACATTCGGTCTTCCTTTAAAGGTGTTTAACACTGTTTTAACCACTTCAAAAAGGAGGAGGTTCTCATATTGGTTGGTTTCTTTTTTCTTTTCTTTTGAAAATGTATGTACATCGATAGCTCCTAAAGTACTTGCCCGATTGCCGCAATTTTTGCCAACAGATAGAGACATTAGACACGAAGGTTCCCTTCTGAGAAAGTGGGCGGTTTTCGACACAGGGGCGTGGCAATATAAGAAAAAATCTGTATATCGAATAATATTAACACTAGAGTACTAAAATTTAGTACAGGGATGGGCACAATTATTAAAAATTATGTTCATAAAATGGGCGGTTTTCGATAAAGGGCGTGGCAATATTAGAAAAACGCTGTAACTTGAAAAATATTGACACTAGGGTACTGAAATTAGGTACAGAAGAAGTCATAATTATGAAAATTTACTATGAAGGAAGTGGGCGTTGTTGAACAAAAGGGCATGGCCATATAAGAAAAATACTGTATCTGAGTTTATATTGACACTAGGGTTCTGGAAATTGGTACAAGGGTTGGACCAATTATTACAGATTACGGTAAAAAAGTGGGCGTACTTTGACAAAGGCGTGGCAATATTAGAAAAACGCCGTAACTCGAATAATATTGACACTAGGATACTGAAATTGGGTACAGAGGTAGGCATCATTTTGAAAATTTACGGTCAACAAAGCGGTCACAAGAGGGCGTGGCAATATAAGACAAATACTGTTTTTCAGTTAATGTTGACACTAGGATACCAAAATTCGTTGCAAGAATGGGAAAAATTATTATCATAATCTCTAAAAAGTCTCATTAATTTCATTACCATTAAAAAGTCCTTAAAAAAATCATTAAAAAGTCTCTCAAAAAATATCATTAATTTCTCCATGAATGTTAAACCTTTAAAATCGGCGCTTATATGATCAGACTTTTATAAAAGAAACGCTCCGCTCCGGCTTTAAAGTTTTTATATTCAGGGAGAAATAAATATATTAACGATAATAACACAAAATAGATAAAAATTATAATAATAAGAATTCCAATTTAATATTATGTATAAATAAATTACCAAATTTGACCAAGAATTAATGTGAAAAGTGTTTTAAAATTATTTATTACTTTGTAGTGGTTTTGAAGTTAGTTTTTTTTTTTTTGTTAAAAAGGTTTTTATTTGCATCTATTAAAGTGATGTATGCTTAGCAAACTCAGGCATAGATTGCGCCAAATTTGCAACATTTCTAATAAAGCCACCAATGTTCTGACCCATAAAACACTCTCCTTGATATTAAAAAAATATTCCAACTGAACTAGAATCACGAAATATATTTATACTTAAAAAATAACGTCAATAAACTATAACATTTTTAAGTTGCGACAGATTCTACGAAATATACACTCCCTTAAGATATATACACAAAAACATACTTTAATGCGTTTGAACGCATAGTTCATTAGTGCTCATTGGAAACTAACTGGCTCTTTAGCTAGGTGGGCACGGCCGACCGCAGGTGTTTGAATTATGAAACACTTCAATTAGTGAAACCAGCGAAATATGTTTGTGCAAAATTCAGTTTGATATTATTACAAAGCTATCTGCATGTTCTCTGTGTGTATTCCTGTCTATTAGTGTGTACGTCTGCTTACTATTTGTATGCGAGTGCATAAAATTATGCACATATTCAGATATGTATTCACTGAAAATTGTTTGCTAAATTATCGGCACAACCTCTGGAGGATTTAAAGAGGAACAGCCTAGAAGCTTTAGGTTTGTGTGCCTGATAGAGGAGGAGAGGAGTTCTCCAAAGAGTCACTACTATTTTAAGCTTGTTTTCGTTACACTATTCAATTGCAAAGCCTGCCAGTGTGTAATATAAATAATATATTTAGATAAATTACGATATTGTTTATTATTCCAAAACAACTTAAATTAAAGCTTTATAGATTTGGTTTTATAACAACATGTTACTTTCGGTTTTAACGAAGAAAAGAGTGAATGCGTATTTATACCCATATGCGTATTGCACACATGTCATAAAGAATATGTAATATTTTTGTTTTCTTCTTTTATTTTTTATTTTAATTAAAAAGGAAATTCTAAAATGTTATATAATAAGAAAAAAATATGTATTTCTTTAATTAAAAAAAATTAAAAAAAAATTGTGTACTCGCGAGGTACTGAACCCGCGACCTGGGGGTCAATTCCCGTTCTGCGTTATCGTCATATGAAAAGTGTTTTCAGCTTTACACGGAAAACGCGATTCCCGTTGTGTGTTAAAACTGCAACAGCTGTTTATTTTTAGCTGAAATGAAAACAAAGTTAACGCCGGTTGCAAACGCGCGTTATCGACTTGCTATATTAGTTTCGGCTATTTTATGCTACCGAAAAACTTATTTTGGTTATATTTATTTATGCAAAATTCATTATACTTTTTTTTTTTATTGCTTATTTTTAATATATAGTTTTACTTTCTTAATCAAGTTTATAGCTTTGGGAAAGCGATATAACTCGAAGTGTTCCTCCGAAATTCTGCTGAATGAGTTTTCTTCATCGCGAAGTCTGCTCCTAAAAATCCTTAAGTTTTCTCTACATAAATCAATAAAAAGAATGTTAAAGTCATAATAAAGTCATCATCATGTTCAATAAAGTCATTTTTGAAAATATTTTCTACCATCTAATAAGTTGTTTACATTTATTTTTCATAAGAGCTTTGTTTAATAGACATTCAGCAACTCTCAAATGCTATTCAGCAGCTACTTTTCATTAGGCGAACAAGAATCGCGTTTTTGTGCGCAGTGAAGTGAAAAAGTGAAACCTTTAAATGAAAACTATTGTGAAAAGCTTCTTTTCACTTCACTTTAACGGAAAACGGGAATTGACCCCCTGGCAATCGAAAACGAAACCGGTCGTTTAGCCAACTAGGCTATCTCGGCAATTCGCCATTCATAGTTAATTGTTAAGCCGTATTCTGTTTTAGCATTTCGTTGTCATTTATATGTGGCAATAAAAATAATCAAAGCAAATTAAGCTTTAATTTAAGCTCAAAACATAAAAATTAATAAACTGCACGAGAAAAATTTGAACATAGTAGAGCAGTTTTTTTGGATCATATTAGAGACATAACATTGGCACTACAATTATGCATGTTTGTTTGTTTTTTTTAAATTATTAATAAAAGATGTATAAAAACATAAATAGTTAGTTTTTATGATCTATTAAATTATTACATGAATTAAATTGCGAGCTTTAGATCAAGTAAGTTTTTAAGAGGAAAATGTAGCGCTTTCCGAAACGTAAGTGATTGACTCTATACAGAGTTGTTGTTGTTGTTGCCTTTTTAAAAACTTTCTTGATCTAAAGCTGGCATTTTAATTCATGTTATAAATAATTTTAGTTTATTTAATTTATTTGGTTTATTAGCAAAGTTAAAAGGAATATATATTTTTACTCTCTGGACTTAGGCAACTATAAGTTTTTTATTCTGGAAAATATTACTTTATGCGATTAAATTACGTAGGATGTAGAAAAAAAAACAATTTCTACAATTGCAGTTATTTACTTTTGAATAAAAGTTTTTAGTTAACATTATTGCAGGTGCGTTATTTAAAAAATTTATAAAATGCATAATTTTGAAATAACATTCAAAGAAATTGCAGAAATAATGATTGATTGTAAGCGTGATATTAAAGTGTGTTTCAATTTCAACGTTATTGTATGGAAACTGCATAATTATATGTGAAATTATATAATTGGTAAAATATGCCAGCTACTGCGCATAAAGTTTTATTGCATGGTGATTCAATCATATCATCTGCAGTTCTTCTAATAGGACTGCTTACAGAGCAAGCGCAGGAGGCTTGAATGAAAGACTATCGTCAATATCGTCTTAGCCACTCAAGGAAATGCAGTAGAAAATCCACAAATGAAGATGTAATTAACCTTCTTATGGCTTCTTCTGACCCATTTATTAATAAGTCTAGAACTAATCCAAAAGATGTATTATTAGAAATTCAAGATGATGAATTGGATTTTGTATTGAATTAAAAGCATTTGTTTTTAAAATAGTTTCTATAATGTTTGACGTGAGGTTTTGAAAAAGTGTGGTCATGATTTAGTTTAAGGGCACTTAGCATTTCAAGGAGGAATAATTTCATAGCTTTAATAAAATAAAAGTTCAATAAAAAATATTTTAACATGTGCTCTTTAACATAGGGCTAATTGCAACTTATATACAAAATGTAATCTCTCTACGACGAGTCGTTCCTGAGTTTTAGGTGCTATGCTAATTTTATAAGGGAGGTGGGCGTGGCAATTTTTTTTTAAATATACACATTAGGCCGGGTCGATTTGTGGGAGGCAAAAAATCGCCCATTGCTCAGTGAAAATCGTATTCTAGGAATCAAAATAAGAAACTTTGCCCGAAGAACTATACCTCTAAAACGAATTCTAATGCCCCAACTTTTGACTATTGTCCCGTAGGGTCAAATTTTGAAAAATCCCTCTTTGACCCATTTAGAGTGCCCCAATCGAGTCCAAATGTATGACCGACCCTCACTAACTTTGGCCGATCCACCCATGCCAGTGGCACACCACCTGGAACCCCCTGGGGGGTTCCCCATGCAAACATTTCAAAAAATCACCATTTTGGCACTTTACATGAAAGGGGGGGTTCCAGGGGGTGTTGAATAGTTGTACAAGAATAATCTATTAAAAAAATTTATTTTAAAAAAATTGGTTGCCTAAAACCTCCCTTAACATAATTAGCCCATATAGCACGAAGTGTTGCACTAAAAAAAAGGAAACTAATTCAGTAAAAATAAATTTTGTTTTTCTATAGTACTTCACAAAACTAAAATTAAGCTCATAAAATAAAAGCAAAACTATATCAAACAATGCAGATTACTTCTTTCTTTAAAAGTTTAGAAAATTTTTCTTTCAAACGTTCCTTCCTGTTCCAACAAGCGCGCCACTTTATTAGTATTTTGCTAGAAAAACATGTGAGTTTTTTTTAATGGATCTTAAAAACTTCTTTGAGCATCGACAAGATATAATTTTGATTCAACAAATAGATTTTTGTTTCTTTCATTTTTCAAAAACTTGCGCCACATTTCATACAATTCCCATTTAGTGATGGAGAATGTGTACTCTAATAAAAAGGGAAATTAAATAGAAGCCAGCGTGTGCGAAACCCCAAATCAGTTTTAATATAATGAATGAAATCAATACTTATCTTCCAGTGACAAAAAAAAAGTCTTAATACCATCTCTTTTAGATAATTACTCATCAACTTGTACAGTTATTTTCTCAAAGTGAGAAAATCAATTTTGTCCAGCTAGCATGATCTACACGATTCACTGTGCGACGTTTGAATTGCAACTACCTGCTCTGGAATGAAATGGATAACAGTGATCTGTGAATTAATTTGATTTTGCTATCGATTATGTTTTTTCGGTCGTACTCTGAGGTGAAATATAAATCGAAATCGTCAAAATAAGTTGTCCATTAGGACGCATCATTTCTGCAGAACATGCTTTTCTAATTTTTGCAATATCAGCAAAAAAATTTTGTAATTTAAGTTTGCTAAAATATATAGACATATTGTGCATTTTTGATACCTTGCCGATTTCATGACTGCGTTAATTAATTCCGTATTAATTTATTGATGTCATCTTTTTTATCTGTCACTTGGAAATCGCATTTGGCAGCGCACTTGTGGTCAATTGTTAATTTTCTTCGCGCTATGCAAACACAAAAAAACGTTCTTTTACAAACTAAGTACGTGTAGTATGTAAAGGGTGTTTTTTTTAGAGGTTTGTTTTTCGAATAGAGATAAAACTGGCATTTTGTGGTCAAATCTGGCAACTCTAATGTCATTTATGTTCAGTTTGGTTTGCCATTTCATCATGAACAGGTTGACAAAAGAACAACGCTTGCAAATCGTGCAAATTTATTTCGAAAATAATGGTTCAGTTCGCGAAGTTTACCTCAAGCTCCGTCCATTTTATGGTCGACATAATCGTCCATCAGAGCAATTAATTCGGTTAACCATGGGTCGTTTTCGCACTACGTCTATGTGATAATACGCATCCGCAGAGACGTCGTCACAGCAATTGGAGCTTTGTCCATTAACTTTATGGAAGATTTTGCGCAAAGATCTTGGCTTGCGACCTTACAAGATCCAGCTTGTGCAAGAATTAAAGCCGCGAGACCATGCAATGCGTCGTGATTTTGGTGTATGGGCCGAAAATGAGATTGATCTCGATGCTGATTTTCATCGCAAAATTTTGTTCAGTGATGAGGCTCATTTTTGGTTGAATGGCTACGTCAACAAGCAAAATTGCCGCATTTCGAGTGAAGAGAATCCACATGAGACCCTTGAGATGCCATTACATCCACAAAAACTGACTGTTTGGTGTGCTCTATGGGCTGGTGGAGTCATTGGGCCATACTTCTTCCGAAATAATGCTGGAGAGTCAGTTACCGTTAATGGAGACCGGTATAGAGCCATGATAACCGACTATTTTGCTCCCGAATTGGATGGCATGAATGTGGATGAGTTGTGGTTCCAACAAGACGGCGCTAGATGCCACACAGCGCACGTCACAATCGATTTATTGAAGGAAACATTCGATGAGCGCATAATTTCGCGGAATGGACCTGTCAATTGGCCACCAAGATCGTGTGGTTTGACACCATTGGATTATTTTCTTTGGGGATATGTGAAGTCGCTCGTCTACGCCAACAAACCAGAAACGTTAGGGGACTTGGAAGCCAACATTCGTGGCGTTATTGCCGACATACGAATGCTCGAAAAAGTGGTTGAAAATTGCACCTGTAGAATTGGCTTTATTCGAGCCAGCCGTGGCGGCCACATGCCCGAAATCATATTTAAACATTAATGGCATAAAATTATCCTTCCAATAAAGCCAAATTGATGGACATTAAAACGATTTTCTTGTGTTTTATTTCAATTCGAAGTTCTATACCTCTAAAAAAAACACCCTTTAGAAGCAACAGTTTTTTTTACTTTTGTACAAAAGTTTTTTTTTACACTTGTACTTCCAATATGAAGGCCTCAATTATTTATAATAAAGTATATTTTAAAAAATCTTTAAAATTTCATATAACTTAAAACCTAATATACAGCGTGAATCAAAGTAACTGTCGCACCTACAATAATAAAAACTGCACAAAAAGAAGCAACACTGGAAAACAAATGTTGTTTTTTACGACTCTGGCATTAATTGACAACCTATTTTATGAACAGTTTCAAAAGTTTTGTCAATTTTTTTCTACTTATAATCATGGAATCAACATCTTCAAAAATCTTCTTGCTACAAGCAAGCCACAACTCGCAAAATTATATAGTGTTCGCAGCTAGCACGGCAGATGTTCCTTAAGAAAAAAGAACCATTGAAAGATTTCAAAATGTCTCGTCAGTTATGCTTTCTTCGAAAAATTCAAATTTTCTTTTATTTTCATCAAAAAAGGCGTTAAAATAATTCAGAATATTGCTTAGAACATGTTTTGAAGAACCATCTTATGCCGCATGCCTAGTAAATTTACGAAGAAGGTCACTTTTGTTTTCAGCAAGATTCTGCTCCAGCACACAAGGCAGAAGTCGTTCAAAGTTAGTGCGGAGCAAATTTGCCATGTTTTATTTCTGTAGACGAATGGCCTCCATCATCTCCTGACCTCAACCCCCTGGACTTTTCTATTTGGTGTTTAAATAAAAATTTGGTGTTGAGCAAATTAACGAACATAATAAACATGACGGAAGATAAATTTAAGCGAGGATTAATAAAAATATGGGATGATATTCCAGAAAACCAGGTGCGTGGCAAATGCTCGTCTTTCACAAATCTTTTAAAATTGTTAAAAAAAATGAAACGCGAAAGATTCGAAATGAATGATGAAGAGTTGTATAGAATGCTTAAAAAAAAAATAAAAATGGTTGTTTAAGCAAATTTACACAGGCTTTTGATTTATGGCATAAAACAAGTGCGACAGTTACTTTGATTCACGCTGTAGTTCTATATTGCATACTTTTTTTTAAAAAAAAAATAAACAATAATTTTTTTCTTATTTTCGTACCCATTCGATGATGCATTATGGGACGACTCAAAAAATATTGTCAAAATATTGTCTGCTACGAGTATCATTGGATTTCAAAATTATTTCTATTCATTTTTGTATTCAATATTTATAAATAGTATTAACTTTTATTTTTTTCCATTATCTTTTCTTATTCATGAATCAATGAATATTAATGAATCTGTTTTTCGCATATTTGCTTGCGTCTGGTGTGTTTACAAGGATAATCCACACCATATCATTTAATAAAGACAGCGCTAACAAGCGTGCCTGTGTATGTGTTTTAAGACTAAATAATTGCATACTTATGTGTTTGAAATATTAACAATAAATAACTATAAATTAGTTAACTGTATCGATGTCTTCACAAAAGCACGCGCCACCGTTGTTTGCAATAATAATTAAACGACTTACAAACAAGGCAATTTTCGATAAGGTTCAGTAATGAAGACGAAGACAAAGAGTCCTGCGATTAGTTTGTGCTCTTGTTTGGTGCTCCTTCAATTAATTGGTTTTTACTAACTCACTAGGAAATATATTTATTAAAACATTTTAACATTATATTTGCATCACGTAAATTAAGTTTTGAAATTGAGGGTCGCCGGAAGTTTTTCGAACAACAAAAGACACTTTTTGAAAAAAATTTTTAACTTTTATTTTATTTAAGACTAAAATTTATTTTACATATTTACGGTGGATCTTAAATTTACGGTGGGCAATATATCTAGAGACTGGTTCGTCTGCAAAAAAATTTTTCGGTGTAGTAAATAAATCTTGGGCGTTTAATAGTTCCATTTTTTGTTTTTGGATACAAATTTTTTGATTTTTAACATAAAACGACCACAATTTTGTGCACAAAAAATTAAGCTCCTTTTGTCTATGCCTCTTATTTTGTCAAAAATTAATATTTTTCAAAAACAAACTATTAAACGCTCAATAACTCTTGAAAAAATAAATTTAAAAAAGTGTCTTTTGTTTTTCGAAAAATTCCCAGAGGCCCTTTTCGTAAATTTCTGTTGTTATGGTTAATCATAGTGGTTCGTTTTTTGTAAAATAATCCTTCACATCAGCGATGCCAACCCGAAGAGACTAAAAATCCACAAATGCGACACAAAAAATCCGTGGAATCAAATTTATATAATTTTTTTCAATTTAAAACTTACAGCTAATAAAATTACTCAATTGAAGTCATTAATTTCTTTTTACAATTTTTTTTTATATATTTTTTTTTTTTAAATTTCCATTAAACTTATAAAAGTTACAAACAACGTAAAATAAAACTAAAAGTAAAAATACTTAAAAAGTATTGCTTTTAGTTATGTTACTATAACTAAATCTTAAAAACATAACATAAAACTTAACTTTTGTTCTTTTTAGAGCAACATTCAATTTTTTAAATCGGTAATCATTATAAATAAACTAACTGCCAAATGGCAAATTAACAAATTGTTAACCAGTATTTTTAATATTTATATATGTTTGTATATATATTTATATATTTCAAAACAAAATTTGAAGTACAAAAATAAAAAAATTTTGATAAAAATTGTCAACTGCTTTTCAGTTATTGACAATTTTATTAACAAATTTTGTTTTTTGAGCTTTAAGTTTTATATTGAAAACAACAAACACATAGTTAAAAATTTGTTAATTTGCCAGAATAGGGCTGTAAGTGCCTGTGAAATGTATCAGGCACTTTAAGTTTTTTCAACTCATTAATGACAACGTATAATATATCATACGTGATGAAAGTGTTTTTCAAAAATTCGCATGATTAGCATGATTTTTCGAAAAAAAGTTCTAAAATTGACCTTTTAAGCTTTTTGTTTATTTTCCCCGCCAGTTTTAAGTGCAGTATTTAAAAGAAAAGTAAAAAAATGCCAATCAGGTCAGTTATTTTATAAACATCAAGAAAAGGAAAATATAATTAAAAAAAGTGTATTAGGTTAGAGTGAACGGCTGCGCTGCAAAATTAAATTTTTTTAATTTTTCATTTTTTAAGTTTTTTTTTTTTCTCTACTTACAGACCCCTTATACGTTTAAGCGTTAACACACTTCGCCACACCCAAATCCTTTGAATTTTTTTTAACTTCAGAGTTTTCCGCCTTATATTTATTCAAATTTATGCTGAAGATTTCAAAAACTAAACTCAACGAGTTCTGGTGGTGAACATTAATGGGTTAAGCTGTATACCCATGAGGCTGCCCTCTGACTCACTTCGACATTAGGTTCCTTAAAAAATTTGTATTATTTGCATTTATTTATGAGCGCAAAGTTTGAACAAATTATGTAAACATATTTTTTTTTTGTATTTAATAAGTACATCTTTTTTACCATTAAAAAATGTTTGACATAAAATTTAGTGAAAAAAAAGCGAAATCTACAAAATTCTGTGTGATATTCTAAAAAATCCGTAGATTTACCTTATTTTGCCGATGTTGTCCGTTTATCTGTGCAATGCCTAAATATCCATATAAATCCGTAATTTCCGTGCAGTTGGCATCACTGCTTCACATGCGTGCGAAACTTATTAATAGTAAAAGTCCAATAGTATTGTTTAATTACCTTCTAACAACATATGTAACATTCTTCAAAACTTTACAAGGCGAATAAATCTTGACTTTTTTATAATATCTTATGGTTCGAGTTTTTTAAACATTTACTCTCTCTAAGCGTAAGAGCATCACCCAGCGTTGCCATATGGTCCGATATATCGGATTTGTTACGATTTTAATACTTGAATCCGACGTTCCGATATTTGACCAAAATTCTTCAAAATGTTACGATTTCAGAAAAAGTAGATCCAGCGTCCGATTTTGCATATATTATTACATACATATATACATATATACATGAAATAATAATATTAGTATTATAAAATTGATGGCAACTTTAAAATAAAAAGATACTCCTGCATTTCCAATAATGGGAAAATTTATTTTTGAATTGTTGAGCTTACCGAATTCCTCAGGTAACGTTGAGCGAACTTTTAGTCAAATAATTATTAATAAAACTAAAGTTCGCAATAGATTAGAGTTAGAAACAGTGGAAGGAACTCTGCATACAAAAGATTATCTGCGTATGAAATATTTTAACTGTTTTAGTCTTGAAATTGATAAAGAATTGATAAACCAATTTAATAAAGCAATGTATATATTACTTCGAAAAAATTATATTTTTTTACACACATTTTTTCACTAAATTTAAATTTTTTGTAGTTTTTGCTGGCTTAAAACAACATTTTTTCGTTAATTTACTTGAAGCAAAAGCTTTACATTTATAGAGTTAAAATTGAACAATTATGTATTATAGCTCTATGCATTTAATTTTTACCGATTCAAGAGATCTACATTAAACCGAACTGTGTTGCAAATGTATTTTTAATTTGATTTTTACTCTTTGTTTGTGTGTTCAAAAATATTTTCAAAATGTAACTCATTATAATTAGTGTCCGACCGAAACCGGAATTTTGGCCGAAGCCGAAACCAAAACCGAACATTCGGCCATTTTATAATATTCGGCCGAAACCGAAATCGAAACCGAAACTGGTTATTAATATGAAAATTTAAGTTTTTACAAGTGATTGTTTTTATTAAAAGAAAACCAAAGTACTCCCAGTAAAAAACAAGTATTATTTCAATATTGAAGTTTATAATAATTAATTGAAGTTTACTATAATAATAAATGAGATAATTTTTTATTTTATTTTTTAGTACACACTCAAAATTTGAGAACTACAAAGCAAAATATTTATGCTTTTCTTAAAGGTTTAGTATTATAAAAATTGAAATATGTATTTCGTTTTCTTTTTCTTTATTCCACACACACAGAATTCGTTCGGAAGATTAATTATCAATTTTTGGCTTAAGTATCTATAACACTTTAATGGTAATTGCAATAGAGATGATAATATCGAAAATGATAGTATCGAACGCATAAAATTAACCAAAATGTTTTGCGTTAATACGATAAATCAAATTATAGACGAACTCATAATTTTTGTTTTGTACAATGCGTTGTAAATATTTTTATTAAACCAAACTTATATATTTGAATTAAATGACTGATGCAAAAATTTTTGGTATAAGTCAAGAATAGCGACAACTCTCTTTATTAATATTTTTTTGTTGGATTATACGGATTTCAACATCCTAAATCCAAATCCAAATTTCAGGCCGCTGGCAATTGGTTAAGAAGTTATAGGCCTCCAAAGTTGCAAAATGGGCTACAAATCTTTCTGTTGTTTTTTAGTGTTCCGCGTTATGGGTATCGAAAGAAAGGGTAATGCTAGTACCTATTCAACGAGGTATGTATCAAACATGAAAATCCATTCATAACTCCTTAAGATATACCTATTATTATATTTACAATTTGTCAGGAAAACTAGTGGTTTACCTTTTACGAAAGCACGACACTAAAAATGTGTATATCTTTGAATAGGTACCTTGTTGAAAAGGTACTTAAATTACCTTTCTTATGATACCCATAGAGTGTAGTTTTATTGAAAAATTTAGAAAAATAGCAAGATTTGTAGGCTATTTTTTCCAACTTTGGAGGCCTATAACTTCTAAACCAATTGCGAGTGGCCTGCAATTTTTCAGATTTGGAGTAAGGAAGCCAAAATCCATATAATCTGCAAAAAAACATATTCAAAATTATAGTTGTCGCTATTCTTGAAATGTTCCGTAAAAATGTTTTGGTAAAAATTTCGGCCTCAATATGGCCGAATAACCGAAACTAGCCGAAACTGCCAAAAAGTGCCGAAACTGGCCGTAACCGAATATTCGGTCGGACACTAATTATAATATATTTTCTATATTTATAATGATGATTGAATTGACTGTTGAAAAAAATGTGATTTATTTAAATAAATAAACCTTAAATTCACGTCATACGTCTAATAAAATGCAATATTTTATTTGTCTTCTTTGTTGTAAAATGCGACTGAAAATTTCTTAGTTCTTGTTTTCAGAGTTTCACAAATCCGATGAGAAATCCGACGAGCAGAGTGCAAAAGTTACGCTGTAAAATTTTTTTTCATGGCAACACTGGTATCACCAAAGAAGTTTTTATTTAAAAGAAGAAGTGTGTGTTTGGCCGCCACGCACGACGCAAGTGGAACCTTCAGAAAACTGTAAAATTTTTTGGTGCAACGACATTTTCATAAAGCATCGTAACATAAGAATGAGATTAAACGACTTGAAAAATCAAAGTTTTAACTTTCCATGCAATTATCTACGCTGTTTTTAAATATATTTAATTTAAATGCTTTTTTGTTCAGGAATTCAATAAAGAGACAACAAAAAAGTTCGCACTGTACCGTTAGGTCAGTGTATATATGGGCTTAACCTTTTTTTTCAAAATTTTGGAAGGCTGAAGCGGAATTCAAAAGATCGTCACAAAATAGTATCTTGAGAATTTTTTCAGATTTTTTTAAAAAGGTTGAGACGTCGCTCAAGGTAGTTTTTTACAAAAAAGTAGTTTTTCAAAATAAAACTTGTGCTTTTTCCCAGAATGAGAGTGCCTAACTTAGAAATTTAATGTTCCAACGATCTTAGTTGGAAAGAAAAATTTTAAAATTATATTTTCGTGCTCTCGAAAGAGGGGTTAGAAATGTTTTTCTGGACAGGAGGGTCAAAAAAGGATTCTTTTTTAAATTTATTTAATGCTTTGTGAAACTGAGTGCTAAGATTTTATTTTTAGAGTGAAAATTTGGAGAAATTGAAGGTTAAAAAAAGACAACATAATTTTTAAAAAACTCCCTTTTTACCCTCCTGACCACAAAAACATTCAGCCCTATCGGAATAATTTTTCATGCGGAATCGGAAAATGGAGTTTTCATATTTAAGATAAGGCTCAAGAACATTTTGAAAATTTGTAATGCAAATTTGTTTATCAACTGTAGATGAACAAATTTTGCATTAAAAATTTTTAAAATGAGAGGACTGATTATTTTTTTTAGTTAGCCACTCATTCTGTGTGGAAAGAACAAGTATTATTTTGAAGAAATAGTTTTTTTTGGGAACTTTCGAATTGCGTTTCAGCCCCGCAAAATTTTGACAAAAAAGAAGTTTACGCCCTTTATATATTTCTTATCTGTTTACAAAAAAGTTCTAAAATAACTCAAAACTTACTCAAAAGTTGCTTATGTTGTAAATATAAAAACTAGTAAAAATTGCATTTCTGACTACCTTTCATGTCGCTAAAACAGGCACTTTTTGAGATATGAGAAAATTATATTTTTTTTTTTAAATACATACATAGTTGCAAATTCTAGCATAAAATTTCCAAAAATATTAAAGTTTTTTCTAAATGACCTTGTTATTTATTATGTTGATTTTATATGATTCAAACACAAATTCTAAATAATCGATAGTTAAAATCATACTTGATTTTAAATACAAATTCTAGTTGTTTGATAGTTTAAAATCGTTTATTGAGCTTTAGGCCAAGGTTAGAACAATTAATTGTTCTAACGAATCTTTCCAAAGAAACAACAACAACAACGTTTTCAATATGAAAAACATCACTAATTGATTTTATTGCAATTTAGACTCTGCTAAACATTTAGAATATGTATTTAAATCGTATGAAATCAACATTTTCAAAAATATTTTATTTTATTTAAAAATGGCTTGTCAATAGCTTTCTTAAGAAACTTCATTTACAAAAAAAGAGCAACAGATGACGGAGATATGATTTATATGAAGTGACTTTATTTTCATAATTTTTACTTTTAGCAAAAAAATGGTATCTCCATAACTGTACAAAAAATGGCGATAAAAAAATAATTAACTTATATTCTTATAAGTGGAAAAGGAACCTAAAGCCTAAAAATTTCAAGAAAATCGAAGAGCATGAGGTCAATCACGACTTGCACTAGACGTGAAATGGCCGATATTACTTTTATATATTTTTTATGAAAAATTTATTTGAAAAATATTTTATAACAATCTTCTAAAAAAATTCTTCTTTTAAGCATATTTTTATCTTTAATTTAAAAAAAATTATAATAATTTACTCTAAAGCTTAGCCCTTAAAGTATTCAAATTATTAAAAAAAAAAACAATTAACAAATAAGTTGCTTATTTGATAAATTGTAAATTAAATTTATTTCCAGAAAAACTAAAAATCTTTAAAAACAAATAAAATTGCATTTCTGATAATCTATTAAAAATAATTTTAATACAATAACCTAAGTGCGTGAAGATAAATTCGTCATTCCGACGCTAACTTAGCAAAGACTCAAACCAAAATTTTTGATCCGCAAAAAGTTAAATTCGTCGTACTTCTTGTTAGGAGGTAATTTCCTCCCAAAATTTAAATCGTTTTTTTTGCAAAGTACGAATTGAACTTTTGGGAGGAAATTAAATTCGTTCTTTTTAAAAAGTACGTATTGAACTTTTGGGAGGAAATTAAATTCGATCTTTTAAAACAGTACAAATTTAACTTTTGGGAGGAAATTAAGTTCATTCTATTTGCAAAGTACGAGTTTAATTTTTGATTCGATTTAGTTTTGGCACAATTTTGAGGCACAATTAAGACTTTTGCCATAGACATTTTTTAAAAGTACTGAAATTGGCTCTCATTGTACTAATTTTCAAATCAAAAATTTCAAAATCTGTGCGTTACATATTTTTGTTAAGCATATCAAATTAAAGGCGATTAAACCACCTTTATAACAATATATAGCTTATAGGGCACAATTAAGATTTTTGCCATAAACATTTTCTAAAAGTAGTGAAATTGGCTCAACAAAAATATGTATCGCACAGATTTTGAGAATTTTTGCTTTGAAAAATAGTACCATTAGTACCATGACCGCCAATTTCGTTACTTCTAAAAAATATTTATGGCAAAAGTCTTAACTGTGCACTCAAAATTGTGACAAAAGCTAAATTCGAATCAAATGTTAAACTAGTACTTTGCAAATAGAAAGAATTTAATTTCGTCCCAAAAGTTAAATTCGTACTTTGTAAAAAGAACGAATTTAATTTCCTCCCAAAAGTTAAATTCGTATATTGTAAAAATAACGAATTTCAATTCCTCCCAAAAGTTAAATTCGTACTTTGCAAAAAGAAAAAAGGGAGGAAATTTCCTCCCAAAAAATTTAACTTTTTGCGAATCAAAAATTTTGATTTGAGTCTCTGCTAACTTAGCGTTTGACGAATATATGTTCACGCACTTCAATAACTTTTGAAGACTATTAGTTCTTTTAAAATCGGGAAATTAAATTCATAGATTTCTTTTTAGAAAATCCCTGACACCATATAATCTTTTTTTAATTATTTCAATATTCTTTCACAGTACTAATACACTATAGTTTTATTATTTTTTTTATACAATACTAAAACTTTTCTATAAAAAATAATTTCTAAGAACATAGAATAAAAATTTAAGCAAATAAAATTTTTTCAGACTATATTGAACTGCACGAAAATCATTACAATGCAAATAAAATACTTTGCTATTAAGATTTACACAAACATTCTAGATTTACCTTCCGGTATATCTACTATTGTACGACTTCTTATCTTGTCTGAAAAAAAGTTATTAATCTATGTAACTTTACTATCAAATCCAGTTTCATTAAAGTTTTCATTCTAAAATCCATAAAAATACTTTTATTGTAAGCCATTTTTACTTTCCCATAAGCTACACCTTGCTCTGATATAAAATTTTATAAAAATTATTAAAAGTTTTTTTTCTTTTCAAACATTCTGAAAACGACGGTATATAAACTAAAAGCAAGAGATAGAAAGGTCCATCGTGGATTATAGCTTACAGAACAGGTTCCTCTTAATAGACCGCCAAATTTTTTAAGTTTCAAGACCATAGCAAACTGACTTAATGTTTCCTTTTTTTTACAATAGGGTATCTAATCCTAATTTATTACAAACATTTTATGGACCTTTCTTTAAAAAATTTATTTTAGATTATACTAATTTGGCCCAACAATCTAAATTTGAATTTTTTACCTTAAATGTTTTTAAAGTCAAGCAAATTTCCTTGTATTATTTGTGTAACCGCGACTGCTGGCACAAATTTAGTCAATACTAATTTATATTTTTATTTCCAAGCTGCCTTGATGAATAATACTAATAACTGCGATTTTTCAAAAATTATTTTCTCTTAAAGATAGCAATAGTTATAAAATAAATAAATAACTAAAATAAATAAATCATAAATTATAGAGCTAAAATAAATCATTAAGAACTCAATGTTTTTAATGCTATCATTTTTTGAATTATTTATTTACTAATAAATATTTAATATTGGTAGTATTAAAACTTAGAAACATTCATTTGCAAAAATTGCAAATGAATTTTTGCAATTCGTTTGCGCAAAAATTGGTTAACTTTTTTTGTTAGTTTTAAAGGTTCATTAATTAAAGTTCTTTGTGTAATAAAATTGGTTTTTAATATGGGATCATGTTAATCGCATATAATTGTTTCACTTTCTATCTCGCAGCCGAATTAGCATCAAAGTTTATTTTTCATACGTTGTTTTTGCCAACAAACAAATGTGCACAAACAAGTACTAATTTTAAGTTACTTGAAAGCGCTTCTTTACACATTTTGCAAGCTCAAGAGAAAAAAGAACAAGCTAAATGTCACTCTATAGATTAGAATTACTTGATCCTTACTTGAAAAATTTGTTCGAGCACGAGTTTGGAGCTATAAACAGCTGATCGTCAAATTATAAGATCAAGATTTTTTATTGTTTTGTGAAAAAAAATTATTCTAGTCATTAAATGCATGTATTTTTTTTTTTATATATTTTGTACAAAGTGCATTTTGAAAAAAAGAAACTAATAAGTTCGAGAAAAAAGCAAATTTTTTTTATTGCAAAAAGGCGTGAACAGCTGTTGGGCTTAAAATTTACTTGAAGTCGTTTCCGTACTTTTTGAGAAATAGTCTCATTTGGAAAGATAATCAAGTTAACCTCTATTTCTCGAACTTAACTCGAACTTTACTTGAAGTTAGTACAGAAACAGATCTATTGTTAACTTGCAAACTACTAAAACAATTGACACGAGTTGAGAGACTACGAAGCACCGTTTGCAGCACCTTTTATGTTTCCAATGACTATGAAATGACAATGAAATTGTCCGACAGTTCAACAGCTACTGCAACGTTTAAAATGCTTTTGAAATTGGTTTGTGTATAGAGCTAAGCGTGGTTTGTACTGTAAAAAGCGTACAGTACTAAGCGGTGGTTTGTTTATATAAATTTGTTTTTATATGTTATTTTCAGGGTCCGAAAATAACCGTTATTTTACGATTTTCAGATGAAAAAGTCAATGAAAAAGTTGCCGGTGGCCTTTTTGAAATATACAATTATTATTGTAATTTTTGCAAATAAAAACGCATTTCAAATTTTTGACTGTTACTATAAAAGTTAAAATTAACCTTAAAGTTTTTTCCTAAATGACCTCTATACTTGTTATGTTGACTTTATATGATTTAAATACAAATTCTAAATGTTTGATAGTTTAAATCATACTTGATTTTAAATACAAATTCTAGTTGTTTGATAGTTTAAAATCGTTTATTGAGCTTAAGGTCAAAGTTAGAACAATTAATTGTTCTAACGAATCTTTCCAAAGAAACAACAACAACAACAACAAAGTTTTTTCAATATGAAAAGGAAAAAATCACTAGCTGATCTTATTGCACAATTTCTGCCCGGCTAAAGGCGTCATCAGAAATCTTTGTGATGCCCGTGCAAGCGCGCACTAACGCACTTTAAATCATATAAAGTCAACATAACAAATATAGAGGTCATTTAGGAAAAAACTTTAATCAAATGGTAGAGCTCGACCAAACGGAAACAGCTGAAAACAAAATCAACAAAATTCTAAAAACAACTTCAGTTAACTTGCTTTGTTAGTGCAGACTGCCAGCAGGCTGTTGGACTACATATAATAACATAAGCATAGAGACTAAAGTAAAACAGAAATACAACAACAAATGTGAAATTATGAAAATTGAGAACAACTGAGAAATTGACACTTCAAATCTCATCGCCCTCCCGGTGGTGCAGAGCGTTAGTGCGCGCTTGCGCGGCTATCAAAGATTTCTGATGAAGCCTTTAGCCAGGCCGAAATTGCAATAAAATCAGCTAGTGATTTTTTCCTTTTCATATTGAAAATTTTGTTGTTGTTTCTTTGGAAAGATTCGTTAGAACAATTAATTGTTCTTACTTTGACCTTAAGCTCTATAAACTATTTTAAACTATCAAACAACTAGAATTTGTATTTAAAATCAAGTATGATTTAAGCTATCAAACATTTAGAATTTGTATTTAAATCATATAAAGTCGTTAAAATTAACCGTTATTTTTTGCTTTGTATTTTTTCGGTCAAAAATAACTGTTACTTTTGACTTTTGTGTTTGAGGTAAACAGTAGCAGCTATTTTGTGCCTATTATTTTTTCAGTCAGAAATAGCTGTTACTTTAGACTTAAATTTGAAAAAATACAAGGCAAAAAATAACGGTTAATATCAACGAGCTAGTTGACCGAATAAAAAACTAATGATGCAATTATATTTGTCTCATAAGAGCGTACATTTTGAGCTATTAAGCTTGTTTCAGTTTTAAGAACAACGGCCGCAATGCAAAGATTCCCCCAAAAAAAACTCAAAAAATTATAATTATTTAAGCTCTTTCAATCTGAATTTATTTGTAAAAAAAAGTTCAAATAACTAAAACCCGACTACTAAAAATCACGCTCTAAAAAGTATGAAACAAGAAAATGTTCTCATCTCAAATTTTTATGTATAAACTATTCAATGTTTTTGTTTATTAAATAAACAACTTGCACATAATATATTTTATTATATTTTATGCATATTCATAGTGATATTCAGAAGATATCCGTAGTTGTATGCCACCCCATATACCATGGTTATATAACGGCCTCTAGATTTATGGTGATATGTCGTCCTCTTGATGCACTTTGCCCTAAAGCTTATGATCGCTTGTATTGTTACAATGTATTGTTTTTTAGGATATGTGGCATACGACCACGGATATCTTCTGAATATCACTATGAATATGTATAAAATACAAAAAAATATATTATGTGCAAGTTGTTTACTTAGTAAACAAAAAACATTGAATAGTTTATACATAAAAATTTCAGATGAGAACATTTGCCTGTTTCATACTTTTTAGAGCGTCGTTTTTAGTAGTCGGGTTTTAGTTTTTTGAAATTTTTTTTATTTAAATTATTTTGGGGATGCAATTTTTATATAATCGAATGTATTAACTTTTTATTAATTATTTTATGATCAATTAATAAACAAAGATGCTCCGGACGAGGAAAATGCTTCCAACGATACCGATGTAAATTGTATGTTACGTTACATAACCTATAACCAGCGGTCAAAACGTTTCCAACGATACCTCATTTGTTAAATTCTGATAAGTAGTTTAGAAGTTAGGGTTTATTTTACTTTCCGTCTTCTAGAGGGCGCTACATTCAATTTTATGTGACATCATATAACCTATAACCAGCGCACGGTGAAAACGCTTCTAACGATACCTCATTTGTCAAATTATGATTAGTAATTTTGAAGTTAGGGTAGTTTAGAAGTAAGGGGTTTAGTTGACTTTTTGTCCTCTAGAGGGTATAGCGCCCTTAAACTTTATGTGATGTCACATGCCTTTTCTTGATCGGACAATTAAAACGCTTCTAACGATACCTCATTTCCTTATGTCACTAAAAAAAATTTTCTGATAAGTTTATGTCCGCTAGAGGGCGCTTTATTAAATTAAATGTGACGTCACATAGCCATTAACTAGAAAACTATCAAAAAGCTTCCAAAAATACCTCATTTGTCAAATTATGATAGGTGGTTTAGAAGGGAGAGTGAAACAGATGTACATACATACATACATACCGGTCAAACACATATACCTCTCCTTTTGCTTCGCCGTAATCGGGTAAAAATACTTTACTATTTGTGTCAAAAAATTCTAAAAAAACTCTAGTCAAAAACCCTAGAGCTACGATTTTTAACTATTCGCTAACGTGGCTTTTTCTTATAACTTCAATATCTTTTAAAATTTAAATATTTATGTTGACTTTATATGATTTAAATACAAATTCTAAATGTTTGATAGTTTAAATCATACTTGATTTTAAATACAAATTCTAGTTGTTTGACAGTTTAAAATCGTTTATCGAGCTTAAGGTCAAAGTTAGAAACAATTAATTGTTCTAACGAATTTTTCTAAAGAAACAACAACAACAACAAAGTTTTTTTCAATATGAAAGGAAAAAAACCACTAGCAAATTGATTTTATTGTACAATTTCTGCGTGCTAAACGCGTCATCAGAAATCTTTGTGATTGCCCGTGCAAGCGCGTAGACGCACTGCACCATCGGGGCGATGAGATTTTGAAGCTTCAATTTCTCATTTTTTCCCTTAATTTCATAATGCCACATTTGTTGTTGTATTTCTGTTTTTACTTTAGTTTCTATGCCTATATTATATGTAGTCCAACAGCCTGCTGGAATTCTGCACTAACAAAGCATGTTTACTGAAGTTGTTTTTAGAATTTTTGCTGATTTTGTTTTTCAGCTGTTTCCGTTTGGTCGAGCTCTACCATTTGATTAAAGTTTTTTCCTAAATGACCTCTATGTTTATTATGTTGACTTTATATGATTTAAATACAAATTCTAAATGTTTGATAGTTTAAATCATACTTGATTTTAAATACAAATTCTAGTTGTTTGACAGTTTAAAATCGTTTATCGAGCTTAAGGTCAAAGTTAGAAACAATTAATTGTTCTAACGAATTTTTCTAAAGAAACAACAACAACAACAAAGTTTTTTTCCAATATGAAAGGAAAAAAAAAACCACTAGCAAATTGATTTTATTGTACAATTTCTGCGTGCTAAACGCGTCATCAGAAATCTTTGTGATTGCCCGTGCAAGCGCGTAGACGCACTGCACCATCGGGGCGATGAGATTTTGAAGCTTCAATTTCTCATTTTTTCCCTTAATTTCATAATGCCACATTTGTTGTTGTATTTCTGTTTTTACTTTAGTTTCTATGCCTATATTATATGTAGTCCAACAGCCTGCTGGAATTCTGCACTAACAAAGCATGTTTACTGAAGTTGTTTTTAGAATTTTTGCTGATTTTGTTTTTCAGCTGTTTCCGTTTGGTCGAGCTCTACCATTTGATTAAAGTTTTTTCCTAAATGACCTCTATGTTTATTATGTTGACTTTATATGATTTAAATACAAATTCTAAATGTTTGATAGTTTAAATCATACTTGATTTTAAATACAAATTCTAGTTGTTTGACAGTTTAAAATCGTTTATCGAGCTTAAGGTCAAAGTTAGAAACAATTAATTGTTCTAACGAATTTTTCTAAAGAAACAACAACAACAACAAAGTTTTTTTCAATATGAAAGGAAAAAAACCACTAGCAAATTGATTTTATTGTACAATTTCTGCGTGCTAAACGCGTCATCAGAAATCTTTGTGATTGCCCGTGCAAGCGCGTAGACGCACTGCACCATCGGGGCGATGAGATTTTGAAGCTTCAATTTCTCATTTTTTCCCTTAATTTCATAATGCCACATTTGTTGTTGTATTTCTAAACATGCTTTGTTAGTGCAGAATTCCAGCAGGCTGTTGGACTACATATAATATAGGCATAGAAACTAAAGTAAAAACAGAAATACAACAACAAATGTGGCATTATGAAATTAAGGGAAAAAATGAGAAATTGAAGCTTCAAAATCTCATCGCCCCGATGGTGCAGTGCGTCTACGCGCTTGCACGGGCAATCACAAAGATTTCTGATGACGCGTTTAGCACGCAGAAATTGTACAATAAAATCAATTTGCTAGTGGTTTTTTTCCTTTCATATTGAAAAAAACTTTGTTGTTGTTGTTGTTTCTTTAGAAAAATTCGTTAGAACAATTAATTGTTTCTAACTTTGACCTTAAGCTCGATAAACGATTTTAAACTGTCAAACAACTAGAATTTGTATTTAAAATCAAGTATGATTTAAACTATCAAACATTTAGAATTTGTATTTAAATCATATAAAGTCAACATAATAAACATAGAGGTCATTTAGGAAAAAACTTTAATCAAATGGTAGAGCTCGACCAAACGGAAACAGCTGAAAAACAAAATCAGCAAAAATTCTAAAAACAACTTCAGTAAACATGCTTTGTTAGTGCAGAATTCCAGCAGGCTGTTGGACTACATATAATATAGGCATAGAAACTAAAGTAAAAACAGAAATACAACAACAAATGTGGCATTATGAAATTAAGGGAAAAAATGAGAAATTGAAGCTTCAAAATCTCATCGCCCCGATGGTGCAGTGCGTCTACGCGCTTGCACGGGCAATCACAAAGATTTCTGATGACGCGTTTAGCACGCAGAAATTGTACAATAAAATCAATTTGCTAGTGGTTTTTTTTTCCTTTCATATTGAAAAAAACTTTGTTGTTGTTGTTGTTTCTTTAGAAAAATTCGTTAGAACAATTAATTGTTTCTAACTTTGACCTTAAGCTCGATAAACGATTTTAAACTGTCAAACAACTAGAATTTGTATTTAAAATCAAGTATGATTTAAACTATCAAACATTTAGAATTTGTATTTAAATCATATAAAGTCAACATAATAAACATAGAGGTCATTTAGGAAAAAACTTTAATCAAATGGTAGAGCTCCACCAAACGGAAACAGCTGAAAAACAAAATCAGCAAAAATTCTAAAAACAACTTCAGTAAACATGCTTTGTTAGTGCAGAATTCCAGCAGGCTGTTGGACTACATATAATATAGGCATAGAAACTAAAGTAAAAACAGAAATACAACAACAAATGTGGCATTATGAAATTAAGGGAAAAAATGAGAAATTGAAGCTTCAAAATCTCATCGCCCCGATGGTGCAGTGCGTCTACGCGCTTGCACGGGCAATCACAAAGATTTCTGATGACGCGTTTAGCACGCAGAAATTGTACAATAAAATCAATTTGCTAGTGGTTTTTTTCCTTTCATATTGAAAAAAACTTTGTTGTTGTTGTTGTTTCTTTAGAAAAATTCGTTAGAGCAATTAATTGTTTCTAACTTTGACCTTAAGCTCGATAAACGATTTTAAACTGTCAAACAACTAGAATTTGTATTTAAAATCAAGTATGATTTAAACTATCAAACATTTAGAATTTGTATTTAAATCATATAAAGTCAACATAATAAACATAGAGGTCATTTAGGAAAAAACTTTAATCAAATGGTAGAGCTCGACCAAACGGAAACAGCTGAAAAACAAAATCAGCAAAAATTCTAAAAACAACTTCAGTAAACATGCTTTGTTAGTGCAGAATTCCAGCAGGCTGTTGGACTACATATAATATAGGCATAGAAACTAAAGTAAAAACAGAAATACAACAACAAATGTGGCATTATGAAATTAAGGGAAAAAATGAGAAATTGAAGCTTCAAAATCTCATCGCCCCGATGGTGCAGTGCGTCTACGCGCTTGCACGGGCAATCACAAAGATTTCTGATGACGCGTTTAGCACGCAGAAATTGTACAATAAAATCAATTTGCTAGTGGTTTTTTTCCTTTCATATTGAAAAAAACTTTGTTGTTGTTGTTGTTTCTTTAGAAAAATTCGTTAGAACAATTAATTGTTTCTAACTTTGACCTTAAGCTCGATAAACGATTTTAAACTGTCAAACAACTAGAATTTGTATTTAAAATCAAGTATGATTTAAACTATCAAACATTTAGAATTTGTATTTAAATCATATAAAGTCAACATAATAAACATAGAGGTCATTTAGGAAAAAACTTTAATTTAAATATTTTTCAAACTTAAAAAACGGATAGCATAATTTTTTTTTTAAATTTATTTCAAAAATGGCTTAAAATAAACACTCAAAAATGCTTTTAAGTCGAACGCATATGACCCATATTTATGAACTTTTCTTTTGTTAGTCATATCATCTTCATATCGTGAAAAAATATCTATCACTGTTACATACGGTTACACATTAAAATACTCACTGTTGCGTACTGTTACAAATCAGAAATTATTACAGTTATAAATTGATTTTTATTAAATTAAACTGGGATTTAGCTTTAACATCATTATTGACGACAAATTATACCGCAAATCGCTAAGAACAAGTTTTAACGCTAAGAACGCTCACTTGAGTTTCAAGAACGGTATGTTATATGCAAGCGAGTCTTCTAAGCCAAGGAAACAAATATTTCTTCTCGTTCCAGTACTCCACCAAATCTGCATCAATATTGATGCGTTTTTCTCTATATCCCAGTGGGCAATTGCAGTAGTTCCAAGGCCTTCTAGCAGGCCTGCATTAGGTTTTATTTGCTTTCCACACTCCTTGCAAACACCGTTGTATTGCTTGTATGAAATGGGAAAATTTGTCAGGCCTACCGCTCTCCTTGCTCAAAGAGACCTGCCAGAAGCGCTCTTTCGAGAAGTCACGTTAGAAGGAAAAGCAATATAAATATCAACTTCAAATAAAAAATTACTAACAATTTCAGACTTAGCAGACTCAGCACCATGGTCCTCTCATGCGGCGGTCCGACATCTTACCCACTCGTCTATCGTGGTTGATAAGAATCAATTGCTAATTTTGTGTCAAAACAAATAAAAGTAAGCTTTCGGGAGCCAACTTGGTCAAAAAAAAATTTTTGTTTTTTTTTTTTTAAATCTACATTTTTTTTACAAACTGTTCTGTGTATTTAAAATTTTTTTTTAATTTTTTTATAAATTTTCTTCATACAAAAATATAAGAAAAGACTAATATGTAATGTGTTAGTTTTCGGGAGCCCGGGTTCGAGACCCAACTTTGACAAAAAAAAATTTTTTTGTTGCTTTTTTTTAAATCTAAATTTTTTTACAAACTGTTGTTGAATTAATTTTGTAAATTGTTTCATATAAAATAATATGAAAAGAATCAGAACCTTCAAAAGTTAGGCCTTACAGAAGTACTCATCAGTGATCATGGAAGGTGTATTGACGCCAATAATAACAGAGGTAGCATGCCTTCTTTTGCGGAGCACTCGCTGAATTACCCACTGGGATTTATCTAATAAAAAAAAAATGGTTTGCGGATGTTTTCGTCAATAGTAATGTTTTCTTCATAGGACGAAGAACTTTCTGCTTCCATTTCGCTAATTCCACGTCTTTGCTAATTCCAAGAGGTGAAGAGAATTTTTAACGATTAAAAATGCTTGTTCTTTGACCGTCTATGATGATAATGCATTTGGACTCGACCGTGCAAATGTTTGCTGAAAAGCAATCCCAAAAAGCAATCCCTTCAAAAGCAATCCCTTTCTTATTTCGTGTTATTTCAATCGCATTATTAGTAAACACATTTTTCTATAACAAATATAAATTGTTAACAAATCATAAATCCGTTTGGTATAAATGCATAAATTACCTTCTGCATACTTCGAATTTGATATAATATCTTTTTAAGGTGTCTTTTGGCAGATTCACATTTCTCTTTGAATAAAGTACGCCTCAATCTTGGGTCCAAAGAAAAGGAAGCATACATTGTATCATTTTCTAATAAAATAATTTGTCTTAACTCGATGTGTTTTAAAAGTTTTGTGCTGATTTCGGTGTTTAAATCTTTTAACTAGAAAGTCAAATCCAACCAAATCTTGTAAAATCACCTAATAATAACTGACTACCTTACTTTAAAGTACCTTTAAAGTACCTTAATAAACTGGTGATAGAACAGATAAAATATTTCCGATTTTCACCCGTTCTGATACTTGTAGTTGTTTAGCATTGATTAATGGTAAATGCGAAACTCCTTCTGTTTTAAAAGTCCCTTCAATATAATATATGTGGAACTCCAACGTATTGCAACGTCCAGTTGAGGCTCAGATATATTGAAACGTTTAATTTTGTATCTAAATAATTGATTAGTAATATTACTCCTTTAGAATTGCAGTCTAATGTCATTAGTGACTATAAAGCTATTGATTAAAGAGATTTCTATTCTATTTCTGGTCTATTGATAGTTCCCTCTTTTTTTGATTTATTCCGTCTCGTTATCATACACTAATTAACTCAATTTTATTGTCTCTTCATCTTGAATTATTATTATATTATTTATTATATGTGTTATTAGTTTTTCACCGTAACGCTACCGATCTCAAGGTTTTTATCAAAGTAAAAGCTCCACTAATTATGTTTGGGTTGCAGCCTGCCAAAAAAATTCTTTACCGCCAGTTGAAGCGTGTGTGCAGCGCATTTAATGGAGACTATTTCCTGGTAATCAATATTGTTTGCAACATCTTCGTAAGATTCTTCATTCAGATTTTCTAAACAATTTTCTTCTTCGTCTTCACTTTCTTCGTAAGGTAAAAGTTCAAACGCTTTAACAATATTCTTTCCATTATCCGTAGTTATGGAATGCACTTGTTTTTCGCTTATGTAAAAGCTGCTCAAAATGCTTTCAATTTACATTATAAAATTTAAAAGTCAGAATTAATTGCACATTAATTTCTAATATAGACTGATCGCTATGAGTGGCTGTATCAATTTTCAGGTTAAATATTTTTCCCTCTACTATTTCTGTTTTAGTCCTTTTAAGTTTTTCAAATTTTGAATTAACTCCATTTCCTCACAAAGGAATCGCAGCCATTATCGTTTTTTGATACGAAAACGTTTTAAACATTGGAATTGGATTCCGATATTTGAGGGTTTAAAGATGCCGAAAATTAACTCAAAAAATGTAATGGAGTTAATTCAAAATTTGATAAACTTAAAAGGACTATAACAGAAATAGTAGAGGAAAAATATTAAGCCTGAAAATTCATACAATCACGAGTATATTTATTGCATTTCCGACCCATTTCTTTTATTTGTAACTTAAATATTTGTCTTCACTCAATATTTCACATGTTTTATGCGCAACCTATTGAAAACTAGAAAGATTTTAGTCAACGAAGCCAAATCTGGTCATTTTTAAACTGTTTTTTCGTTTTTATTTGATCTTTTTGTTTTTGTTTGCTCTTTTCGTTTGTGCTTATTTGTTTTTGTTTTTGTTTGTTGTTGTTGTTTGTTTGTTTTTATAGTTATAATTTCGTTTTTTTTTAAGGTATTAGTGAGCCGACAGTTTAAAAAATTCAAATTACCTGATATTTTTGACTGAAAAATAAAAGGCACAAAATAACTGTTATTTTTGACCTAAAAAAAAAGTCAAAAGTAACAGTTATTTTTGACCGAAAAAATAAAATTGAAATGAAAACTAAAAAATTGCTTAATAATTATAAAAATGTATGTTCTTTCATTTATCTTTTTAAAAAGAACTCCAAAATTTTGTTTTTTCATTAAAAAAAAATAAAAAACTGTGCAGTTAATTTTACTACAGATAGTTGGGAGGTAAATCCAAATATATTAGCCGTTACTTTCTCAAAATTGGAAAGTAAATTTGCATTCTTCTCTCATTTAGCTAAAATTTTTTCCTCGAATATCTTTTCCTCTTCTTGAAAGGCTTGCCAAAACTTTGTTAAAAAAGTTGCAAAAACTTTTGGCCTTGACTCTTTAATCGTTAAATACCAGTATTTATTATTTATTTGTCAAAAACGGATGCTGACATCATTAATCACAGCCTTAACGAAGCTGATTCACTGACTCTTAAACCAAGAAGCGAACCGCAAAGCTTGTTGCAACAGAAAATGGATCTTTATTTATTTAACCCACTCCAGGGGGTAACCATAACATTCCAAAGTTCTGGTGTTTTTGCTTAATTTTCAGTGGTTGCCTTGCGTTGTGTTTATTTGTTGCTTTACTTCATGTCTTACCAAAAATTTATTCAAGCTACTAACCAAGCCAAACAATCAAGAGTTTCGGCTAAGTTACGGAATTTGTTGTCGTTGCATGCGTGTTGTTGTGGCTGGTTACCTTTACATACCACATCTTATATTTATCTTTGAAGAGTTGGATTTGCTTAACGTAGCCTGTGGTGGTGGTCGTTCGATCGAATGCCGGTAGTCAAAGACTTCCGCAGGAAATTCGTGGTTTTTTTTGGCTTAGATTTCGGCACCGAAAGCTCTTACTGCGCAGTTAACAGCTACGTGAGTGTCAATAACTGGACTCTGTGTGTGTGTGTGTGTGTGTGTGTGTGTGTGTGCGTGCGTGTGAGTTAAAACCCAGAAGAAAAAAGGCCGATAGAAGGTATGTGGCATGTTATAATTTTAATGCTAAGCTTAGAAGTCTATTTTTTGCAATTTTAAAAACTTCCTCTTAACTTCTAAGTGAGGTGCATTAGCAAAAGTATCATGTTTGCTTATGCAAAATTCTGATTCATTTTAAGGGACAGCAACTTCAATATTTTCATGATTGTTGTAATTCGACGAAACTTCGTGTTTTTGCGGAAACACTTTTGATAGCAACAATGTTGATAAATAAATAAAATAAACTGGCCATTTCAGCCCTTGGAAGGACTTTGACCTAGCTTCTATTGATCAATTGTGTTGTGCGTGTTGTTAAATGTTTTATCACAAATGACCGAGAACTGGACCTACGTGTTTTATGCCGACTCTGAACGGCTTATGTTCTCCAGAAGCTTTACATGGCAATTTTTACTCTCTGAGGTTTGCCATTGTGAGGTTTGCAGAGAGGTGACGACTGAACAGAAAAATTAATTCAATTTAAAAAACTTTTCTGTCCGAGCTGGAATTGAACCCGGGCTACCGCGGCTCTTTAGCTTAGGGGCCACGCACTCTACCCACTAGGCTACGGTCGCCACTTTATCAACAATGTTGATATGTATATTATTTCAACAACATCAAAATAGTGCGATTGGCTCAGTTGGATAGGGCTTTAGTTTTTATTCTTGTTTTTTTGGAATCTTGAGTAGTGAGTTCAAATCCCAGCAGTGACATAATTGTTTTTTTTTTTCTTAATGCGGCATTGTCGGTCTTTGTAGTATATTGAAAAGTTCGCTAGACTATCAACTCAGAAATCCCCGGTTCGAGTCCGTGTTCGGGCATGGCTTTTTTCGCTTTCTTTGTTCTTTACTACATTTTAATTTATTGAAAGAAAAAATCCACAGCTTAATTTTGAAAAATGTGGAATTATAGGACAGGAAAAACTGAGGGCTAGAAATTCTTGCCGCGGTTAAGGCATAACACTAGACTCGGTTATAAGCAATTCAAATTCTTTCATGTTTGTTCCGCCTAATCGATAATTCACGTTTGGTTCCAATCTATTCTTCCTCTAATAATCTACCCCTTTCCTTTCAGGTCAAAGGCCAAACGTTGTTGTTTAAAACGCATTCCTTGGTTCTTTTATTAAAAGAAACGGCTTTTAGTTTTTTTTTTAGTTTGTTTTGTTTTTAGTGATATCGTTCTGTTTTTTTTGCATTAATTGCTTATAATGACAAAGCGACCGCGTTAATTTTCTTACTCTGTGCTCGTACGTTTTTTCTTAATGGAGCAAAATAAGCGATGGTTAGTTAACAGCTGCGTTGGTCTCCGGATAATGGTAATTTTTCAATTGCCGGCAACATGGGTTGGAAGTTCAGCAGACATACTTGCCTTCATACCCACTTATATCTTGTTTTTCTATAGGCATGTCCTAGGAGGGCATTTCTAACAAATGAACTACCGTAGCAGCAATGCAGCATGCATAATTAATACCGTGTGACGAATGCAGCATTAATGCCGTGAGATGCATGCAGCATTGCTGCTACAGCAGTTCATTTGGCAGACTTGCCGGCCGAGGACATGCCTAAAGAAAAAAATTATAAGCGGGTATGGAGGCGAGCATGTCTCCTGACCTTCCGAGGCATGTTGCCGACAGACATACAGCAGGGCTTCTTTTGCAACTGGGAACTTCTATGAAAATGTACTTGTTTCACACAAAATCACCCTTGAACACAAACGTACGCTAGCCATACTGCTTAATCTTCTTTATATATATATTTATGGTTTGGCGTTACGGTTAACTTAACTATTAAGTAAACAAAGTTATGTAGATGAATTTGTATGTGTGTATATTAGTGTGTGTTATCTTTACCTCATACACGTTTCTTTTAAATAATGTAGTTGTGTTTCTCTGTTGCTTTGCTTTTAAGAATCTATTGAGTCACAATGCCTTTTGCAAAAAATCTTAAGGTTCTTTTAAAAAATTACCAAAATTTTTTCCACTTGTTGTACGTTTATAAGATGAAAAGTTGTTTTTTATCCTTACTCTTTGAGATCTGCCATTCAGGTAGTTGAACATAAAACAAACCGATGTATGGGAAAAACCAAAGTTAGACATGAGCTTTTTACAGAGCAGAGAGTGATCCACAGTGTCAAATGCCTTAGAGAAGTCTAACAGGCAGAGTAAGCTCAAATGGCCCATATCATATGGCACTCTAATGTCATCTAAAATTTTGACCAGAGCAGAGGAACAGCTATGTCCAGGTCGGAAACCTGACTGTAGATTATGCATAAGACCGAAAGTGTTTAAGTGGTTGAAAATTTGTTCAGCCATGAGGTGCTCGCATACTTTGGATAACGATCCTAATAAGCTTATTGGCCGGAAATCAGATGGCTCACAGGCATTTGACTTTTTATGCTATGGGAATGACAGTTGCCAATTTCCATATCTCAGGATAACTAGACGTTGTAAAACAATAGTTTATGATATGAACTAGTGGGCTCAGCACATAAGGTAAAATACATTTAATAAACTTTATGGAGATACCATCAACTCCAGTAGCATTAGATTTAATCTTATTAATGCATCGTGCTACGTCCATTTCACTTACTGCGTTAAATTGAAACTCATGAATGTGATGAGTCGTACTTACAAGTTCATCAGCAAACTCGGATATAAAGGTGGTCGTGGAAGTAGATGTGGAATTAGCTACAAAATAATCATTTAAGAAGTTGGCGTCAATTTGACACGATTCAGTTACTTTGTTACATACATTTAGAGTCCTGAGGTTGTTCCAGAGCTGTTTAGATGATAAGGTAAAAGCTAGTTTTGACATAAAGAACATCTTTTTGGAGAGCTTAATAGAATTGGTGGCTATATTTCTAGCTTGTCTATACGCTTCCCAGTTAAATGAATTTGGATTGCGCTTCCACCTGCTATATAATCTGTTCCGCTTTTTAAGTGCCAATTTGACAGAATGAGAAAACCAGGGACAGTTGTTGGTAATACGACGCGTGCGCAAGGGAACATACATATCGAACAGATAGCTTATATTGTTTAAGAAAAAATTTAGCTTTTCATCGACTGAAGAAAAAAACCAACAGTCCGACCAGTTTATTTGAGATAAGCTGTTAAACAATGACAAGTAATCAATCGACCTGTAGTCGCGGTACTCGAAGAAGGTTTGAGCAGCAGTCTTTGAGAGATCAATGTTCAACGTGATAAAGATAAGGTCATGATCGGAAACGAATGAGATTTGGTCGAAGAGCGTTACTAGTGATACATCAGATACAACAAAAACATCTAATAAACTAGGACAGGCATTGTTAGAGAAACGTGTTGGCACTGTGTTATTGACTACATTGAGCCCTACTCTGGCCACTTCATCGAGAAACTCACATGAAAGACTGTCATTAGCCAATAAATTTATGTTAAAGTCGCCGCACAAAATAAAATATTCAAAATCTATAACGCAATTTGAAATTTCAGTGAAAAGAGGTTCTAGGCTACAATTACGATTGGGATAATAACTTTAGTATTATTATCCGATATTAAAACATTCAGATATTCGACACCTGAACCACTTGACTTTCCTACCACATTTACATTTAAATTTTCTTTACAGTATATAGCGACCCCGTATATAGCGTATATATACAGTATATAGCGACATGCGTGTAAAATATTAGTATTCCCTGGAAGACTTTGTCCTGCCACGGACCGCCTTACTGCTATATAAGAATTTTCATGCTAATCGGAAAAAATTTTATAGTTTCACCCCCTCAACCTTTGATTATTTCTTTAAAAATTTTTTTATTCAGATAGCATTTTTATTTTATAACTACACCAAACTATATTATTACATTTAAATTGAATATTGTTGATATAAAAATTAAATACAGGGAGCACTATTGAATGAAAAATAATCCTCAAAAAGGATATTTAATTTTTTCTTTCAATGTATATGTAAAGCTGTAGCAACTAAAATAAAATAAATTTACTTTTTTTTATATATGATATTTTGTTTGATGGGTCTTGAAGTCTCTTTTAATGCGGGCATTTGAGATCTTGCTACAAGGAAAACAGAAAACATAGCAAGCAAAGTGCAGTTTATTTTCTGCCCCCGATTCGGATCATCCGTACATCCGGTTCATCATTAATGCACATTATTTTCATCTTTCATCACTTAATTTTATTTTAAATTATGGGTTTTAACATAAAAGACACAGTAAAACATAAACAAAAATATAAATTAAACTTATTGAAATAATTAATATACACTTTAAATATATAATAATTTACGCATACATAAAATTTGTATTTACATACTTTTCATTGAATTTCATTTACATTATTTTCACTGTTTGCGTCATTAATCATTGCATTATATTCTTAAAAAAGTTATAGGCTTATGGTAGCTGAAATAAGAAACAAAAAATTTTGGACGATGCAGTCCCACTCATGTTAAAATTATTATTAGGTAGCCTTGGCAACTACTTATTTTCTCACGAGCTGCGACCATCGAATTTCAAACGAAAGAAAACAATATAAAGTACGTGTGTCACACACATTGGCAGCTTTCAGCGGAGTCAATAGTTGGCAACTGTTTTTTTTTAAATTTGAGTGAGAAACTTTTGCAATTAGCGGGGTTCACATGATCCTACATGTCGTCACGCCTGGCGTGATGGGTGAATAACTGTAAAACGATCACACATGCTATCAAACCTCATTTGGCTAAAAAATTTCGTGTAGGCAACATGTCGTAGATTTGGCAGCAGCTATACTACCAACATTTTTGTACTACTGGCTGTACTACTACCAGTAGCCAAAAACACTTTTTATGCTTTATTTTTTGCATTTC
Source organism: Dichetophora obliterata (assembly GCA_963920525.1). Taxonomy (NCBI): domain Eukaryota; kingdom Metazoa; phylum Arthropoda; class Insecta; order Diptera; family Sciomyzidae; genus Dichetophora; species Dichetophora obliterata. The sequence continues at coordinate 186,381,714 of OY986435.1, read as the reverse complement.
TATTTTTGTACACTTAAGTTTTAATGTTATCTTGTCTCCGCCATTAGTTTTTAAATGGTATTATGGCTGCTCATCAAACCTTGAATTTGAAAAATTTAAAATTCAAGCCAACATGTTGTCAGTCGGCTGTATCGAGCGTTCGAACGGTCAAATACGAGGCTTGTCCTACCAGGCGTGACAACATGTAGGACCATGTGAACCCCCTATTAAATGATCCATTCACAGCAGGTGAGTCCTCTGAATACGACCAATGTGTGTGTCACACGTTCTGTATTTTGTTTTCTTTTGCTTGACATTCGATGGTCGAAACACGAAATGTCACCCCTACCTATTACTTATTATACCATGTCCCTTATTATACCATGTCAGAGAATATGCTGGCGATATTTATAAAACTACAAATGTTTTTATGTTGGTCATGAAACTTAAATACACGCTCTTGAATATTGGCTACCAGGCGCTCAGCAAATGCAGCAAACATGGCAAAATTAAACAAGGTAGTGTTAGGGCGGAGAGCCGGTGACCGAAACTGTCAAAACGAAGTTGACATTTCATACAAAATCTGCAACCAATAAGAATGCAATATGAAAGCAAGAATTGGAAAATATATCAAAATGGATGAGAACACATTCAGCCCTAACACTACCTTGTCTAACTCTACTATGGCAGCAAGCAACCATCAATAAGTTTATCTGCGGACAAATCGTTCCTTCATAAAAAAAATCATGAAGGATATTTACTGTTTTTCTGTCAATGTATATGTAGATCTGTTACTGAACTAATATACATTTACAACAACAATTACCAAGCAAATCTACTTTAACGATGAACAGAGAAGAGCAGTATCACATCGGTTGCGCAACGTTAGAGGAAATGAACCGAATTGGCGGCGGAAAATAAACAGCACTTTGCTTGCTATGTTTTTTGTTTGCCTGGTAGCAAGATCTCAAGTGGAGGAGGCATTAAAAGAGACTTCACGACCAGTCAACAAAATACAAATATGAAAAATTGCAAACTTATTTCATTTTAGCTACAGCTAGCTCTACATATACATTGAAAAAAACACTAACATTCAATAGCTGCATTCCCGTGTTCGTTGATCTAGAGCGCGGCTCTATTTTATTCACAAAACAAAAACAAAAATTAGAACCAGCTCGATTTCTAGCTCTATTTCTGATCTTACTGTTGGTTTAGACCGCCTATACGAACGAAAAATTTATCGCAAACAATTTATTGCAATAAATTCTTCATTAAGACCGCACGAACATCAATCGCGAACAAACATTGGCCGCCATCTTGTACGTTCAACATCAATTTCATTTGAATATTTCATTTGACTATATATGTAAATAAATAAATAAATAAATAAATAAATAAATAAATAAATTTGTGCATTTGGCCGAACATCAATAAATAAAGGTTTGATAACTCCTTATTTTTATATTAGTACTAAAACTTATACTCCGTTTTCCCACAACAAATGGCTTGCCACTCCATAACAATATATTACTCGTATTAGTTATCGTAGAAAAGACGTGTGTTTAACTTAAGGGCCCATTTAAGTTTTTAAACGAACAAAAATTAAATGTTTTCACATTTTTCGTGTCAATAAATTTCGTAAATTTTAAGTAAATAAAATAAAAATTTCTACCAAATTGTATGCACTTATTAAGCAAATACAATTGGTACTTTTAGTCGTTCGACTTTTATTTTAGAGAAATACTTTTTATGTTATAACTTTAAAGAATTGCTTTTAGTCACAAATCGAATTTTCAACTACCATTTTGATTAATATCCACATTTTTCTAAAATCTTCGATTAAAAACTCAAAAAATTTCAGCAGAACCTAAAATATTTATTTTATTTGAGCAAGCTCTATTGCGGACTCCTGCTATATTAAATAATATTTGCTATCCATAAACACAAAATTTTCACTAAAAGTTATATAGTTATTATTAAAAAGAAAATTACCTCAAATAAACAGTCGCTTTAAAATGAAACTTTAAATATAGGGTGTTTTCCGCTTAAATAACTTAATTTAGCCCTCTACACAACACAATTATATTGCAGCGAAAATTAACAGAACACTTTAAAAAACATAAATTGCTACATATTTGAGTACTTTTCATAAATTATTCTCTTAAGCTACTCCTATTTGCTACTTTTCTGTTTTTAAACACAGCGCAACACCGGATTCGCCCAAAAAGATCGAAGTTAGTTCGATCAGAGCGAACGAAGGAATCTTCATTCGTTCGTCCTTATTTACTGTTTACACCGGGCAAACATCGTTCGCGATAAATTTTTAGCGAACACTTGAGATTTGATCTGATCTAGTGCCACGGGAATGCAGCTAATGTTTCGCAGCGGAGCAAAGGGAGTGGAAAGAACGATGCGTCAGCAGAGGAACTTATTGTTGGTTGCTTGCTTATGTTTTCTAAGATTCCTATCTTGTTATCTTTGGTGTCTGTATTGATGATGAGAGTTACTCGGAAAAATACAATGACGCAAACCAAAGGTTTACCCTCTACCAAAATCGTTCAACGCTCCTAAAGAAGTTTTCACTTCAGAAAACTGGGTGAGCCTCACCAAGGCGAAAAGTGAGATAATAAATGCACTGCTGAGCTTCAAAACAGAAAACATAAAAAAAATAAATGATTTTCATTTCGCTTCTTATGGAGATTTATAAAAAAAGCAGACAACTGCTGCCTGTTTTTTTATTATTTTTATTATATATAATCGCTGAACTGATTTTGATCATTCTTTCCTTATTCAAGTCCTATGATAATTTCCAGTGACATAGCGTCCTAAGTTTTGCGAAAAATCTATTCATTAATTGTTACATAACTCACGCTTTTTCGTTGATTAAAAAAGCAGCACAATACAACAGCAAACAATGTGTTCCCCACTTTGTCGCGAGATGATATCTCAATACTTCACTGCAGCCATGTTGTGTAGTTGCTTTCGGTTTACTGTCATACCATCAGTTTTAAAAGAGTGGTAGATGAAGAAACGGAGGCAGATTTGTTTGTAAATATTTTTTTTAATATAATTATAGCATGAATATTATATACAGAAAGGATTTCTGTTCTCATTACGATCATTCAGTTTAGTGTCACAACAAGATAATAACTTTAATATATATATTCCTTAAACAGTATTGTTTGCACTTCCACTAGATATTTCCATATTGATATTTTTAAAAACTTTTTTGAGTGATAAAATTCATACAATGAAATTTATTGGCTATAGTAAATATTGCCCTAAAAAAACTTGCCAAAAAAAAAAATAAAATTTAAATCAACTACAATTTCTCCATTCGATTTCTCCATTTTTTTGCGTACTTTCCTTTTTAGTTTAGGGTAGTTTTTCGTATAAAAACTTTTTTGGAGTACAATATATATAATTTTTTTGTTTTTAGGCAACTTTTCCCTTTTTTTTTTTTTTTTGAGCGCTGTGCTTTTCTGTTACAGTTGCTATTCTAGCCAACAACAAAATTAATTAGTTTATTAATGTCACGCGCATAATTGCTACCAATTTTTGTGGCAATAATGCCAATTTGCATTACAGCTATGCGCATTATTGTCCCGAAAATTGGTATATTGCTATAGTGCATAGTAGCGTTGTGTCAATAATGCACCTGTGGTGGCAATAATTCACATCTTTTAAATATTAAGAATTTTTAAACTTTACACTGTGGCAATACTTATTTACTTAGTTGGCGCTACAACCGCATGTCAGTCTTTTCCTCATCTAAGAATTTGCGCCAGCCATTTCTGTCTCTCGCTTGGTGGCGCCAGTTGGAAATCGCGCGCCCACCTTTCGTACAAGAAAAATTTCCACATTCTGTTTTTGGGTAATTTTTTATTCGGGTGATTAAAAATTTTTTTTGTGATTTTTTTGTTGGCAATATTTCCAAGCGCCACACTTCTTGACCTCCAACGCTTCCAGTATTACATAAAAATTAATGAATGCTAATAATTCTGTGTTCACAAGCAATAATCGCTTAAGTCGACTTATGACAGACAAACACACAAAATCTGGAACTTCTAGCATGAACATAGTCAAAGTTATGACATAAAAACAAAAGAACCTTTCATATAACTCATATGCCGATTGAAAAATTTGAAGTTTTAAATATGACTTTATTTGTTATCGCTCATCTACACAGAATTATGGTTTGATACTTGTTTGAGGTTCATTGAACTCCAAAGAATAATAAAGAAAGGAGCAACTAGATCGGACGAAACACCTGGTAGAGTTTTAGGCTGGACCTAAATACAAAAATTCCTTTGCTTTAATGAATTTATTCTAACAAGTGCCATATCGTATAAAAAATATGGATTGGTCACAGCTGATTTACTCAAGACCACTGAAGATCTGTCTAGTCTGTCTAGTCTGCTGTGTGATTGAACACAAATTGAGCATACAGTGTTGATCAATTTTGTTTGCAAATTTTTTGAGTGGAGCTTGCCAAAATTGTGTTGACATAAGCATAAATTATGTTTTGCAGTCTGTCCGGCCGGCCAGCTTCTACCCACTACAAATAGTGTTAGTGAGGCAAAAAGTGTACTTATCGTACGAACATCACGATAAAAACTTCAGTGATACAATACAAAACTTTTTATTCTCAAACTTTTATTCTCAAAAACTTTTTCAAAAATGTGTAGTATTTAAATTAACATATTTTTTTAAATCAGAACGAGACAATATCATTTATTTAATCGTACCGTTTTTCAACAAAAACTAGCCAGTCCATTTACAGCTCTTAAGCATGAACCAAGAAATAAAGATCATGCAAAGAAAAGAGCCGCCATATTGTCAACAAAAACAGCTGATAGGTCTGACGTCATCGGTCACAAAATCTTTTGTTTACGTTTAGTGATTGGATGTTGAATGTTATTTCTTAAAATTTTAAAGAATTTTCATAGAATTATAAAGTGTTTTTATATTAAAATAAAGTGTGCTGTAGCGACATGCATTAATTGCAACAGCAAAAAAAAACAATTACGTTGGTTTCTACCGCTTCCCCAAGGAAAAAATTGCTTGTAAGCAATGGGAGATTTTTTGTCGGCAAAATATCGACACTGCAACGGCAAGAATCTGTGGAGATCATTTTCTGCCTGAAGACTTCGAAAGAAGGCTCCAAGTTGAAATTGGTAAGTACTTCTACATTCCAAGTAAATATTTTTTTAAAAAATGTTACTATAGGTTTTGGCAAAGCTATGCGCTTAAAGCCGGGCGCTATCCCAACAGAAATGTCCAAGGAGGTGCAGCCAGCAAATGCAGAACGATGTCAGCGAATTGGTCAGTCGTTAGTCATGGAGAAAGTGCAGCGGCGCGAAGAAGAAGTTATTCCTTTAGAGGAAATAGAAAAAAAAAAAATAGGGACGCTTCTATTCTAAAAGAAAATGTAACGAAACAGTTCAATAATAAAAACAAAGTGAACATCCAATTTTGTATTCTATTTATTTGCAGTTTTTCTTTTTACAGCATTCGTTACAATAGTTACTGCATGGAAATATAAACAAACAAAGTATTCAAACACTTTTTTCGCGAATTGAACTCATGAATTTTATACTTTTTCACTTTTATCCGAGTTTTCACATGTTTTGCATGCAAAAGGTATGCAAGTTGACAGTTTCATAGCTTGCTTGTGACCGATGACGTTGCACGAAAAAATACTTTTTTTTCGCACTGCTCTTTGCGTGATCTTCTCTTTTTGGTTCATGGCTCTTAAGCACACATGGAACTACCCTATAGGAACAAACTAACTTGTTTTTAAAAACAACTAATTAATAAAACTAATTTAAAATAAACTGGCTTATGAACCGCTTAGAATTATATCAAGGCAGCATTCACTTCAATTTTGAATTATTTTTATTGCATTACATATGAAGTAATTGAGAAACTACTTAAAAACAAGTGGTTTAAAAACTACTTTGAATTATTTTAAGACGGCAACTACTCTGATTTTGACATGCTTTTGTAGCAAAATTTTTATTAGATTACAAGTTTATATGTATTTAACCATACTATTTCATTAAATATTATTAACTTTAGGCTTTCACTAATATGAATTTATGTTTATATTTTTCAAAAAAAATAAAATGAATTCTCTCTTTGATGTATAGAAATTTAAAATTTTAGTGCTTTTAAAGTCCTCTTCAGTAAGTAAAATATTAACTAGTTTTCAATTTATTTATTTTAAAGTAATTAAAAAAATAATTTAAATTTAACTTATTTAAGAAGTAGTGTAAAATATATGCGGTTTTCAACTGTTTAATTTTAAAGTAGTTAAAGAAATAAATTAAATTCAACTAACTTATTTGAATTATTTAACTTATTTCAATTGACTTATTTAGAGGACATCACTATACAAAGTATGTTAGTTCGCTCTATTGAAAAAAGTCAGAATTTCAACTAGTTGTGGTTGACAAAAAACTACTTTTTCAACTACTTTTAAACTAGTTGATTTTCCTACAGGGTACCTATTCAGAAGCAAAACAGGAAACCAAAGTTGGGTCGATGCCCAAAAAATTATAAAAAAGATAAAAATTGACATCTCCTGTTGTATGTATCACAAGACATTGAATTTAGTCCAACAGCTCCAGATCCTAAGGCCTCTGCCCAAATGTGCGAACTTTCTCGATGAGAAGGGTGTTGAAAAGGTAAAAATCAATAAAACAGTAAAACAATTACCAAAATTATTATCAAAATAAATTATTAAATGTAAAAAATATTTTTAGTCATATTCTTACTCTTAATAAGCGGCCATACTCCCAAAAAAAAGAGGTCATATTCCCAAAATAAATTTGGGATTATGACCGCTTGAAAAAAAGACCTGATCCAAAATTTGGGATTACGTCCCATTTTTAAGCGGTCATAATCCCAAATAAAAGTTTTGCATTCGTCTTTGCAAAAATGTTTTTATTGAGCCCGCGTTTATAGTAGTGAACGCTTATGTTTTGTTATATATATTAGTATTATATATAAACTGGATTAATAAATTATTTTTGTTTAATATTAAAAAGAATGTTAATAAACACCCAATAAAAAATCGCCAAAAAAAAAAAAGAAAAATTGACCAAAAAAGTTTGAAAACTTTGAAAAATGGCCCAAAATGACATGAAAAATGGCCCAAAAAATTAAATGAAAAATCGTCAAAAAAAAAAATGAAAAATTACCTTAAACTTCCTAAAAAAAAACCTAAATGAAATATGACCCAAAAATTTAATGAAAAATCACCCAAAACAAATTAAAAATGATTCCAACCCTCAGTGAGTCTAGCACCTAAAAAAACCATAAAAAATTGATTTGATATTGTTGATGTTGTTGTTATCACCACTTCGTACAAGGGCAAATCATTTTCTCCTTTATCTGTATTAAGAAAAAATAGCTTAAGTCGACTTAAGACCAGGGACCGAAAATAACTGTTATTTTACAATTTTCAGATGAAAAAGGCATAACGAAAAAGTTGCCGGTGTACTTTTTTAAATAAACCAATATAATCGTAATGGTAGCAGCTTCGAGAATATTAAACGCCTTTTAAATTTTCGACTGTTACTATAAAAGTTAAATTTAACTGTTATTTTTTGCTTTTTATTTTTTCGGGCAAAAATAACTGTTACTTTTGCCTTTTATTTTTTAGGTCAGATATAACAGTTATTTTGTGCCTTTTATTTTTTCGGTCAGAAATATCAGGCAATTTGTATTTTTTCAAAGACCGCTTGACTATATAAAATACTATTAAAACTAAAAAAGTGTTATAGCTCAAAATGTGCGCACTGCTGAGACAATGAAAATTGCATTAAACTTTTTTTGTCGTTCAAGAGGCCTTTAAAAAAATTCTAATTGCCTGATATTTTTGACCGAAAAAATAAAAGGCACATAATAACTGTTTTTTTTGCCCTAAAAAAGAAAAGTCAAAAGTAACAGTTATTTTTGCCCAAAAAAATAAAAGGCATAAAATAACTAGTATTTTTGTCGGAAAAAATAAAAGTTAAATGATAACTGTTAACATCTGATTTTTTTGATAAAAACCATAACCGGTACGGTCCCTGCTTAAGACAGATCTGAATTATTGATGCAGCTGTGTTCCACGCATATAGCAAAATCTGGAGCTGTTAGCATGGCCTTAGCCAAAGTTATGACACAAAATTAAAAGACCCTTTCATATAACTTAGATGGCGATTGAAAACTTTGAAGCACTACTATTATTTTGCACACAGCTGTACGTAATAGAGTTGTCCCGCTGCGGATAGCTTAAACTATCACTATGGATGGTGGTGACTTTCGATAGTTTGACAGCTTTAGTACATAATATTCAATAGTCAAATGTTTCGCTTCCACTTCGAACTTTTTGTAGCGATGTTAATATTTTATTTGTAGCGATGTTAATTACTTCCCAAACCGCACGTTTCCACCCAGCTGGTATTTTTTATTTATTTTATTTTAAAAAAAGCCATGAATTAATTAATGTATATTTTGTATATCTAATCCATATTATAAGTATTTTTTTTAATTTTACGTAACCAGGCCTAGAATAAGCTAGAGTTAACGTCCTTTAGCTTTATTGATAATTAATCACCTTACTCGACACTAGGGTACTAAATTAAGTACGAACTGCTCAGCTGACAGAAAATCCAATGTGTTTTACGTAGACACCTGCCGTGTAGGCTTAATTCTACGGTGCTCCATAGCGTGGGACCGAAATATTGCGTCGGCCAACGCCCCTTTGAGGGTTCAAAGGTACCAAATTAGCTAAATGTTGTGATGACATGTCGCAACCCTTGGTAGGGGTGGAGGCCTATCTAAAACCTCTTCCGTACTCTGGGGTACGGCACCCGGTTTGAGAATGCAAACCTACACCGAGCTGAGCAGCTCTACCCGCGATATAGGTGATAAACACACAGCCACCACGAATCTCCCCGAATGGCCGACCCAATCAGTCAACCTGGCGCATGCCAAGGGGCTACCGACTGCCCGTGGTACCAACTTTCAAGTCTTTGGTCGGACCTCGTAGCATACTAAAAGCATACTACTACCAGTTTTAGCTCATCACAGCTCCGGACTGGTTACCAATCAAACATAAAGGGACAAATCAACAAGAAGTGAACAGCCACATTCACACACCATTCAATTTGGACCAACACATTCACACAAAGCAGAAACATACAATGAATACCACAAACTCAAAAACGCCTGGCGCGCCGCCTCTCAAACACCTGACATGCATACTGATCCAACCTAGAAAGGTGTTCGCTAGAAGCTAGCACATTTTCTAGGTCGAAATCCCCATTCACACCCAACACACCCATTGCACGCAAATCACGAATGTCATCATAAAGAGGACACTCACGAAGCACGTGCAACCAGTCCTCACGAACTGCCCCACATTCACACTCCGCATTCACACTCAAGTTTCTTTCATGCAAGAAAGCATTGAAAAAACCATGCCCAGTCAAAAGGAAACCCAGACTTAAGCTAAAGCGAAAGTCAGGGTGACCAGCCACAAACATAACATCAGTATAAAATTATACGTGACCCTTCCATTCACACATTCATTCCATCTAGATTGCCATCTAGACCTCACACATTCACACAGCAAAGCCTTCCATTCACCCTCATTCATACACCTTACATCCGAGTGCGTAACCCATTCAAACAATAAGGAGGGCACATCTTTCTTGATCCCATAAGTAACACAGAGCTGCATCACTACAAGATCAAGAGGAGGTACCCCCAACAACACTTGTAAAGCATCCGTAGATACCGTACGACACACAGGCATACACCCAATCATAATGGCTCTCTGACAAGAGAGTATCTTCCGATATCCCACAGCAGACCTGACCACGTGACCCCATACAGGAGCACGAAAAGTTGCACAAGCAACAAATAGACCCCCATACATAAGCCGCACAGCCCGCCTACTGAGGCCCCATTCACTCCTAAGCAGACGACGCACACACCCTACGACCGATAGCAATCGGCTCTGCTCAGCTGACAGTTCGTGTGTAGACAATCACCAGGCTAGAGTATTCCAATCGGCTACCAACACTAGGCTAAGTTGAATGCACACTCCATATTGAATTGCCCTGTTCACACTCATCAAATCTTTTGTCAAATCCAATAGAACAACGTGGAAATTCCATGCAAATTTCAAGTTGTTCTATTGTATTTGACAAACGATTTGATGAGATATTGCATGAGAACATAGCTGGCTACATGTTCCAACAGCGAAAAGGGGAGTTCACATTTCAAGCTGTTCATCAAATCGTTTGTCTAATACGATAGAACAACGTGAAATTTCCATGGAATTCTCACGTTGTTCTATTGGATTCGACAAACGATTTGATGAGTGCGAACAGGGCAAAAGAAAAAGCATTCTTTATGCTGCCGTCACTTAGGTAAGTAATCATCTTTCTTTACTCCTAATCTTGACTCGTGTTCCATTGCACTAGGACGCTTGTCTAGTGCAATGAAATTTTCTAAGTCCTTGCGTCGAAACTTTTCTAAGTCTTCGCACTAGGACGCTTGTCTAGCGCAATAAAAATTTGTCTTTTGCCACGAAAATTTTCTTAGTCTTTTCGCTATGGCGCACAGAAAGTTGAAATTGAAAAAAGTGGAGATTAGTTGAAAAATGAAAATTTGTTTTTTTGAAAATTTTTACTACTCTATTAAAGAGCACAGAATTGTACGTCACTACTGAAAATTTCAATGTTATATGTTTTTTACTTTTTCTGCTGCCATAGCTTTAAAGTTGCGAAATTTTTCGTTGTTTGCGATCAGTTCAACAAATTGAACTTTGACATGGTTAAAAATTAATATTTTTTTTTGTACATCAAAAGTGATGCTTTCTTTAAATGCTTCAGGTATTAAAGTATGATTAAAAAAAAAACAGATGCGTCGCTGGACACACGAGAGAAGCAAAGCTTTTTCGCAGTTTTATACGTTTAATTATTTAATGGTTTTTTTAATAAAAAATTTTTAAATTAAAATATTTTAAATGCCATAATGTTAACCGAACACAATAATATTTCCACCAGTAAATTTTATTACCTTACATTATTATTTTACATTAACTTTGAATTATTTTTGTGAATGTTAATGAAATTATTGGGTTTTAATATCTAAAATATCAAACGTATCAAATGTATAGATGTAATGTCATCGATATTTCTAGCAAATATTACATCAATAGTTGTCCTAATCTTGTGTAAATATTTGGATCGCTTGTCATTCGAAAATTATATTTATCAAAACAGCATTGTTTAAGGCTTAGAATTTTTATGAAACTGATTTTTTTATATTTCAAAAGTATAGTCTATCTGACGTTAACGTGCAATTATAATAGAAGTAACGTAATGTGATCTAATGACAGTTGAGCAGTGCGTTCACTTATTGTTTGAAACAATGCTTTCTTATACAAGTGGTTTTAATAAACGTAACGTAACGTGACGGGACGTATAGATCCGTGGATTTTAGATTTCTACGTTACTTTAAATTACATACATTACATACTTTACAGCCGTTTTAGTAGGTGTCGAGCCACAGTGTTTCGTCTCCATTCATTCTAATTATACTCATTTATCGCGAAACTACTTTTTTCGGCATGGTGTTGTAGAAAAAACAAAAACTATTCAGCCGAATCATCTGAAATTTAAAAATGCTATTCATAACAACGGTAGCTATCGCTGAAACTAGAATCAACGTTTTATTTAAAAACATCGTATATTTCACATCTAATAACCGGTAGAAAACAAGCTGTTTTAAGAACTTAATTTTCAAAAGCGCATCATTCTGTCAATGCTTCATATCTTTTTTTCTAGTGCCAGCCATAGCTGCACTCATAGTGATTAATAATATTCTAGGTTTTTTTTCTCAGATAAATAGAACAGTCAAAATCTACAACATCGCCCATGCCCCATTTTCTTGAGAGCGTCTCATTGACCGCCATTTTGAACAAGATCAACAATTTTTTAAATTAAAAAAAATATTTTTTTATGATGAATGAGAGTTACAATACACCTTAAAAGTTTAAATATCGTTGTTCAATATTTTAACTTTTTAAAAAGATCCTAAAAATACCTTAAATTTTCGTACGCTAGATCACCATCCTTGCCTTAAGTGCCTATGAACATTCATGACTGAATTCGCAATTAAAATCCACCCAGCCAATAGAACCTTGCTACCTTTGTTGTTTGGATAGCTAATGAAAAATGCTTTTTACTACGTTTCCATGGCGAGTTGATCCTAGGTTGGATTTTCTTCAAGTTGACATAATGGCGTTTCTAGCTCGAAAGTGTTTCCATGCACAACATTGAGTCGAGTTAGACTTCGGACATTCTATTCGAAATTTTTTCTTAGTATAAATGTGTGCGTTCAGAAGGTGCAAAATTTACTCAACGTATTGAGTCTTTGATCAGTATTAGTTTCCGCTACTTTGTGTGCCTGCTGAACAGTTTGTTACATTTTATGTCAGCGCAGTTACAGAAATAAAATAACAAATAATCAATAAAACCTCACTCAACAGTTGAACAATTAGTTAAATCTAAGAAGTTTCGTGGAGTTTCGTGGATTTAACGAAGTTCAACTCAACTCGCGTTTCCATGGGAAATTATTCCCTAGTCAACCTCGACTTAACTCGCCATGGAAACGTAGTATTTGATCGATAATTGTGATCTGCTGCATTATAGCCTCACGCATTCACAAAATAATATGTAGGGCTGTTAATGAACAATCCCTTTAATAAATTCCTGTCATCTACTGCAACATAGCTTTAGTTAATATTGAATGAATCACATCATATCAGAAAGGGTTGGTTTGGAGTAGTGGTTAGTGTGTAGAACTCTCAATCGGAAGGCGCGAGTTCGATCCTCACGCTTGCAAAGAAATATTTTTAATTTTATATCTGTTGTTGTAATAGACGCAAGTAAAAAACAACAACAATTCTAAGGAAAAGGTGTATGGAAAAAAGTGTCGTTTTCCAGATTTCACTCAAGCAAATCACAAAACGAGGCGTAAAAAGCTTCGCTTCAAAAATGGTTGAAAATAATTGTGCAGAAATGAGAAAAAAATGGTTTAAAATGTGTCAAAATTTGCGCTATTTTCGAAATATATGTGAAGTTTTAATTAAAAACACCGTATCTTCAAGTAGAAATGAAAATTGTGTATTAAACTTCAATGTCTAAGCTTACATATTCAGCAATAAAAAGTTGCTCGTTTTTACCCGAATCTTTTTTATTTAAAAAATCGTGATAATAGTCACTCTTGCAAAAACAAAGACTCTTGTTTTTAATTTGTTTTGTCATGTGACAATGATGAAAGTGATGAGGTCGATGCAGAGGAGTATTTGTGCATCAGGAGGAGTATTAACAAATTCATGAATGCATGAAAGTTTTGAACTTTTTATTATATTGATGACGTCACTTTGTATGGACGATAAGCGTGGTTTTTTCCAACTTCTCTGAATTTCAAATTCAGAATGCATTTTAATTATCAAAATTATTTATTTTATGCAATGAATTAATTTTTGACGAGTTTATGAAGGTTTTTCTATTTAGATGACGTCATTATGTATGGGAAGTAGGCGTGGTTTTCATCTGATTTTAGGTAAACTTACGTGCAAAATATCATGGCATTTTTTTAATTTTTGTAGATTTTGAAGAGATTTTACGTTTAAAATAAAGTCACCCTGTATGGGAGGTAGGCGTGGTTTTCATCTGATTTGGCTCATTTTTAACGTAATCTTAACGTTTTAGATAAAAGCTTAAATATCTAATTTCGAAATTGCGACTTAAATCATATCGAAAGACGGACAGACGGACGGACGGACAGAATTTTTTTTTCTTATCTGTACCCAATCTAACAAAAACAAATGTCAAAAATTCCCTCCGACTTCTAGGTGAATTAATCTAAATTTTTTTCAAAAGTTTTTTTTCAAGATTTTACTAAGTTTTTTTTAAAAAAACTTTTTCTAAACCCCGAAAAATTTCTAACTTATTTCACCATGGCGCTTGCTTAGTCGTCAAGATTTTTCTAAGTCATTTTTTAAAAAAGTTTACCTTTTACCTCGAAAAATTTTTAAGTCTTTTGCCCCGAAAATTTTTTGTCTTTTTGCTATGGCGCTTACCTAACGTCAAAATTTTTTAAGTCTTTTTTTTTTAAAAAAATTTTTTTAAATAATTTGCCCCGAACAATTTTTAAGCCTTTTTAGTATGGGCCTAATCGTCAAGATTTTTTTTAAGTCTTTTGTTTGAAAAGTTTTCTTAGTCTTTTTGCCCCGAAAAATTTCTAAGTCTTTTCGATATGGCGTATGCCTAGTCGTCAAGAGCTTTTCCCCAAGCCTCTTCCCGGACCGCTATGTCCCGAGGCTAGCACGCTAGATTGTTGGTTAAACTCATTGAATCACGCCTTTTAACCGGCGCAACGGGACTTTACTAAACCAATGCTTCACCGCGTGACGTGTGACCAGCGTTAGGTTATGATTAAAAGCTTTTCAACGCTTTGCTCGTTAAATAGCTTCCCACCGACTGATCGATGCGCTCCGAGATAACTCTAGGTTATTTTTTTTATATCTCGGCTGCGCCGCGCTCGGTATGTTCTAAGTCTGTTGCCGCACTCAAAGTTTACTAAGTCTCTTCTTCACCGCACGCGAAACTTTCTACGACCTGCCGACGCTTTCACCTGTTGTGACTCATATCACAACTCCGTATCCGCAGCAAATATTCTGTTGTTAATGGCCAAGTGATGACAATGAAAACTGATCTACCGCAAAACCAATTCGGACGATCAGCGTTCATTGCATGGCAGCACTTTAATATTATTTAATTCAAGGCCAAGGCCGGCATATTTAAAACAGAATAAGAATGAAATAAACACCGTGACGCCAGTTGGGCGATCAGCTTTCATGTAAAACAGCAAGAGTCATTCAAAACAATTTACTTCTGTGCGGCTAGTGCCAAAAATGCTGACAATGCATTATCGGCACGAGTCAACCAACGTAGAGGTAATATAATTTAAATTGTATTTTATTGTTGCAATTAGCATGCATACCTTTTGTCGTCATGCAACTAAAACAGAGGTAGAATTATTTAAATTATATTTTATTATTGTTTTCAGTGCAATTGGGAATATGACCCAATTTTCCCACACTGAACATGTTTGTACGTTTGTTTCGCTACTCTTCACAATATTAAATAAGTATGTGCGTAAATATGTATATTTTACTTAAGAATGTTATTTTATAGAACTAGAGTAAAGTCTTGAGCCAGACATAACCTCGGCCAATGCTAGATTAACATTTCCCAATTGTAACTTAGAGTTACGAAATTATGTATGAAAAAATAATTGTAAACTAGATTAAGAATTAAATGCAAGTTGCAAGTTGCGGAAGGCAATAAGTGTAAAAGATGAAAGCGATCGAAAATATTGCCCAAAAATATTAGCAAACAAAAAAGGACAAGTTACGATACAAAAAATGGAAGTGGTTTTTGTCTGCATGAATATATATGAAAAAATCTGCGAAGTGTACAGATACAAATTTTTCCTTTCAAAGAGGAACAAATTTTGTATAGTTTTATTTATATAATTTAACTAAAAAAATATATAAAGTGTAATTCAGAATCGTTGAAAACGGAGAAAAATTTAATTAAACTTTGTATTATACGTGTATTTATTATACTTATAAAATCCCAATTTTCGTTGAAATTTTTCAACTTTTGTCATTTGCTTGATGCCATTTTTCAAAAATTCAAATTGAAATCAGCTGTCAGTACTCTCACAATATAAATTTAAACATTAGTTTTTCTATTGGGGGTTGGAATTAATTTTAAAGGTTTTTTTTCGGTTTTTGAGCATTTATTTAGAAACAACGGTACAATGTATATTATTCAAAGTATTGTCCATCGTTAGCTACAACATTTTCCCATCTTTCTGGCAGCATATGGATTCCGCGCCGGAAGAACGATTCGTCTTTTGAGGCAATCCACGAATCGACCCATTTTTTGGTATCCTCGTAAGAAGTGAAGCGCTGCTCAGCCAAGCCATGCGTCATCGATCTGAATAGGTGGTAGTCGGAAGGGGCTATGTCTGGGCTATAAGGCGGGTGGGGTAGCACATCCCAATTCAGCGCCTCCAACGTTTCCTTGACGGTTCTTGCAACATGTGGCCGTGCGTTGTCATGTTGAAAAACCACTTTGTCGTGTCTTTTGGCATATTCCGGCCGTTTAACCTTTAATGCTGTGCTCAATTGCATCAATTGTTGTTGGTAGCGGTCCCCAGTGATGGTTTCGTTAGGTTTTAGCAGCTCATAGTACACGACACCCTTCTGATCCCACCAAATACACAGCATAAGCTTGGAGCCATGAATATTCGGCTTGGCCCTCGATGTTGATGCATGGCCGGGTGGTCCCCACGATTTTTTTCGCTTAGGATTATCGTAATGGATCCACTTTTCATCGCCAGTGACAATACGATGCAAAAAACTCTTCCTTTTATGCCGTTGTTCGCACATGCAAAATCGCCGTTTAACGTCTCTCGGCTTCAACTGGTACGGCACCCAATTTCCTTGCTTTTGAATCATTCCCATGGCCTTCAAGCGTTTGCCGACCGTTGATAAGTCGACTCCCAATGATTCTGACAATTCTTGAAGGGTTTGACACGGGTCTTCATCGAGCAAAGCCTCCAATTCCTCATCTTCAAACTTTTTCGGCTGGCCCGGACGCTCTTTGTCTTCCGTATCAAAATCACCACTTTTAAACCGACGGAACCAGTACTCACAAGTAGAAATCGATAGAGCATAGTCCTCGTAAGCCTCAGTAAGCGTGCGTTGTGCTTCAACCGCTTTTTTCTTCAAATGGAAGCACAAAAGTAAACCTTCCCGCAAATTGCGTTTTGTTGGAACGAAAGTCGACATGTTCACAGAGAAAAAAATATATGTTGTTTACACTTCAGTGGAATGACACATACTGAAAAATGAAGCTTAGACAATGTGCTTTGAAATGAATATAGTCACAGGTGTGCCCGATGCGATCTATTGATAGTTACGCCATCTCTTAGAAAACCTTTAAAACTAATTCCAACCCCCAATATTATGGATGTTTTTCAATTTTGTTGGAAATGGCTAGAAGTGTGTTAACGTTTTCAATGGTCTCGTTTTTAATTGATTTTGTAGAAAAATATTTTTCAAAACAAGTAAATGTTTCGTTTATGTCTTTTGATCTTTTGTTGTATATTCTTTGACTGCCAAAGGACCTTGAACACTATTTCAATTCCAATTATTTTCTACTTTGTTCTTTATTTTAAAGAAAAAAAAAGGAACGTTCTTGTGCTCTATGTTAACTGTAAATAATAATGTCATCGTTGTGGCATCTCTTCCAAACGAACATTTTAAATTTTTGCCAAATACAGTGATCACTCGTTAAAACATTTGCTTACTATTCAAGTTAAATAGAAACACACTATTCAGTTATATGTTTTTTTAGGCAAACTTGTTTTATTTTAAATTTGAGAGTTATTAGAATTCAGGGATTATTATAATTATTACAGGATTCTTTTTATCTAAAGGGTGGTAAAATTTTAGGGGCCTATATTGAATTTGAACCACACCTAAACGTCAAGTTTTTTCTGCATATTCAAATTCAATTTGATCCATGGAAAAATACACAATCAAGCAACGCGTAAAAGTTATTCAGGCTTATTATGAAAATGGACGTTCAAATTAAAATGCATATAGTGCACTTCGTGATTTTTAGGTCAATTTAATCGTCCAAATGTGCGTACAATCGGAAAAATCGTGCAAAAATTTGAGCAAACCGGGTCTGTAGATGTGAAAATACCAAAGCATGCTCGTACAGCTCGTACTGCAGAAAATATTGCTGCTGTTCGCGATAATGTGGCTGAAGAGCCATCCACCTCTGCTCGTCGTCGTGTCCAACAATTGCACCTCTCACGCTCGTCATTGATGAACATTATGCATAAAGATTTGCATTTACACGCTTACAAGGTGCAATTGACTCAAGAACTAAAGCCTCTTGACCATTTCAAGCGTCGTCAATGGTCAGAATGGTGGCAAGAACATGGTACAATTATTTGACAAGGTAGTAGCGTAAACTGGCTTTTTTCTCACGAACGGCGATGGGTAGTTGTCAAAATTAGCTGTTCATGCAATTAATCGAAGAAATGTGAAAAAAGGACGACTTAAACATAGCTAGTAAATCGCAGCACACTAATTCCAATAAACTTCGCGAACAAATTTAATGAATCAAAGAAAAGTTAAAAAGAAGCACATAGCTAGACAACAGCAGCAAACTACAACTCCTTTAGCTGTTTTTGACATCTACCAATCGCCAAAAAACTGTCACGGCTACCTTGTCAAATAATTATACCATGGGCAAGAAATGGCAACAGTGGTTGATCAATTTTCGAAGAAAATCATCTTCAGTGATGAGGCACATTTTCACCTCAGTGGATTCGTCAATAAGCAGAATTGCCGTATTTGGGCGAATGATAATCCAAGAGTGATTGTCAAAAAACCAATACACCCACAAAGACTGACTGTTTGGTGCGGTTTATGGGCTGGCGGCATCATCGGGCCGTATTTTTTCCAAAATGAGGCCGGTCAGGCAGTTACTGTGAATGGTGTTCACTATCGTGAGATAATAACGAACTTTTTATGGCCCGAATTCAAAGATATAGATATGGACGATATGTGGTTTCAACAGGACGGTGCCACTTGCCACACAGCTAACGAAACAATGACTCTTTTGCGCGACAAATTCAATGGCCGTGTTATCTCAAGTGGTGGCGATGTCAATTGGCCGCCAAGATCATGTGATTTGACACCGTTGGACTTCTTTCTTTGGGGTTATTTGAAAGAAAAGGTGTACGTCGATAAGCCAGCAACAATTCAAGAGCTAAAGGATGAGATAATTCGGCACATTAACGGCACAGAACCTCAATTATGCCTCAGCGTCATCAAAAATTTGGACCATCGGATGGAGGTGTGCCGCCGAGGTCGTGACGACCATTTTGTTCCATACATCATTGAACCATACCAATATTATCATAATAAAAAGAAATGACAATAATTTCCTAATGAATTTGTGTTTTATTCAAAATCAACATCGGCTCTTAAAATTTAACCACCCTTTATATGCTTAGAACATTGATTCCGTTCTCAAAACATATATTTCAGGTATAAATATAAAGACCGTTTTTTTATGGAAAATAGCTCCATTGCGTTTCAACCATTGTTCATTACATTTATCCCACTCCGCTTGAGACATCTCCAATGGAGACATAGTTTTTTAACCCATCAACGACTTCTTCTGGCGTCGAAAATCGTTGTGCGGGAACATAAAGAAGTTGTTGGGTGTCAAATCAGGACAGTACTGCTCTCCAAGAATTATATATTCAAGATTCCGCCTTGCGCATGTCCGCTCTCTTTGTGAGCACGTGAATGTGACGTCAGAAGTGCAAGAGAAAAGAGAGTCAAACTGACTGAAAAAAACGTAGTAAAAAATTTTTAATAAGGGTATTCGATTTAAAAATCTCATTTTCTTATAAAATCTTGGTTTTGTAAAAGAAATAATTTTAAATCAAAAAACAACGCTTGTACAGAAAAAAATATTAATATTTTTCATTACTATCTTTGAAAAAAATTTTATATCTTATTGGGGTGTTGACTTCCGTGTTGACCCCTTCACAAAAAATAGCTATGTTGCTCGATTTATTTTGAGAGCAGTTTGACTGTTTCTTTGTGTGTATTTCGTTTGTTTCCCAATCAGCCAATCAGATTCATTTGTTTAGTTTCGTTTGTTGTTTATGTGATATTATTGTTTGAATGTTTTTTCACTTATGACGTAGACCTGCGCAGTAGATTGCCATTTCTGCGCACTTAACGCGTGATCTTCTTTATATTGTTCTTGACTGATGTCTACTTCATACGCATACAACCATGGTTCGTACTAGTCACGATCTTACGTGTTATGAAACACTGCAATTGGGCGCATTCAGCGCAGACAACTGTTGTGAGCTGCAATGGTAGTACGCGCACAGCATTGATGTTTTGTAGAACAACATCAAATTGTTGACGCTCTTCTTGAAATTTATTAATGAGCGAATTAGGGCTCGCTTGAATTCTGTGTTCCATCGATATGCAGAGGTTGTTGAAGGTGTTTTTTCGCCAAAATTTGAATTGAGCTCATCGATGCACATATTGAGTTCTTTGGCATATTTCACATTGAAAATTGCAAAAAAACATCGCACGAAAATGTTCACGTGTTAATTCCATTTTTTTGCTGAACTACAATTTGAAAAGCACTGTAAAATCACAATAAGCGCACGAACACCAAAACGTTCTGAGTACGTTAATAGAAACGTCAGTTTGGCTGGAATGACATAAGCGTTGCCAGATTGCCAAAATGTATGTAAAAGCTTACGTATATCTTCTTTTTTTTTGTACCAGTATTTGAAGGAAAATTCATAAAATAAATATAAAATGTTTTCAAAAATAAAAACTGAGTCCATTCACATTAACTTGAAATATTTTGAGTATGCTTCTGTGTACGTGAACTCGTGTTCAAAATGTACTTATACTCGTTTGTACCCAGATCTAGCGAGTACCTACTGTGTGGCATTACAATGGGGCAGCTTGAGGTGCACCGCCAATCTCCCTTTTCCAATTAGAGCATCTCTAGAGTCCATTGACTTTTGAAGAGACTTTTCTCTTGTTGATTTTGTGACTGTTTTTGTTATTATTGTTGTTATTGTTTTTTTCCCTTATTTTCATTTGTTTATACGTTTCAATTGTTGTATCTTGGCATTCTTTGAGCTTTTTCTATAGTTGCTGCCATTGCGGTTCGGTCTTTTCGCTCGGAACAACTCATTAGAATCAAGAATGAGGTCACAGCAGTTGGGGATCTGATGCTGATGTTGATGCTGCTGCTGCTGCTGTTGCTGCATTTATATCCACTGAATATTGCTTGTGGCAGCGTTAAGTACCTAGCTTAGCCTGGGTCGAAGGCCTTGTGTCGGCTGTAGCATCTCTGCTCATTTGACTTGTAAACACTTTTGATATTGATTTTATGCATGCAATTTGGTCCAATTCCAGTCATTGCTGTTGTTGATTGCTGTTGGATGCGAATTGGTAACTTAAGGGGGCAATGTGGTTTCCGAACTAAAAAAAAATTTTTTTTTCGATTTCTCTTCTCAGTTCTGAGTAAATATAATTACTCAACTTTTTTTTAAACACATACAAGAGCTACCATTGGAGAGTATGTAGTAATTTCTATAAAAAAGAATCCATTATTTATACCTCGGTGGCGGTATATCGGAGGCGCTTAAAAGAAAGGCGTCGTGCGGTGCGTAAGACCTGGACTCACAGTGCTACATGAAATCAAAAAATCGAAATGATTTATTTAATACATTAGTTCATTGAAAGCAGATTACGAAATAAGATTGAAAAATATGCAATGTTAAATATTTTTCGCAGCCTAGAATTGAAAGGTTTCACTTTTACATTAAAAAGGCCTATTATTGCCGGTAAAAAATCCTAAATGTTTTTTTAAAAACGATCGAACGATCGCTTCCGCAAGTTTCTATTATATTAAAGATATCTGCAAAGTTCATTAATCGTTGCATTACTTTTTGAGTTATGTTACGCACCGACTTCAAATAAGCAGTTTTGAGAAAAATGCTTGCTGAGTTTTAAAAGTAATTGAAAGTGTAATAATTATTTTTCTGTATACTCTCCAAAGATAGCTCTGTAATGTAAAAAAAAACATCCAGTCTATATTCACTCTACAAAAATAGCAACAAAATTTATTTCGGCCTCGGAAACCATCCTGCCCCTTAAGATAGTTGTTGTTGAGCTGCTGGTATGGAGAGAGGTTTTTCTGCTAGTTAAGCGAATTCAGACACAAAGCAAAGGTTGTGAAAATGTAATTAGTAGAATGTTAATAATGACTACGGCGACGACATTGCAGTTGAAATTTTTGCTTTGATTCTGGTCAATAGCGTTAAACAGTGAAACAAAGCTTATCATTTTTTCGACTGTTAGGTAATTTTTTAATAGTTTTGCAAGCCAAAGAGATTTTTTCTGATCGCAAAATTTGAGTTAACGAAACATTTTCTTTAAGTTTGTTTTCAAGCATTATCTATCAAATTGTGAGGCCGGATTTTTAATTTGCATTTCGTTTTTTTTACATTTTTTAATGAAAAAGCATCGAATAATACCATACACAATTGGTGTTCTTAACTAAGTACCAAGTCTTTAAAATTAAAATTGGCATAATAGTCGAAAAAATTCGAGTAAAAGAAACTTTTCAATATCAATCTATTTTTCTATCACTTTAGCGGAATTTTCTATTTTCAAAATATTTGTATTAATTAAGTAAATGATAACTTAAAATCAAGTTTTTCATTGAAAAATTTAACCTTAAGGTCAAAACAATTCGAGTTTATGAGGATGTTGCCCCATGTTGCTCTCAACTCTTCTCTCAAAAAACAAACAGATGAGCCCAGTGATGGAGAAATTTCGCCATTTTTGCGGAATTTTTAAACCACTAATGGTTAAGAGGGTTTTTGAGTTTTGTGGCTGCATTTTTTATTCTATCAAATTTTTAAAAAGATAAAAGTTCTTTAAAATTACTTTGCCCGATTCTTATCTCATTTTGGATCCTAACTTTATTAATTTTCATTCATAGCTAAGCTAAAATAAATGCAACATTATTATATTATATCTTATTATTTTTGCTGCGCATTGTTTTGGTATAAGTTCCTTTTTTGAATTCAATGAATTTTTAAGAAATATGTAAAATTTTTATTTCGTTACATGTAGCATTTCATTGAAAATTCATGCATGTATACACGCTCAGAAATCTTGAATTAAACTCTAATAAAGACTGTATTGTATATATGACCACTTCAAAATTGCATTAGAATCTAATATATGTCAAATATTAAAATTGAATTCTAATCCCATAATACTAAATTCTAATACAGAATTGGAATAGAAACTAAGTTTAGAACAATACTATTCTGGTTTATATTTTAATACATTTGTAATCAAGTGTAATATTTCAGTTATTAAAAAGTAATACGAATAAAAAAAAATTTATTAAATTTCAATACAAATTGTATTAAGTAGTAATACAAATTGTATCAAATTGTATTAAATAGTAATACAGATTGTATTAAACAGTACTACAAGATGTATAACATATAATACATATTGTCCTGAAAAGGTGAAAGGAAAAATCAACATTTATGGAATAAATTTATGGAACATTTATGAAATAAAGATATAAATCTTTTATATGTTTACTTTCTTTTAAAATTCCAAGTGAAATAAAAAGAAATTATTTGGTCAACCAATAAAAAATATTTATTCATTTAAAGTTTCTTTTATAACATACGGTTTTTCGTTAACAAAAACTATTTCTTTAGGTTTAATTTTGACAATGTCAGATTTCAGAATCAGAATGACAATTTGACAGATGCTTGATAGATATTTGTTTAATATTTTAAGACAATTTGTATTATAACTTGTATACAATACAATTTTTATTATACTTTAATACAGATAACATTAAATCAATTTTTTAATATACTTGAAAGTATAAGTTTTAATCAAAAATATATATAAAACTGCATGATTCCAACGCTTGGCTTAAAATTAATTCCAAGATTTCTGAGCGTGTAGAAACAAAAATTAGTTATTTTGCTAATTTTAACATTAGAATAAGGGATATTTTGCGGGATTTCAGAAATTTTAGTGAGCTAAAAAAGGATTTTGATCACATCGCTGGATGAGCCTTAAGCAAGTGAAATACTTATACGAGAGTTACTACATATATTTCGTGAATAAATATGAAGACCGAAATTTTTCATTGAAAATAGCATTCTTGTTTTTAAAAATATCCTTCATGATTAACTTATTTTTGCACTCGTTTCATAACATAACGCCTAAAACATTTCCATAACATTTATCCCATCCGCTTAAAACACCTTCAAAACATGGTTTTTAAACGCTTTTTAAAAATCGTCTCCACAAGTTGTCCTTGACACGTGCCTTTAAAAAAAATTCGAATCTGTTATAGGTTAAAAGTAAAAGTGATTGCGGAAAATGGCGACCGTAGCCTAGTGGGTAGAGTGCGTGGCCCCTCAGCTAAAGAACCACGGTAGCCCGGGTTCAATTCCAGCTCAGATAAAAAGTTTTTTCAATTAAATTAATTTTTCTGTTCGGTCGTCACCTCTCTACAGACAATGGCAAGCCTCAGAGAGTAAAAATTGCCATGTAAAGCTTCTTGAGAACATAAGCCGTCGGAGTCGGCATAAAACACGTAGGTCTATTTCTCGATCATTTGTGATCAAACATTTAATAACACGCACAACACAATTGATCAAAAGAAGCTAGGTCAAAGTCCTTCCAAGGGCTGAAATGGCCAGTTTATTTATTTTTTGATTGCGGAAAGGGGAATGGCACGTCCCATATAAACAACTCGAATCGTTTTTATGGCTTAGTTCTTGAACTAGATATACTACAGAAATTTTGTAAAAAACCATAATTTACTATCTCCATTTAACCACGGAGTTAAAGTTACATTTCCCATCCATATATCGCATAAAAATTTTTATTCGGATTTTTGAATTGAAAAACTGTGCCGTGGGAATATATTTAATAGTTTTCTTACTTTTTATGTCAATAAATGAGTAGAGTAAATTAACTCAGATTTAAAAATACTGATAGGCGTACATTTTTTGTGTCTCCTCCAATAAAATCCTTTTATCGAAGTTTCTATTTATTTTTGTTTGTTCAGTTAAGAACATTTTAAAAAAACTTGCCAGCTCCTCTAATTCTACGTTTAGAAAAGGAATTTATTGAAGCAGTGGGGTTCCGTCCCACTGTGGGTCTTATTACCAACCATCTTTAAATTGCAACATAACAACAAGTTATGCAAGTACAACACATGATTTGCCAACTCAATTCTGAAATGCCAACTGTATGTGAAATTAGACCCAAAAAGAAGAATTTCTGCATCATTCGTTTTGTCTTCTTACCTGCCAAAATATTTTTAATATCGATTTGAAGTTAGTACTATCGTATAGGGGAATTTATCACGTTTTAGGCCCTGTTGTTTGACATAGCTCGACAACTACTGGCCCAATTTAGTTGAAATAAATTTTAAAAAATTAATAATTACAATTTCCTTAATCTGTTCACATACTGTTTTCCTATAAAAGTAACAGTTTCTAAGTTAAAAACAAGCGCATGAAGAAAAAAAATATTTTTTTTTTAAATTCATAAAAAATACAAAACGGAAATAATAATTTTTTCAATTATTGGCAATATCCATCCTTATAGAAGTTGACGCTTGTGGTTCTGATGATCTTGTTTTCTTCGTAGGTTGTTCATATTCATGGCCTGAGTCTGTATCGTCATCCGAGATACACATACTATTCAAGGGCGTGTTTCTTTCACTGTGTCCACCAATTTCAATCTCTTCATCTTCGGTGCTTTCTTCAAACTGAAAAATTCCCCTATACGATAGTTATTAACTTCAAATCGATATTAAAAATATTTTGGCAGGTAAGAAGACAAAACGAATGATGCAGAAATTCTTATTTTTGGGTCTAATTTCACATACAGTTCTCAGAATTGAGTTGGCAATCAATGAACTGAAAAATGTTGTACTGTGTAATGAAAGCTGCATTTTTAGAATGCTTAAAACTTGGTGCTAATTTTACTCAAACCTTTTATTGTTTAATAATGAACTTTTCCTCAAACTCTTTACTAACTTTTTTTTTTTCTTTATAGCGGACAGTATAGAAAATGATGGCGAAAACGACGAAGCCGTCAGCGATGACTATGATGACGAGGAAAACGAGGAGTTGGAAAGTAAGCAAACCTTTTTTGTAATTTTTGATTATATAATTTTAAAAATTATTTTCTGCTTTCCTTTTTAATTTTCTAAAGACAACGACATGACGGAGAAAAGCTTTAAATTTGACGATTTTGCCAAACGGTAAGTTTCTTTTCTTTTCCCTATAACATGAACTCAAAGTCATGTCTGTAGTCACATATATAAAATCGACGACAAATTAATTTTTTATTTTTTTTAATTAATTAATTTTAAGTAAATTTCTTAAAATGTTAAAACATTCACATTTATTTAATGCTGCTTTGATAAAAAGTTTTAAGGTTTTTTCGAACACAATATTTTTATATATACTATTGATTGTCCCGTTGTTTCAATGCATGGGCATGTTACAGGCGAAAACCTCTGTAAAATACTACAACAAAATGTTTTTTCACTTTTTGACAAAAAAAAAAATTGACTGCGATTTGTTCTGATGGAGCCAGAGTGATGACTAGAAAAAATCAAGGGCTGATAGGTTGGTAAATAAAAAATACTATACAAATTCCAGCTTTTCATTGCATTATCCATCAGCAGTCGCTTTTTTCGAAAGAGTTAAACCTTTGCTATGTAATGGAAATAGCCATAAAAATTATTAACACAATTCGAGGGGGACATAATGCACTACGGCACAGAAAATTTAAAGATCTTCTCGATGAACTTGATGCCGACTTCGGAAATTTACTTTTGTTCACAGAGGTTCGTTGGCTTGCAACGCCTTTTTGATTTGAGAAATGAAGTTTTAGTTTTTTTCGAAAAAAAATTGTGTTCAAACTCGGATGATTTAATTTCAAATCTTATAAATAAAGATTTTTTATTAGACTTAGCCTTTTTATGCGACATTACTCTCATGCTAAATCAATTGAATCTGTCACTACAGGGTAGAAACAAACATATTTTTGAGCTAGTTCTATTGTAAACCACTTTGAGCGCAAACTAAATATTTTAATAATTCACTTAAAAAATAACGATCTCTCCAATTTGAATATGGTCAGATAAATTGAATTTGAATAAGTTAAAATACTTTACAAGGATTGTTGAGGAATTACAAATCAATTATAAAAAAGATTTCGGGATTTTCAGATAATTAAAACCGCAATTGAATTGCATAATAATCCCTTAATTTGCAATATATACGACCAACCAACAGAACTACACGCAGAGCTAACCATGCTGCGCAATGATATAATAATATAATCATAATAATTACAATTATAGAAATAATTAATAAAACAAAAAAAAATCCTTTTATTTACAGTGTAAATATAACAGCGCTGTCGCTCTCTCTTGAAAACACACACAAGTATGCATGTGAATGTATAATTTTGCCCGACACTGAGGTGCCAAATTTAAAACCAGGTTCTTTTAATTTTTCATCCCTAACAATTCTTTTAAAAATGCCCATTCATATTTGCCACCCTTCTAAATGTCCCGCAAAAAAAAATTCAAAAAGAATAATGTCTTTCCCTGTGGAAGTCCCAATTAACAAAAAAAAAAATCTTAACTAATATGAATAGTTCATATTTTTCAAATAACACCTCGAAAGATCAAATGTAGGCACTGATCCTATTATTTTTTTACCGCCAACATTTCATTTAAAACCACTTATCCTGTATCTGTCACTCAAGTAATAAATTTTTAGCTCAAAGCTTATTCCCAAAATATTTTCCATATTTCTTCAAATAAAAACTGAACACTTTTAAAAAAATTTGTACTAACATTTGACAATTGAACTATCCTTATCCTTATTGTTGATAAAGTACAGCAAGAAGTAATATAATTTAAACTAAAAGTGAGCACTATTAGTGCAATAAAGAAATTTTGTTGTTGTCTAGTTGGCACAAGCTTTCGCTAGATGACGCTGATGATCTTTTTGCATGCAAATGAACTGCAAACGATTGTCACTAACACAGAGAAACTATTGAGAGTTGCAGAGATCTATACACATTAAACGGAGAACGATTCGAAAACAAGCTCGTTAATGAGTTCGAGATCTGACTTGACTTTTCATAAGTAAAACTTAAAAAATTTTGCAGTGAAAATGATTTACATAAAAAAAACACTAAATAATATTATAAAGGCCAAAAAAAAAAAAATGTGCATAAGTTTGTTCATACAAAATAAAATGAAAAGACTTTGAATTTTTCTATATAAAAATTATGAAAATTTTTTATATTAATTGACAGCAACAAACAAGCAAAAAATTTGTTTTTATAAAAACAAAATATTTTCAACTCGAAACAAACACGAGTTTTCGGATCTACCATTTCGGGCTTGAAACGAGTACTAGTTTTCGGATCCACAACTTTCTTCATACATAATTGTATAAAAAGACTTTGAACTTTTCTAAATAAAAATAACGAAAATGAAAATTTTTTTTATGTTTCTTTAATTAAAACAATTTTTTTTTATTGTAAGCTGCTAAAAATACGTCTATTCAAATAAAAATTTTTATGAAAAATTCTAAGTCTTTCCGACTTAAGTATGGATCCGACATCTCGTTTTCGTTTCAAGCTCGACTTTTTTGTAGGAAAATATTGTATTTTATCAAAAACTATTCTTTCATTGTAAGCTGCTAAAAAAATAAGTTAAAATAAAAAATTGTTCATTAGTTTTATAGGAAAAAATTCTAAGGGTTAGTTTCACACTTAAAACTTCACTTTTTAGCCATACTTATGATTAAGTTAAGTCTAGAAATTTGGCGATTAAAGTTCGACTTAAGTCTTCGAAACAACTTAAGTATGGTGGTAAAATTAATAAACAGAAAACTAGTAAAAGCTAGTACTTAATAAAATTCAAATTCAACCTATTTTGAAATTAATTTTATATATGTATGTATAAAATATTTAAAATTAAATTTTAAATTGCTAATCACGAATCTGATGAAATTTTTTCTCAATCTTATCTAGCTCAACCCCAGGAAATTCAGCCGAATTTGATTTTAATTTATGTATATGATGAAGAAAATATTAATAACATGAAAGAAGTGCCCTTTTCTGTTTTTTTGTGCCATTGAATGCTTCTGAAATTAATAAATTTGGTTATTTTTTGTACTCTTGATATTTTCTTATTTTTTTTTTTTATTTTTAAGGTGTCCCACAACCAGGTACAAATTTCTCTTTCGCAAAAAATGAACCCTGGTAGACTAAATCAATATAGTTACTTCAGCAAAAACTCAGCATGTTTGATAAGTTTTCCCTAGTTGTTGCTGTATAAAGAGTCAAAAAACAGGTGTGAATTTAAAGTAAATCTTAAGTCATTCCGTACTTTTCAGTTAAAGGCCTGTTTCCAGCTCTTAAGTAAAGCAAATTTTTCATATAAAAAACTGAAAAGTAATCAAAAAGAAATTTTCTTTTTTCAAAATTACTTAGAAATGAATCCAGCTCTTATGAAAAAAAAGTTTTATTTGTACTACTTTTTTTCAATGAAAATCAGGCACGGAAACACTGACTGAAAAGAAATATATGCTCGAGGCATTGTTTCTTTAAGTAAAGTTGTGAAAGTATCTTTGCAGATATATTTATTTTTATTTTTCTTAGCTATAGTTTGGTGAATATTTACGAAAATGATAATAAAAATGCATGTATGGTAGATGTAACGCAGAGTTTATGCAATTCATGCAAAAGAAAATATTTAGCAAATTCAAAAATTATTCAAATCCTATACTCGAGTAGGAATAGGGTCGAATACAATAAAAGATACAGAAAATAATACCCTTACAAATCCATTTTTTCCTATATTTAATGCCATTTATGCAGAAAAAAATCTTTGAAATCGTTTAAATTACGTGTTTAAGCCTTGATATAAATGCCTGAAAAAATCTTTGCTTCGTAAACTAAAATTAGTCCAGCGTAACGGAAATTAGATTCGGTTAATTAGATACCATAGCATTATATGGTAAA
Organism: Dichetophora obliterata; assembly: GCA_963920525.1. Lineage (NCBI taxonomy): Eukaryota > Metazoa > Arthropoda > Insecta > Diptera > Sciomyzidae > Dichetophora > Dichetophora obliterata. The sequence goes on along the minus strand of OY986435.1, from coordinate 186,351,890 downwards.
AGCTATGCGACTTTGGTCAGTAGCCTAGGCTGCCAATGCAACAACAAAGCAGATAATGTAAAGAAGTAATTACATATTCAAAATAGTGTAATTTCATTCCCTAGTCTACTTTACATGCATATTCTCGGGGTAGAAACGAATACTTCTTTTCTTCGATCGCGAGCTACCTATATATAATAACCTAGAGCTTTTATGTTAGGTAAATACCAAGAATGATAGAATAATAGATTGCGCAGATCGTAAAAGTTATTGTCTACGATTTGCGCATGTCGTCATGATAGCCTTACGATATGAACTTACGATATGAGATTGTTGTCAATTAATGTAAACAAATGTGAAACTAGTTTGTAAGCAGTGCAATAAAATTGTTAATATAATTGACTAAACAAATTTTTCCACCGTTTTATATTAAAATATGAATAAAAAATTATAAAAGAGTGCTGCGCATATAATTTTTGTGCTAATTTTTTTAGTTTTTTTTTTTTGGGTTTTAAAGCAAGTTGGAATGGAACCAACTTGCACTGGCAAAACATTCAAGAAAAAAACTTCGTCTAGCCTGACGTCATGATCATAAAAAATATTTTTATCGTAGCTAGAAAAGTCAAAATGAAAAGTAAACAACATGTCGGACCTGCGCAATACGTAATCCTTTTATCTATCATTCTTGGGTAAATACTGTAGACATCTGTGGATCCATTCAGTTAATAAGAAATCTTTTTCCTCTGGTTCGTTAAATAAGCCCTTTTTTATTGGAGTCTCAACATGAGCAACATACTGTCGTTAAATAATTACATTGTATTGTAATTGCAATAATAATGAATTGTGGCAGTTGCGACGAACATAATGAAAAAACACTTACTCTCTTTTTAGCACTCTCCTCGGCCTAACTAGGTTTCGATTGAGTACGCTAGGTAAGCCCTTTTAAGCAATTTAGGGGAACTTTACAACTACAAAAATAAACAACCTACTGGTTTTTCTTAACCACACTAGACTAAGTGTCATTTAATTCTTCTGGTGTGTCGCACGCTTAAACTGACAGGTAGGATTATAGTAGCAAAACATCGCAATAGAGCTAAGTCTGCGGACAGAGTAAACGCTGAAGCAGGCAGGCAGGCAGGCAGGTTTGCTTACTTGTTCCATTGCGAGAAAACTCGCTTCATACAATTTCATATAAACCTGCTCAAAGTGTGCAGAGTGGAAGCAGGCAGATCAGATCAAATCAGGTTGTTGCGAGAAACCAGGCTGGCGCAGGTTTCTCGCAACTGAATTTTTTTCTTTTTGTATTGTTTTTTTGTAATTTTTCAAGGAAATTGCGTTTTTTTATTATCTTCAGAATACAAAACCAATTACAACAAAAACATTCAACAACAACAAAGCGTTGAACGAAACAAACATCAACAGCAGCGACCGTGCACATATTTATGTGAGTGTGAGGGTTGTTTTTGGTGGGTATTGACAAATATGGTTAACGTCGATCAAGATTGTGTTGTTGTTGGTGGTAAGTTGTGCACGCGAAATTGATAGATTTCAACTTGAAAACTAAACTTAAACGACAACAAACGTATGCCACAATATGTCTCAAAACTGCTCAAAGTTGTATGTGCTTTAAATTAACTCCTGGTTTACACTCGTCTACACTTGACGTCAACTCTTGGTCATTCCCTTTTGAACTTCCTCCTCTCTCACGTTGATGTCCACGTCTTTCATCCATAAAGGTATGACTTGACCGTCAAGTCTTGACGAGTGTGAACTAGGAGAAAGATTTTCTCAACACAAAACAGATTTCACTCAAAACAAGAACAAAGAAAAGTCTCAACTTATTCTTTCATGTTTGGTTTTTGGTACAGCTCTCGTCTAGTTGGTTGATATTATCCTTCGATTCAAAAAAAAAAAAAAAAAAAATAAAAAACAAATTATTTTGCATCTGCGTACAAAAACCGAGAAAATTAGCATCATTGAGTACATTTTGTTGGGGGGGTGCTTTTGTTGCGCATGAGCAAGTGTATTGAACAATTTGTAAACTTCGACTGCTTTGTGTTGTTGGCTTTTATTATCTTCTGAAAACAGCACAACAATAAAACTGAACAAACAACAACAAAGTGCTAGACGAAACCACAACAATAACTTCAATAGAGAGTTGTGTTGTTTGTATGGGGCATGTCACACTAGCGCGGACACGGACAAATTTTTTGTTGTTTTCGCGGGTAAAATAAAAAACTGGAAATTGAGAGGGCTTCTTTTACCCGTGAAAACAACAAAAAAATTGTCCGTGTCCGCTACGTGTGACATGCCCCTATGCATTTATTTTTGCATAAGCGTGGCACAACATATCGCACACCCTCTTCAAAAGAGCAACAACTCAAAATGTTTACATATATACTTTTTCGAGTAAGACTATTCGTAGTGATTATATACATCGACTATCTTAAATTTATATACATATTCTTAGTCGTTAATTATAAAAAAATAGTCTTATCTCTTTGTTTTGTATGCAGTCCCTTGAAGAAAAAAAGTGTTTTGCTCTTCCAGAAAATGTAAATTTGTGGAGTTGATGCTCTTTTAAAGAGAGTGTGCTATTTTTGTATAGAAAAATTTTTTTTCATGAACGCCATTAGCGGAGGATGCAAAATAGTAAGCAATAGAAAAAAAAAATATATAACAAACTTTTTCTCGCACTGATCTGATCTGACCTGCTCGCATTCACTTTGCACGGCTTATTTACTGAGCAGGTACCTGCCTGCGCCTGCATGCCTGTCTGACTGCTTCAGCGTTTACTCTGTCCGCTGACTAATTAGATATCGCTGATCGCTAGTATCAACATCAGAGAGAGAACAGATTGAGTGCATTCAAATGACGTTTAGAGTTTAACGTCAATATACGAGATATATTCTTTGCATTAAAGTTAACCCAGATTATTTGAATAGCCTACATGTAAGGCTACGTGAATACATGTGCCAATCGCTGCAAATAAAAATGCTATAGCGTAAGGTTGCAGACAGAGTGAAAGCCGATTCAGGCAGGCAGGCAGATAGTCGCAGGCAAACTGTGTGAACAAGAGAGATAAAAGTCAGCTTGACTTTATTTCTCTCTCGTTTCTTTGCAGGTTACTGCCTGCGCCTGTCTGCCTGCCTGTCTGAATCGGCGTTGACTCTGTTTGCAAAATAAGGCTGCCCGCAGAGTAACCACCGAAACAGGCAGGCGCAGGCAGTGCATTGCGAAGAAACGAGATAGAAATAACTTCTTCTCGCTTGTTCACATAGTTTTCCTGCGCCTGCCTGCCTGCCTGCTTCGGCGTTTACTCTGCGGGCAGCCTAAGAGCACTCGTGATAATGAACGTCAACGACACAAGAATGCACAACGAAGCAAGATATTAGTAACATTCGCAAGAAAATGCATGCTTTTACGTTCATTCGCTCCATGAAAAATATATTAACTGCAGGTCTCAAAGTAAAAAGAAAACGCTAACGAGAATATATCATATGTATTTATTGCATATTCGTTTCATGGCTGGCGGATTAACGGAAAGCGTCTGAACGTATTGAAAAAAATTGCGTCACTCTAACGAATTGCAGCTTTCATGATATTCGCTGTGCGTCATTTGAAGTACCTATTTGTCGCGGATATTTAATTAAATAAGTATAATTATAAGTATTGAAAAAATATTCTAAAAATAAATTATTTATTTTTGTGAGATGTCAAATTTGCTTTCATACTACTTTTTTTTACTTAAAAAATATATTCAAATATTTCTTAAGTAATTACTTGAGAGCTGCATAGAGGCCTTAAGACAAAATAAAATTGTAATTTTTGAAGAATCGGAACATAGCTGCGTTTTTTTTTTTTTTTTGTAAAAAATGCAAATATTCCAAAAAATTTTTTTATACTATTTTGGTCTGTTTAAGACCCTTTTCATTTCTAATTTCTTTCTAATCTCCACGAGGTCACTCTGTATTCTTATTTTCTGAAATTTTTTTGTTATTCTTACATATTCTCAAGTCGTTATACAAAAATTATAGTCCTCCCTATATGTGTCACACATTTTAGACCCCCCACCCCATATTATATATACCCCACTCCTGTCACACAATGTTGTAAAGTTTTAATTCCCTCCTGACCATGATATTTAAACACCACTGGCCATGGAGTTGTTTGAAATATTAAAAAATTTTTTCACATAAATTAATTTTTAAGCTGTAGAACTTTGTAAAAATTATATAAAATCAGCTTTTTTAAAAATTCATTTCATCAAAAAAATCATAGGGTAGCTCATGATTTGCGATGATAGAAATTTTTTATTAAATTATGTGTCAAAATTAAGCAATTTTGGCTAATCAATGATATGTCATATGAAAGAGTGTGGGAAAATAGAATTAAAAAAAAATATTTTTAACAAAAGCCTATTTTTTAGCAAATATATAATATTTTAGAGGTTTTTTGAAGGTTTTACAAAGGTTTTTTTCCAAAGATATTTAATTGAACTTTCAGACAAAAACAATTTTATGGAAATCAATTGGAAAATGGTTGAGATATTTGCTTGCAAAATCAAAACTTGAAATTTCGATAGTTTTTTCTCATTCTGACGCGATAAGCAAGGAAATGTAACGTACTAACGAAATCTACAGTTTTCGAGATATCGCAATAATTTTTATGTCATAATAAGGGGAATTTTTTACCATACATCCGTGGAAAATATCACCAAAAAAACTTTCGTATGCAGTTATTGTTCGTAACCAACGACTTATCATACAAAAATAAGTTATACATACGTAAATTGAATGCGAAAGTAACAGGAATTTCTTCAAATTTATTATTTGGAAGAAATTTCACCATCACAATATATATTCACACATGTTACATAAAAAATGCTTATTAAAGGGTATCCGTAAGAGATAACGAAAAATGTCAAATGTCTTGAGTGTTTGTTGTACATCTTAGTAATGTCTTAAATGCCTTCTTACACATGTTTTTTCATCTCTTTTAGTTCATATTTTATTGAAGAAATTTTCTTGAACCACTCATATATCAGGTCAAAGGTCACTAATCGAAAAACCAACCGTATTAGACACTTCCAGCACTTCCACTTCCAGCACTTTCATTCGATATCCCTTTTACCATTCTAACCTAACCTTTTACCTACCAATTCTGACATTTCAGAAATCCAAACTGAAATAAATATATACGTAGGTTCTTTTTATGTAAATAATTAAAAAAATAATTTTAAAAATAGACTTTAAGCTTTGAAACTATTTTTTGAGAATGTTTACCATAGTAAAATATAAGAAAAGAAACGAAAAAGTCGATTAAGAAATGGCTAAAATATTCGCTTTGGAAATCTTGCTGTATCATTCTCATTAAAGCGAGTTCGTGTCTTTAAACGCTCATATCTGCTAAACAGTATCACCTATCAAAAATCTAACAATTTTGTGCATACCTACAGCTCAATCCTGTCTTATGATATATCGATGATATAGATTTTCCGTAATAATGGGACCCTTACAGCAATAAATATATAGCTAACAAACAGTAGATGATGGATTAAAATATATTTAAAAATTAAAAAAAAATTAACACATTTGCCAGTTTCATCAGTTTCAAAAACTCTAGTGGATTTTGACGATAACGAAATTTTTAAATAAACAGCGTAAAACTGTTCGTTAGTCTGGTATTCATCGTTCTGTAGCTGTGCCAGAGTGAAGTGGTTTCAGATTTTGGCGGATTGTCTGTCGCCCAATCAAGTGGTGGCAAGTTGTTCGCACTCAATATACGGAGATGGCTTTAACCACAACCGTGTAAAAACACTGCAAAAAACCGGAGTTTTTTTCTCTTTTAACAATACGTAACTTTCGCTGGTTTTCGTGAAATATCGCATGCGCACACAAAAAAAGGATGCTGACGACAGTTTGTGGCTATCAAATATTGAACTTTTCTGTTGCGAATCACAAATTCGCAGCTGTAATAAAACCTCTTTCATGTCCCTGTAAAAGCAAAAACAAAAAACTTTAGACTGTGCGGTTTTTATTCGGCCGATAAACCGAAAACAACATTGAAGAAAAACTCTCCATGTCAAAGCAGCTACTGTGAGCTTATAATTTAATCACCCACAAAATATCCAACACTGCTTGATATCCTGCAATACTGCTGAGAACCATCGCAACATGATAAAAAAGAAACACAAGCTAAGTTTTGCCACATCTCAACATATATTTCACCATTTGTGTGTGTGTGTGTTTGTATGAATACATACATTTATACGAACAAAATTCCCACATAAGCCCACTATGTTCCTAGTCTATCTTAAAAAAACTGAGATGAGCAAATCAGCAAGAGGCTCCACCTAGTTCTAAGTTTTAGAATGAAATGTTATGGATATATCTACTGCTCGAAGGAAATCAATTTGCAACTACAATCCCTGTAACTTAAACGAAACTGTTGTTGTTGTTGTGGTTCCTTTCAACTGTGTACGATTTGTTGAAAGATTGCATAATTTTATGCCTTCAGTCCTGACTAAGGTTTAGAAAAGATGTTTTGCCTTCAATGAAAAGGCAGGTCAAATCCTTCAGCAGCTGAGCACCTAGACAGAAAACCATTGTTGCTTTTGCAATAATCAATCTAATCTCAATGCTTCTCTCAGTTCGAATAATAAAAACTTATGCAACAATAATAAACTGCTATCATGGTTTAATTTTTGTGGTGAAATGATGGTTCTGCCGAATATACACGGAGATAATTATTTTGCTTGAATCAAGCAATTGTTTTGCTTAAAAGCAAACTAGCAAAAAAAAAATCACGGAAATGATTTTAGAAAAAGAATGCTAAGTTGTAAAATCACTCCTTATGTATTTAGGAAAAAGCAAAATTTTGATTAAATTTACGTTATTGTAAACAGCAGAAGCAAAATTCTACTTAATTCAAGCAAATATTTGCTACGTTATTATAAGCTTAAATAGCAATTTTTTACTAAACTCATACAAATATTTGCTAAGTTATTATAAACTCAAATAGCAAATTTTTACTAAATTCAAGCAAATTTCTTCTAAACACACGACCAAACGTTTATTCTTAATGAAGAAAATTAGACGACGATTGGTTAACAACTGCGATGCGATGGTCGAATGGATTAGCCCATGCACTTACGCTCACGCGGTCGAGGTTTAAATCTCCAGATGGTATTAATTTTTCAATTTAATTTAATGCTAATAATTATTTCACTTCAAAAATATACTAGATTTTAGCACAAACTAATCAAAATTTTCTATTCCAATTTATAATAACTTAGCAAATATTTGTTTGAATCAAGTAGAAATTTTCTTTTGCAGTTTATAATAACTTAGCAAAATTTTGCTTTAATTTAATCAAAAATTTGCTTAGTTATTATACACTGAAATAGCAAATATTGTTTAGTTTTTGCTGAAATCTAGCATATTTTTGAAGTGACTGAGAAACAAGCGCAAGTTATGCTTAACCACAATACAAATTTAGCAAACAGTTTTCTCCGTGTACCTATAATTTAGTCATAGATCTTCAATTACTTTGTATTTTACACACTTCACAGTCATTCGCCTAAATAGAAACTTTTATCTAAGAAAAAAAGGAGCGCACATTGCTTAAAACTACCCCTTTTTCTAGACAAAACCCGAAATTTAAAATTTTTAGAAAGACATCATTACTCGAAGTGTCAGGGGACCAGAATTTAACTTCGAGTTACGGAAAAGTCGAGGAAGAGAATAAAATATTATGTGAATAGTTAATTTTTGTCTGCGAAGTGATATCTTTCTAAAATGGTTGGCGTTGGAATATCTTCAACTTCATAATTATCAGATTTCTCACCTTCATATAGTCGTTCAGTCAATAAGCATCTTCTTGAATACTGCAAAATTACCAACACTTACCTCGCAAATAAAAAAAAATCTCGTTACCCAGTGGGCAATTGCAGGAGTCCGAATGCCTTCTAGCAGGCCTGCGTTAGGCTTTTGTAGGCCTTCCACACTCCTTGCAAACATAGTTTTATTGCTTGTATGAAATGGGAAAATTTGTCAGGCCTTCTGCTCTCCTTGCTCAAATGAGACCTGCCAGAAGCGCTCTTTCGAAAAGTCACGTTAGAAGGAAAAGCAATATAAATAACAACTTGAAATAAGAAATGAAAAACAATTTCAGATTTGAACCATGGTCTTCTCATGTGGCGGTCCGACATCTTACCCACTCGGCTATTGTCGTTATTAAAAATCAATAGCTTGTTTTGCATCAATACAAGAGACAGTAAGCTTTCGGGAGCCCGGGTTCGAGACCCAACTCGGAAAAAAATATTTTTTTTGTTGTTTTTTAAATCTGCTTTTTTTACAAACTGTTCTGTGTATTTAAAATTATTTTTAAAGTTTTTTCCTAAATGACCTTTATTTATTATGTAGACCTTATATGATTTAAATACAAATTCTAAATGTTTGATAGTTTAAATCATACATGATTTTAAATGCAAATTCTAGTTGTTTGATAGTTTAAAATCGTTTATTGAGCATAAGGTCAAAGTTAGAACAATTAATTGTTCTAACGAATCTTTCCAAAGAAACAACAACAAAGTTTTCAATATAAAAGGAAAAAATCACTATCTGATTTTATTGCAATTTCGGCCTGGCTAAAGGCTTCATCAGAAATCTTTGTGATACCCGTTCAAGCGCGTACTAACGCACTGCACCACAGGGGCGATGAGATTTGAAGTGTCAATTTTTTTCTAAATTTCATAATTTCACATTTGTTGTTGTATTTTTGCTTTACTTTAGTCTCTATGCTTATGTTATTATATGGAGTCCAACAGTCTGCTGGAAGTCTCCACTAGCAAAGCATGTTTACTGAAGTTGTTTTTAGAATTTTTGCTGCTATGTTTTCAGCTGTTTCCGTTTGGTCGAGCTCTACCATTTGATTAAAGTTTTTTCTAAATGACCTCTATATTTATTATGTTGACTTTATATGATTTAAATACAAATTCTAAATGTTTGATAGTTTAAATCATACTTGATATTAAATACAAATTCTAGTTGTTTCATAGTTTAAAATCGTTTATTGAGCTTAAGGTCAAAGTTAGAACTTGACCTTAAGAAAAAACTTTAATCAAATGGAAAAAAAACTTAAGAAAAAACCTTAGAAAAAACTTTAATACCAAAGTAAAATGCAAGAAACTGCAGGATCTTGTCCGCCTCTTCCTCGCTCCATTTTCGGGTCGGTTTGTCTCTTTTCCTTTTTCTTTCACTTGACAAGTGTATCTCATCAGTAATCTGCAAAAGAATAGAACAAATTTAACAAACATTTAATTATTTTTTTATAAATAAACTTACAGCGCAGCCAGTTGCCTCGTCCTTGTTGCCTAGAAATCAAATACACAAATAAATTTAATAAGAATACAATAGGGTTTTGGCGTTGTATTTTTTTATCAGGGTTGTATTTTCAGCGACGTGTATTTTGAACAACTTACAAATTTACTACAATTATCAAAAATATGCAATACAAGGGCAAATAGACCACATTGTGAATACCTCTATTGTGTTAATTTGTACAGATATTTTGAAAAAGGTTTTTATATAAAAATTTTTTAAATCACATTCAGGTTTTTCATTGAAATTTTTCGAAGAATTTTTTGGAATTTTTTTGCAGTGAAGGCGATCCCGGTATCCTGAAAATCCCGGGATTTTAGGCCGTGCAATCCCTGGACTGTCGCGACTAAAAAAAGGAATGGATGCCTCAGTCTTAATGTACAATTCTTATCTTTTTAATAATAGTAATAATAATAATGTAGATACTATAGATGTAAACACTATAGAAAATAGCCACATTTTTTATTTTCTTTTAAAACAGTGCGCCGCTAGCTCGCATGTTAATGAAATTGACATTTGTTTATTGAACAAAATTTTTCTTCACTGAGTAAACAAGTGAAAGCAAAAGTTTTATTTTAAAATATTGCATTTCTATTGTATTAAAAAAAATTTACAAAAATGGGAAGTGCTGATGGTTAGTAGATAGATTAATGCTAAAAAAAACTAATTAATTGCATCAATTAGCCTTAAAATATTCATATATGCTGATTTTGATAAGAAATTAAAAAACTTTCATCGAAATGCAAAGTGAATGCATTTCTTGTTAAAGCATTGAATTCTACATAAAAATAACCCGATTTTCTTGCATATCTTTGCGTCCGCTGAAGAAAAAAAATTTTCTTAGGCAACTTTGATTTTTTTTGCAATTTGTCTTTTCAGTATAAAATTTTTGACTTCTCACGCGTGATTCGTAACATGTGGTAAAGCCAAAATGTTTGCCATTTCACCATGAATAGACTAAAAAACTAACAGCGCCTGCAAATTAAAAGAATTTATTATCAAAATTCGTACTCTGTGATAAACTATGAAGATCTACATTTTTATCGAAAAATTCAATATTTATTGAATAGGCCGGCGTCATCACGAGACCTTACTTTTTCAAAAATAGTAAAAATAGCAACGTCACAGTCAATGTGGTAAGGTACCGTGCGATGATTAATGACTTTTTTGCCCAAAATGAATGAATTGGACTTTATTGACATGTGGTTTTAACAAGAAGCTGCCACATGCACATGATACCATAGATCATTGAGCGGCGAGTTTGGTGAGCAATAAATCTTACATGGAGCATTGGCCGCCAAGATCATGCGATTTGACCCCACTAGATTTTTTTTTGTGTTGCTACGTGAAGTCTCTAGTTTACAAGGACAAGCCAGCCACAATTGCTCAGAATTTTTTGTATTTTTTTTTTTATTATAACAAGAAAATGCTTGTACTCCTTAAAATAGTGAATTTTTGAAAAATTGCTTAGACTTTGGAGACCCTTTAATGACCTCAAAAATAAGTTAAGGTAAATAAGTTTTTAAGATTTATTTTAGTTTTGTCCTAAAAATAAACCAAAAAAGTGTTAAGATTCGATAAGACGTCTTGTTTTTGTCTGTGAAACGAAGCACTGTGCGCTGCCTGTCCGACTTTAAAAGACCGAAGTGCAACAAGCAGATGAAAACATGTGACTGAAACAACAGCAAGGTAGGACATGAGTCCTCGAAACTATAAACCATCTGGGTCATGAAGAAAATTCAGTATTTTCCTATGTACCCTGCTGCTATTCATTGTTCTGTTGGCTTCTGTTAGTTTTGCTGTCAATTTTTGTGTTGTTGTTCAAAATTTAATCAACTGAGAAATGTGCAAGGAATCGATTTGATGGAATTTAGTATAACGTTCGAGCACAATTAAGAGTATGCAAAGTATTCACTCTGTATAGTTAGTATATGCTAGAATACAAGCAGCACTTCATCAAATAGTATGTGCTGATTTTCACAAAGCAAATGACGTTAGTATTCAATTACAAATCGTTTATCTTGTCACTTAGACTCAAAGAAATAATTGTTCATATTGATAAATTTCTAGGTTTAGTTGATAAATATTTTGTCAATATACAGTCAACAAAAGCTTTTGTCAATTGGATTTAAGGTAATAAGTTGAAATCATATTGACATAATTTTATTTTGTTGATTTGATAAATGGATGCTTCAATTTGATATACGCCTTTATCACGAATATCGCGTTATAATTGTAGATTTGATACAACAAATCTGTCAATATGAATACAGAATATTTCAGCATGAAAAATGGTTTGTTGAATAGAAAAGGCCTTTTCTGTTGAAAACATATTTTTTGTTAATAATACTAAAATGTTTTGTTGTTCTGATAAAAAGATTTTATTACATTTTATGTATAATAAACATATTATATTTTATATATAATAAGCACATAACTTATAAATGCAATTATGGAATTCACAAAGGTTTATATTATCCAATGGATAATATCAATGCTATTCGTGATTAGCGCTGTTTACATTATTATAAATCGCAGTATTGTTCACATTGTGAATTGCTATAGTGTGAATAGCACTAATAACGAATAGCACGGATAACCTAATCAAATGATGGAAATAAATAATAATGTAATGCAAATAAATAACCAAGACTCTTGCCGAATTCATTGGAAAAGAACTCAATTTGTTCTCACCTCTAATGATAAATGCATTTAGAAACTCAGCCAAAAATGAAGAAGTTCCTCATATGTCGAAGTTGCATTATGGCATAGTTGGTGCACTTGAACACAATAAAAATTGATTTCACAAGATCACATTCATTGTTGGTATAATAATGTTAAGGGGTAATTAAAGCATTGTTCACTTAAAATCTGTACGCATAAAAGCGTTTCCAGTATCCAAAAGCAAAAACGTTCTGATAAAAGACTTACAAAACTTGAAATGTCGGTTATTAACAAGTTAGAAACAGAATAACATTTAGTTAAATTTCTTTATTATTAATAAAATTTCGCAATTTTAGTTTGATTCCTGACATTAACTTTTGTACATATTTTCTTTGAACCGTAGCAGCAAATCTATTTCACTTCAGAAGCATCTGTTGAGGGTTTTCTGCTGCTCTCCCACTTTTTTTAAGTTTTGCTTTTACAATCGCCCAAAATTTTTCGATTGGGCGAAGCTGTGGACAATTCGGTGGATTAAGGTCTTTAGGGATAATTGACACGTTATTTCTTTGATACCACTGCATCGTCATGTTCGAATAATGGCAGGTGGCCAAATCGGGCCAAAACACAGGTGGTGATCCGTGATGTCTAATTAAAGGCAGCAAACGCTTCTCCAAACATTCTTTCATATATAAATTTGCAGTCTCTGTTGCAGATGTAACAAACAAAGAAAGCATTTAAACCGCAACTGCATATAGCTTGCCAAATCATTACTTTTTCTCAAATTTATCAACTTTGTCATATATGTATTTTTCGGCAACATTGCCACGTTGTTTTTCTGCATAAAACTTTCGTCCCGGTAATTGTTTCGTCGTCCATTATAACGCAATTCTTGGATTTGGTCAAAAACGTGTACAACCGGCGCGCTCTTTGTTTGGCAATATAATTCTGCTTATCAGATCGGTTTGGGTACTTTATTGTACGAAACGATTTATATCCTGCCTCAATAAGAATGCTCTTGTCGTACTCGTGGATGTAACAAATCGTTTTGTGCGATCAGCATCTGAGAGTCCCGGATTATTCTGAATTGACTTTACTATATTTTTTGCAAAAAATGTCACGCCGGGGTTTTCTTTTGGCAATTATTTTAGCTGTTTCCACAGTCATTAGCTCCTTGCAACGTTTTATAACACTGTTGTTTTTGGTAATTTTAATTTTTTTGCTATTTTTGAACTTGACCGCGTGGATTGGCGTTATACGTGCACAAAATCGTTTTACAAGTTTTAAGTTCCATCGTGTATTGAGCCGCCATCACTTTGAGCAAGACGTTCAAACTTCGAACACATAACGGTACATCTATTTCAAGCTTATAGAAGTTTGAATAGTTTAAATCGATCGAACGTAACGGGTGTGTCGCTTGCGGAGATGTGTACAGATTTTAAGTGAACGATGCTTTAGCTTTCACTCACTTAAAAAATTGCAATGGACTTTAAAGCTTTCCCGAATTTTATCTCGGCACCATTTGCTTGCAACACTATCAAGCATTTCTTTCTGTTGTTATGATTAAAGGTTTTTTGAAATTGATAATCCATTTTATCATTACGAAATGAAAATTTTGTCCACTTGACTCAATTGATTATCGTTATCATTAATTATTTCTTCAGTACAACAAACCTATTTATCAAGCGAACAAAGTAGTTTGCTAAAATTATTTATTAAAATAATGACATTTTATTGCGATTGATTGACGAGTCTGTCAGCGTGAATAAGCTTAAATCAAGTAAACAAACTTGTATTTCAAGCTAGTAAAACAATTTCTTCAAAACAACTCATTGAATTTGTTGCAGTTTTTAATCAAATGGATTAAGTTTCTTTTGAATTGACGAAAAAATAATGCAATATTGATAAAACTGAATTGATTGGACAATTTGGTTTTGTTAGGGATTAACAAAAGTTATGTGTCAATTTTACCAAAAATATTTCTTTGAGTGTAGTTTTAGGTCTGTTTCCATACTTTCGTAACAGAAACAGTCAAGTTAAAACATTTTAGAGAGAAATCCAACACATTGTTTCTGGGCAAGAAATATTTCAGAAAGTATGGCAATGCTTTTTAGTAAAAACAATTCGCCCTGCTGGACAGCTGTAACAAGTTTACATACACAACTAAACAAAATTAGGTGTTCACCAACCAACACAATCTTATGTTGTCATTTCATGGGAAACAAGGAAAGTTATAAGTGTGCTCTTTTGCGGCCAAAAAATAAACACAACTGGAAAAATAACCATGCAACACAAAGCGGTGAAGTCTGATGGCAAAAATAAATTAAAAATAGTGAACAGGAAATTTAAACATTTCTCTTTGCAGATTAATGAATTGAATACTGATGAAGACTTGTGACAAATTGTTTCTAAAACAAGCAACCGTTGCTGGCGAAAAGCAGTGTCATTTTGTTTATGCTGACTTATTACAATTGTTTGTTGGTTGGTTGGTTTATAGGGTAAATATTTTAATAAACCAATAATAAAATAACTATAAAAAATTTGTTTAGAAATTTTCTTGCAGCAGGACAGCGCTTTAACATATCGGGGAGGGGGGAGAATAGCGCAGAACTGAATTTGTAATTGGTGAGAGCAGTTTAGCTATATATTTTTCTTATGGCTAAAATAATGGTGGCAGAAAGGGATGCCAGATCACACGAATGAGAATCAGAGATGCAAGCCTTGTGACATTTTGATCACCGCTTGAACAATGGTCACAAGTTTTGTATGAAAAATTTTATATGGACGTAACGGAAATCGTGTGACCGCTCGTGTTATATAAGCCGTAGTTAATTTAAGTTAAAATTAAAGTTTTATACAATGTTTTTCTCGTACCTTAAATTTTGTGTTAACTTTAAAAAACTTGAGAGTTAAACATTTCCCCTCCCGACCTCCCCTCTCCCTCTTTTTGAAAAATTGCCAGCTTTAAATACACAAAGTCAATGCAATAAAAACTTGAAAGTTGTCACTTGCTGAGAAAAATGTTAAACTTGTGGAATCTTATCTCTTATGTGATGTGATGTTATACCTTAAAATTAATCTTTGAATTTCTTTCCTGCATTTCGCTCCCTGAGCATTTGCATTTTGCAGCCGTTTGAAGGTTGGCAGATTCATATTTTGCACATCTAACTTCGCTTGCGGCCAGTAGGGTCTCCACCGTTATAAGCTCAGTAGCGTTTTCTGAGCAATACCTCTTAAACTCGTCACTCACAAACTGTCGAGCATTGTCGGCAGTGATAGATCTTGGATATCCTAGTCTGGAAAGCATTTCATCCAAAATAGTGATAATCACACTTGACGCAATCTTTTTAAAAAAAATTAGCTCATGATATATTGAGTAATAATCGATTACAACCAAGAAGTGGTCATTGGAGCAGGTTTACTCGGTCTTGATACCAACAAACACTCTCGGCACATCTTTACAATTTTCTCTACATCTCTATCAATCAGAGGCCACCACAGCTGTGGCCGACACTTTCCCCTGGATGACCTTCATACACCAATTCCAGAGCTTTTTGTCTCAATGCAGCTGATATTACGATTTTCGTTCCTCGTAGAAGGATATTACCTACCTTAAACATTTCTAGTCGGAATGGGAAAAATCTATTTTTAGTGACAGCAGTAGCAGCAGTCAGCAGTCAGTTTGAGCAGCTTAAAAACTAACTAAAGCTTAAAAGTGTGTGTATTTTGATTGTATTTGACCAAAATTTGGTCAGTAATTGCAAGTACAGTTACTGCTCGAGGAACTGCTTTCACAACAATCGCAAAATATTTTGTTCACAGTGTTTGTTAAAGGTATCAGGTAAAGATAAGATTACGGAATGGTTCTGTGACATCACCAAGATCGGGAATGAACGTCCCCAGATATGTCACCAACCCCAGAAAACTTAATGCCTCTTCCTTGTTGGGAATTGAAATCAAATCTAGGGGTTAATGGTGAAAGGCACCTGGCAACACTGAACTGGCCCTACTATTGCTGTTATGTATGGTTTCGTTATTACATATGTTTTCGGCACATTGGTGCATTTTTCGAAAACACATTATATATAGAAAATGCTTAAATTTTTCACGGCGCAAACATTACGTTACTTTTTTCTTCCAGTTTTAAAAAAATATCAATAATTTTAGAAAACAATAACAATTTCGACATGCCACACAATACTCACACCTTGGCACAATATTTATAATCAAAATACACACATTTTTAAGCTCAAAGCATAGTACTCTATTCAGTTTCATGTGAAATTCCACTCAAATCTCACAAAAATTTTCACAACATGTTCGTCAGTGCAGTACTCTGTTCCGCTGCGTAAAATAATCGGAACATGTGTCTGAGCAACATTTTTTCACGACAATTTAATTGTACTGCCTATTTATTTTGCAGTGAAAAGAGAGATATCATATGAAATCTCCTTACTTATTCTTTGAGACTCTCTGAGAAACGTTGACATAGAAATTCCTCGCAACAAACTTTAAGTCAGAAATTTCACGCAACAAATAAATAGATGTTGCTAGCGAAATTTCACGCAAACGAACAGAGTACTAGGCTTAATAGAGAAAAACAAATAAAATTATTTAAAAACTGTTTTCAACAAAAAAACAAAACAGGTTATTCAAAAAATACCTGAGCAAATACTTTGCGAGCACGCATAGAAAAAATAACTCAACTTTCAAAGTGAATTGCGGGTAAATGGTGCATTATTTTACAGCAATTTGTTAACTTTGTGATGCAGAGTTGTGATGCAATGATGCAAATGATTGTTTGAATTGAATTAGTGAGAAACAAAAATATATTTAAAATAAATGCTTGGTGATTCTAATTTATACTAACTATTTTTCGAAATAATTATATTTTGATTGAACAACTACACATATGTATATCATCAATGAAAAAATAAATCATCTAATGCAAATATTTTATTATTATCACTCAATACTGCAACTGCTCAATGAAGTGTTCCTGAAAAGTTCAACGAATTATGGCTAATAATTCTATTGCTTGCTGAACATACGCCTTTGCATTTTACATCTCGAAAAATATGCCGCATTGGCATCACTTTGTGTTTCGTTCAGGTTCAGTGTTTATTCAGTCTAGCGTTCAAGTGAGTAAAGTCGTGTGTCTATTGAAATTAAAATCTTTTCTGTAAATTGTTCTTATAAATAAACTTGCAATCAACGCCAAGTGTTAAAGATGCATATATTGGCAAGTTCTAGCGCTGATCTGCTGCATAAATAAGTTAGAACAGTGCATGACGATGTGGATGGGTGCAGAGTGCCATTATTGTGGAGGCAAATATTAAAGGCGTCATATTTTAACAGCTGATGGAAACAGCATTTATAAGGCCGGCGCACAGTTAATCAGAGAAGCATTGCGTTGCTGTGCTGTGCGCGAAGCGTTTTGCTTTTGAAGGAACTGTTTGCATGCTTCCTTATGAGGATGCGCTTAGTAAAGCATATAAACGTTAAGCGCACAGAATACCTCCAGTGTGCGCACGCAAGCACTTTGCAAACGCTTTTAACAGCACAGCACCAAAACGCTTTACGCACAACACAGCTTATGGCACGATGACGATTTCTGATTCTCCCAAATTCTCCTAACATAATTTATTGCCTTAAAAATTTAATTTAATTTATTGCCTAAAAATTTATTGCCTAAAAATTTTACAATTGAAGTACAGAAAGATTCATTGAATTTTTTAGGTAATTTTTTAACTTTAATTAATGATATATAATTTTTTTGTCTGCAAGACGACTATTTATTGCATTTCTGGTCTGAAGCGGCTGCTGATTGCTGTAAGAAAATTTACAATCAACCAAGAGTTTTACTAATTGGCAATTCATGCAACTCTATTGCAATTTCTAGTAAAATCCGCTAGCTGCTGTTGAAACCGGTTTTAATTTTTTTTTTTTGCTTTGGATATATCCAGGGATGGCCATAATTACAAATTACGATTACTGATTATGATTACATGTATTCAGATTGCACAGATTGCTTAATTTTTGTAAATATTCAGAAAAATCATATTAAAACCAAATAAAAATACTTTCAATTAAGTAATCATGGTAAGAAATCACATGAGATTATAAAAAATAAAGTAATCATGCAAGGCGATTGCATGATCTTTAAAAAACCAAGGAATCGTAACATGGAAATACATGATTTTTTAATAAATCAAGTAATCAGTAATCAGACCCAGCTTTCAGTGATAACAGATTACTTCTCGTCAGTGGCGTAAAACGTGGGCCCGCAGAGACCGCATTTCGGGCGGGCGCAACTAAGCCAGGGGCGCCCTCAAGTCCCTTGATGAAAATTATAAATGAAGTGGAGAACGACACACAGTGTAAAATATGCGGCCGAAAATATAGTATATCGATGTTTTAATTTTTTCCAATTTTATATAGCTTTAAATAGAAAATATCTTGGGTGAACAAATCAAAATTAATTTTTTTAATAGTTGCAACCGTTTCGTTATGACAAGCCGTCAAATTTACATTTTCTAAAAATTAAATTTTTCTTGTTATTCACATTTTATTTGATCTATTTTTTATATAAAAATAAAGTTTAAATTTCTTACGACTGGCAAATTACTGTGTTTGTTTACATTTTTAACATATGGTTTGAATCTTATCATAAAAGTAAACACTAAAAGCGGGATACAAATTTTTAAATATTAAATTTTTAAAAATGTTTAAATAATTTTGAGAAAGATTGATTATAGTTTTTCACGAAAAAATTATTAGAACTGCGTTACACCAAGTAAATAAAAACTAAAACGGAAGAAATACAAACACAAAACAACTTAATTTTTAAAATTTCCTTGCTGTAATCAAAAAAGCTTACAAATTTAAACAAAAACGTAGTTAACTTGTGTTGGTAGAATTGTTCAAGGCTGTGTTACTAAAATATGATTAATGGGAGTGGCATTCGCCTATAAAATTTTCAATTTATCTATAATCACAAAGCAAATTGATGTAGCAAATTTCGCTGTTTTGAAACAAGATTTAATGAAGTTTCAGGCAAAAATGGGTTTCATTTATATGGAAGGTGGGTGTGGCAGAGGGCGAATTAATATAATTTTTTAAAATTATATTGTTTAAAATTAACAACAATAAATGAAAAATAATTTAATAATATGTGCTTCAATAAAATATTAGTCCCGTACAGACGATTTCTCAGGGTGCAATAATCGACGTGACAAAAGCCGATTTTTTTGAGCAAAAGTCAACTTTGTTTGGCAAAACTCGATTATGGTCGAAGTCGATTTACCCGTTAGCTTTCATATTTTCAGCAAGTCAGCTACTGATATTATTTTAATAATTCAGTTGGTCATATTTTGTGACGTTAGTTAAATTCTTTAGTTAACAGGTAACGTCAAATACAAAAAATTTAAGGTACTATTACAGTGTGTAAAAAATTTAAAATCAATCGCGAATCTATAATCGCGTTTTTCTCGAAACAAGGTTTTTCGAATTGGCTTCTAAGATATCTGGAGTTCTACTTGATCGATTTCTATGAATCTTGATTCATTGTGTTTTTTTAGACTCTGTTAAGCACTACACCTATAAAAAGCCAAACAACTTTTATTTTTTTTTGTATGGCTGTAAGTTTCGGCAAAAAAGAGAGTTTTTTGTAAATTTTTTTTTTTAACGCAAGCCATTTTTTAATTTTTTATTATTTTTTTATTTGCGGAGGTTGAGTGGTCAACTACAACCCTTAACTCAAGAATGCATTTGATTTTTTACTTTCAGACGCTTTGTAAATGCTGGAGACGAGAACCCAATGTTGTTATGTGCAACAATTCTTTAAACACGCTAATTTCAACGCCCTGTAGGAAATTAACAGCAACTATAAAGACAAAAAAATTTTTTTTTATTTCTTCATGAATAATTCTTCATTATGTAAAAAATTTCAATCATTAAAGTTAATAATACTAGGTAAAAAAATGTGTTTTTTTATAGCTACACATTGTAATAGTACCTTTAACTTAACATCTTAATATTATCATTTCACCAATAAGAAAATTATTGATCTCATTTTTCAAACTTTAAGTTAGTTTAATATTTTTAAATAATTAATATATGTTTTCTTTTTACCTAATTTGTGATAAAATCTTAAAATGTTTATTATAAATTGTATTATATTTGATATTATAAAAATTTTTTTTTACGTTATTGCTTTTTTATAACAAAATTAATTTTTTAATAGAATTTTAAAATAAAATACATATGTATATTTATTTATAAAATAAGATATTTATAATGCATAAATGTTGTAATAAATGATGACTAGAGAGGATAAAAATATGCATTTGCATATTGCATCGTAATGTACGATTTAAGGACATAAAGTCTTCGAAAAATTTTGTTTAAAAACAAACAAGTTTTTAGTGAGTATGCGAGTAAACTTTCGCCCGAAGAATTATCAAACCTAAGATATTGCTTGGCAACATTTTGCGATGTTGAACGTAGTTCCTCTGCATATTCATCTTTTTTAACTGAAAAACGTAGAAATTTTTCAATGGAGAATTTAAAGCAACACTTGGTAGTTTATTACCATTCTAATATTTGAAAAATGTTTAACTGCATTTCATATTGTTTTTTTTTTTAAGTTAAATTAATAGTAACAAAAAGACTGAAAACAAAATTGTTCAGCATAAATTAATATTATTTTTAAGTTTTTACGTTTATTTAAAAACAGGTTTTTTTACATTATATAGGTATACGTAAGAAATTCAACATATTAAAACGCTTAAAGCAAATGTTATTCCAAACATTTATAAGATTGGAAATATATATTCCGTTCCAAAATATGTACAATTTTATTTTATTTTTCTCTTAAATTATTTTTATCGAGCATATTTTTAAATTCATCGAGCATATTTTCTATTTTTCGTGCTTTTTAATGCCATAAATCAAGTTTTATCGTGCGTATTTTTATACTCTCTAATGATGACTATTGAATTAAAAAAAGTCTCTTCTTGTTCTCTTTTTTTTGTTAAGAGTTCTCTTGTTTTCTACTACGCTTCTATTAACCTAACATAGTTTTACTCTAAAAGTAAATAGCAGGGCGCTTTTAGAAAACGGCGGGCGGGCGCATAAAATATAGTTACGCTACTGCTTCTCGTCATACAAAAAATTCAAAATTTGTATGTAATAATTATGATTTTTGTTGGGCTCCAGGTCAATTGTAAAATAAAAAACTTTAAATGTTTTTTTATTTTAAATCCAATATTTTGACCTCCGTCAGAGATCATCTTCAGAGAAAAAACTAAAAACCAAAAAGTTTGACAAATTTTTTATAAACAAAACATTTCACATTACTCACAATTTAAAAACTATTGAAACATTATTGTTTTACAAAACATTTAAAATACATATAAAAACATTTATAAACATTAAAACACGAAAAACAATAAATTTAACACCTCCACTGTTGGCAGCGTCAGTTCTTCAAATGTTGTCATCTCTGTTTCTCAATGGCCGCATTCAGCGCAGACAACTGTTGTGAACTGTTATGGTAGCGCTACCTTAGTTTTCTCTGAATGTGTTGCTACTCTACACGGCAGAAGTTAGATTCAATTTAATTTTTATGTAAATTAATTCAATTGCAAAGGTTTCTCACTTAAATTTGCTGCGTTCTTTCTGCGTTTATTAATTTAACAGCGTCAGTAACAGCATATGACAGTTAAGCAAACAGTTGTGTTCATGTAGCATCCCTGCAGTGTAATCAACTAGATTTATACCAGTCAACAACTAGTTGGAAATATCCAACAACTAGTTCGATTTATGTCCTTTTCTCATAGAACCGACTGGTATTTTTTACGTGGTGATGTCATTGGAAAAGACAATTGTCTTACTATAGATAAGGTTTTAACTAGTTAACAACTCATTTTTTATGTAAAGTAAAGTTCTAGTTGGGTTGTGACTAGTTTTTAACCAATATAGTAATTATCGAATTAAAACTAGTTCATAGGTTCATATTTTTTCAATAGTTCATAGGTTCAAAGAACATATATTTTTACAACAAAATATTAGCTAAAGGCTAAAGTTAAGGCTATTTGATGAAATACCATGTTTATGGTATACTACATGTTTTAAATTAGTTTTTATATGTTTTAATTTGTTTATTATTAGTTTGTTCCAATGGGGTACCCAGCTCCAACTGGTTTTGAAACTGGTTGATGTAGTATAGTTTGATTTTGGCTAGTTTTACAACTGGTTTAATGTGACTTGACAAAAACTAGTTGGGTTTAAACTACTTTTGCAACTAGTAAATCGTGACAAAATATAAACTAGTTTGTTTTGACTAGTATAAATACTACTCATGTTTTAATGCTGACTAGTCTTACACTGCAGGGATAGAATTTGTTCGCTCGATTAAAAGGCGTTCGCTACTTTATCAGTTTTAGTTAGCGCTACCAAATATGTACCATTCAGCGAATTTTTACACAACAGTTGCCAACTGTTGTCTGCGCTGAATGCGGCCAATGTAGCGTCTGTATATGTGAGCACACTTGTCTGTGTCTGTTTTAAAGTTCAATTGACCTGGAGCCCAACAAAAATCATAATTATTATGACAACAAAGTTCGTGAAATAATATATCAAATTTGTATGTAATTTTATTATTTCAGTGATTGCTATTTACCATAATCGTTTCCAATAAATACAATATTTTCTTCAGCAGCTATTAAAGTGATGTTAATGTTCGTTAGATTGGATTTGTTAAAGAAGTATTGTGCTCAGAAACCTTTTCTGTATTTTACTTGTCATAGTTTTACAGTTCAACCACACATATAAAAACAGATATAAAACAATATATTAGTTAAAGAAATCTGCAATCAACGATTGGTTAAGCCTGATAACTGATAAATTTTTTAATCAGAATAATTCATTCATTACTGAAATATTATTGATTTCTTAAATTAATCACTGATTACTTTTGCATGATTACTGATTTCTCAAACAAATCACTGAATACTTTAAAGTTATTAATGATTTTTTTTCAAGTAATCAAGTAATAAATTTGTGTATGATTAATTGTAATCAGTAAGTTTTTTATATTCATACTGGCCAATCCTGGATAAATCATATCCAGAAAAACCGAAGCATATTTGGGTATTTGTTGAAAAAATTATATAAACGAACTCCATAATGATGATTATTTATTGAGTACAAATTTTATTCAAACACATGCTGAATTAAAAAAGTTGAAAAAATTTATAGTCTTGTGCTGTAAATAGTAAAAGTAATAAAAGATAATGGCCCATTATCATAGTCAAAATAAAAGTCGACTTTTAATTTAGTGCAAGCTTTTTGACAACATATTATATAAAATAACTGTTGCGATTAACGCTTTAATTCAAAGACAGTTCAGTTTTTAAAGTACTTGATTGACTTAAATTTATTAAGTTTAAATTCATGTTCGTATGTGTTTGTAAGGTTATTCCAAGCTTAAACTTTAGTTATTAGCAGTAGTACTATAGCAGTACTTTAAAATTCCTGTAAAATTGAATATCAAATAGAAATAATTAATTAAAAATACAAATAGTTCAACTATTCTTACTATTTTAGTCTTGAATTTTAATATATGTTTAGAGTTTAATATATACGCGCGCGCTGCGCTGAGCTTTAAACAGGAAAAGGCAGAAATTAGGTTATGCGATAATAACATCGTGTTTTTTTATTCAGCTTGCTGAATTGCAGCTGTGTCAATCGATGTCAGTGTCAATTGTTGAGATTGGCGTTGCCAACAAAAACTGTTATGATAATGAGCAATTGATTTTTAAAATCAATTTCAACTTCTATCTTAATTTTTTACATGTATTCATTGCATAAAAATTGTAATTTAAGATACAAATCTGGTAGCCTTATTTCATTTCAACATTATGAAGATGA
The DNA here is from genome assembly GCA_963920525.1 of Dichetophora obliterata. Lineage (NCBI taxonomy): Eukaryota > Metazoa > Arthropoda > Insecta > Diptera > Sciomyzidae > Dichetophora > Dichetophora obliterata. Next base: position 186,327,933 of record OY986435.1, on the reverse strand, counting down.
GATACCATCTTACAGAGCTGTAAAAGAATGCATTCATTTGTGATTTAAAATCATTTAATTCCCAATCAATGATTTAAAAAATTGATTGCATTCATTTTTTCAAATCATTGATTGAGATTTTAAATTTCCAATCAATAATTTGAAAAAAAGAATGCAATCACTTTTTCAAATCATTGATTGGGAATTAAATGATTTTAAATCACAAATGAATGCATTCTTTTACAGCTCTGCCATCTTATTTGCTAGTGAAATTTATAATAAGAACAGATGATAAGATTCTATTTCATTTCAAAATTGGCCTAATAAGAAAATATACAAGTTAAATATACAAGACAATCAAAATAACTTTGCGGTCAATTTTTTGAAAAAAGGAGATTACTAAAAGGGCTTTTACTATATATTTGGTATTGTTTATTTTCTTATTTGGTGAATTTTTGATTGGAATAAAATAGAACTCATTTAATTCTCTTAACGAAAAAAAAAACTTGTGAACATGGATCAAAACTAATAGTTTTAAATGATGGACAACAAATATATAATTAACCATCTGTTTTCATAACTATTATGCAATTATAATTATTTAAGTGAATTTTCAATTATTATTATTATTGTTATACACAATTATACACAACTACTACACAATTAATAAATGAAAATAATCCTTTGCTTTTCTTATAACTTTTAGCATAAATTTTGCAATTAGATCACCTTAACATTAGAATTGGTTGCAACAAGGAACTGTTTGATAAAGACAATGGCCGCATTCAGCGCAGACAACAGTTGGCAACTGTTGTGTAAAAATTCGCTGAATGGTACAAATTTGGTAGCGATGACTAAAACTGATAAAGTAGCGAACGCCTTTTAATCGAGCGAACAAATTCTATGCTACATGAACACAACTGTTTGCTTAACTGTCAGATGCTGTTACTGACGCTGTTAAATTAATAAATGCAGAAAGAACGCAGCAAATTTAAGTGAGAAACCTTTGCAATTGAATTAAATTTACATAATAATTAAATTGAATCTAACTTCTGACGTGTAGAGTAGCAACACATTCAGAGAAAAACATCGTGAACTAAGGTAGCGCTACCATTACAGTTCACAACAGTTGTCTGCGCTGAATGCGGCCAATGTAAAGTATATAGGACTAAATGAGTAGTTATGCCCCAAAAACATTGTAACTGTTTGTGATTGTCTGTAAAATGTTTGGCAGCAATAAGTTACTTATTTAAGTCAAATATCAATGAAAGATTGATACAAACAGTATTCCAAACACATTAATTGTTTCCGTCATTTCTTGGTTATGACAACCACTTTGTTTTTTTGAGTGAGTGTGTACCTGAAAGTTAATTTTTTTTAATTAAACTACAGTTTCGGTCCCAAATAGAGTAGACTGTGCACCGGCTCGATAATGTCGAATCAAATGTTATAAGATAAGATAATTTATATGTGAGTGGTCCTTATCTGTATGGAGAAAAAAAATTTCGTTTGTTTTTCTTGAGCACCTTTTATTTTGTTCCTATATATAAAAAACGCATAAAAAAAATTCAAAGAAATTGGACTTTATTAACACGTGCCACCAGGTAGAAATTAAAAATATTATCTACTACATATGAGAAAAAAAGATAAAACAGCAATTCCATTTTGAACGTACCGGTTTACGGAATGAAATTTTGAATGAAATTTTGCATGAAGCATCACCGAAGAAAATAAAAAACTTATTTTAAAGGAAAAAATGCTGGAGTTATTTTTGGCGGAGTTACTACAGGGTGCACAAAATTGACAAAAAACGGCAAAAGCGTCAAAAATCGATTTTTACTAGAATTCATATCTCAATCACTTCCTAACCGAATGTTAAGAAGTTACATTAAACGCACTTTAATTTAAAAACTTAAGAACAACGTTAACACTTTAATACCACTAAAATTTAGACAATCAGATAACAACCAAAAATTCCGTGCTATCTCGAGTGTAATTTAAATTCGAATATGCTTCCCACAGGACACTGCAGATAAAAATTCAGTATGGCATCTCGTTTGACAAGATATTGTTGGTGAAAGTCTATATTTACTTTTGCTTTAAGACATATGTAGTTTTTCTTAAATGTAACAAAGCCTTTTAAGATCGTTATTTTTGACTGTTTGCTCAAAAACAACTTTGTCCTTGCGGGAGGGAAGACATTCTTTTTTTCCTAAATTTTTTTTTGGGAGATCTTGACCACCCTATGCAACTTTTGAGACCCCTTATAATGTGAAATTCGAAAAAATTTGATTCGATACACCCTAATGCTCATTCAGTTGCATTGCCTCTGTGTAAACTTCAAGTTCCAAGCGGCACGTGTTATTGTTGTTGCATAACAAAAAAAAATAAGGACTAATTTTAAGACGCTACGGAACTAAAATATCGGGTGCTCAACAATTTCTAAAATAAGGACCACCCTAGTGGGCAGTCAAGTTTCAAAAATAATTTATGTGAAAAAATTACCCCAATATCTCTTTCCAATCAAAAGTTATGGCTAAAACTATTGTTTTATGGCCTCGGAATTCTGTATTCGACCTCAATTTACGCACACAGTTTCACTGATAATATTTTATGGGCGTTAGACAAGAGAGCGTGGCAGCAACGCGCCGGGTTTCAGCCAGTGTAGAATAAAATGTGATAAGTCACAATATGGCAATTATCTATTAAATGACAAAAATTTGACTCTGACAAGTAATTTATATTGAATAGGTTTACCATTTCTAAATTTTAAATGTCGTCAACATTATTCTTACTGGCACTCAAACCCTAAAATATTATGCGCAGATTTGGAAAATGATGTCTGTTGGATGGTATGTAGCGGTATTGAAACTATTTCTATTTCTAACCCAGAAAAATTTCGGGGAGAGTTTTTAAATTTTTTTATTTAGACTTATTCCAGTTTTTTTTTATATAAAATTAAATTTATATCAAAATGTCTAGTCTTATCATATTTCGATATTGTGCTTTTAAAATTTCTTCCGTGGTCAGTTCTCATCTCTGTCAATATTTAGAAGAGCTAACTCATTGAGCCTTTCTTCTCCAGTTTTTCTTTGCATGTATAATTTGAGTCTTCGAAGTGACTGAACGCAACCGGCAACGTTGCACAAATCTTTAGAAATCGGCTTATTAGTGAATATATCACTGCATCCGAAAAATTTATGGATTCGATAACCGTTACAAGTCGATTTGTCTGATTCAAGAAGTGCTTACAAATATGGGTTCGCTCTATGAATATGAATATTGCTTCCAAAAGAAATAAATATGGAAACATGTTTTAAATATCCATTAACACCATTTCCACCAGCATTAACGTACTCTCCAGGAGAAATACTTAAAACCGACAAATCAGCGTTGGTCAAAAAAATAATTTCTTAAACAGAAATTTCGGTTCCAAGCCACATAGACGTAGTAATCATCGATGGTTTCCATTTATAACATAGCTTAGGACCATCTGTACCCCAAGCATTCGGCAAGATTGGAGAATTTATTTTGAAAAAATCTCTAATACCTCTGCTTCAGAAATCAATTTTTGATTGATATCTATATCCATAAATCAAAGATTCAGAAAGATTAACTCGTAAAGAAGAAGAAATACCATTTGCAATCACAGTGCCTTAACAAAGCAGATCAACAGATTTTAATTAAAGTCTCAATAGTCCAAAATTTAAAGAAGCAATAGTAACCTTTTTACATAACTATTGGACAGATAATACATTTTGTTCAATTATTATCGACAAAAACTTTTTAACAGTCGAAGACCAATGTTTTGTCCACAGTTATAATTATGGAATAGTGAATCGAATACTAAACGAAAATTTTAAATGTTATCATGAAGAAGCTTACACAAGAATTTTTTTCCATTGGAACAAATGTTTGCCTCAACAAAATATCCTTATAAAATCAGCAGATACTTACGTCCTAATTATTTATCTCGGAAATATACACAAATTTAAAGAGCAAGAAATATGGATCACAACCAAAACCAACAATGAAATATATTACATCAATTGCACACACCTCGCAGAAAAGTTAGGTTCATCAGTCTGTCGAGCATTACCGGGCTTCCATGCCTATACTGGTTGTGATTGCACAGCAGCTTTTGTTCGTAAAAGAAAAATTAAACGTGATGTTACACAATGAAAAATATCAACGTATGTTCGAGAATTTAAAGTATGCAGAAGACATCAATAATAAAAAAAACTGATTTAATACAAAAATTTGCAAATAGAACATAGAAAATAATGATGTTAATGCTGCAACAAGGTTCGAGTTATTTCTGAAATTTTTTGTAGGAGCGACAAAGAAGCATTTTACAGAGTTATGATCAATTTCAATTCCAGTTATATTCCTCAATGCTGGAAAACCTTATCACAAAAAATTTTACGCACCATATTTGTAAATACAATGTAGCAAAATACTACTAAAGCTACTTGTATTTCAAACGAAGCAACTGAATGTGGATGGCAATTTAATGAATTCACTAAACTTAAACCATGGTGGTACTCATTGGCCCATCTGCACCGTTGAAAGTTGAAGAAATTCTTAGGAATCAACACAATGATGAAGATAGCGAAGAATCAAAAGAAGAAAAAATTTATAATTTTGATGGTAACACTAGTTTACAGTCTGAAAATGACCAGGACTTCTTTGTGAAATTCCAATTCCTTATGCTTCCTTAAGCTAATCTTTCTTAAGCTAATCTATGGATAGGTTTCTGAGATATCGACCTAAGAATTTTTTTTGCTTTTTTCGAAAAAGGTGACTTGTCAGTATTCGTAATAAATTCTGTTTGGACTGACGGATTTGACCAAAATTACATTTTTATATAAGACAATTAAATTCGCAATAACTTATTCATACACATTGACCTCATCTGAAGAATTATTATTTAGATATGAATTAATATTAAAAAAAAAATTTTTGTTTTTCGTGTAAATCTTTGGTCGAAAAGTCATTTAAGCACCTGAAAAGTAAACAATTTGGCAACTGAAAACAACATTTTTATTTTTTTTGTGCAGCAAAACTTTTAAGACCAAAATAAACAAAATCTATGGACTAGTAAAAAAGTTACTGACATTAAAGTGAGATCACTCATTTTTAATTTTCTTTCAAATTTATCATTTTATCTGCTTCTAATGAAAATTTTTGCAACCCATTAATAAAAAAATTTTTTTAAACCTCTGAGCATTGCAAAACTGCATTTTATCATCTTTATTTTTAAAAATGGTTTAGAGTTTTACTATATTTCTTGTTGTCATCCTTCTAAAATGCGCTTATAAGAAACCAGTTGTAGTCTCCCATCATTACTGCATCCCAATATCCTTGGCATCTTTTTTTAATATTTTTTATTTGTTGATGAAATCTTTCACCATGTTCATGACTTACGTGTCCAAGGTTTGGTGGAAAGAAGTCCAAATGAGTGAGTTGTGGTCAATTGCCAAATTGTTTACTTTTCAGGTGCTTAAATGAGTTTTCGACCAAAGCTTTCCACGAAAAAATTTTTTTTTAGATATTAATTCATATCTCCATAATTATTCTTCAGATAAGGTCAATATGTATAAAAAAGTTATGGCGAATTTAATTGTCTTATATAAAAATGTAATTTTGGTCATATCCATCAGTCCAAACAGAATTTATTACGAATAATGACAAGCAAACAAATTCTCGAAAAAAGCAAACAAATTCTTTGGTCGATATCTCAGAAATCTATCCATAGATAATTTTTTTATTTTTTATTTTAGATCTAGGATTTTTCTGGATTTTGTTAACTAGTGTAATTATTGATAAATAAACTTAAATTATATATAGTAACTTATATTCTTCCCTTATTCTGCCATCTTTGAGAAAGCTGAATTTTTTCTTCTTTTGAGGTTAACATTTTCGCGAAGAGAACACGATTCAATTTTAGAAGTCAGTATTTTTATTCTCAAGAGGTCACAATTTCCAAAAAGGGCAGAAAAAATGTTGCATTTTTTCGAAAAACGAAAACGCCATTTATCACGTAATAATGACTAGTTTGCGCGATACTTCCGGCAGTTTCCAAGCACGCATGTCAAGATATTTTCGAATCTTGCTTCAGAATGCGTGAAATTAAAAAAAAAAAGTTTCCGTGGTAACAGAAAAATTTTACTCCTCCTCACACCATTGAAATAGGTATGCCTTTCCGCCTAAAAAATATAGGTCGGCCGTATTTTTTCTAAGTCTGTATGGAATTTCGCACAAATTTACTTAATTCGAATTCTGCTAGCATCGTCATATGACGACGAAAATATTGACAACTTCAATGTATTGGGGAACGGGTTTAAACCGTTAGAAACAAAAGAAACTAGTGCATATGTCTTGCACATTACTTACTATTGCATAAATAATTTAGTTTCAAGTTGTTATTTAACGTGTTCGTGCTCATAAAATTTTTATTCCTAGTGGTTTTTGAAAAATTTTAAAAATATGAGTTCTGCTAAAAGGTAAGTGCTAAAAATATATTAAATCTTATTTAAGTGACATAAAAGTTACAAAAAATTAAAGTCTACACTGTAAGTCAAGTTTTTGTTAAGAACTGCTGCACGAGGTGCGGAAAAAAATTTGGTTTTTTTGTGAATATATTTGGCTGTCGTCATATGACGACACTATGATGAAACGAATATTTTATTTTTTTTTTGTCTTGATTTATTTCTTAGTAAATATCTTAGCGTCGCAGACATTTTGGATATTTTGGAGGAAGAAGGTCAGTCAAACGAGTTTTACATAGAACCTCCAGAAGTAAACGTGTTAACTGATGAAGATTCAGATGAGGAAGCCGATGGTAATATCAATGCTCTGTCTCGTAATCAACTTCTGGCACCAGCTGAAATGATAGAGAAATGATAGACAACTTTCTGCAGACTCCGTTCAGCAAGACGTTAAAAGGAAAAAAGTACAAGGAAAGAAACAAAATGAAAATGAGATAAATTGGGAACTAGGAGGGAAAACGTCAAAAGTTTCTGAATTCAATGCACCAGTAAATGAATATGATGCAAGCATGATGGCTGTTGAGTATTTTGAGATTTTTTTCAACGACGAATTGATAGAGCTCATAATCGCTCAAAGTACTGAATATTGTTTATATAATAATTGGCAAGATGTGAAGCTGAGCAAAAAGGAACTAAGAACATTTATTGGAATTTTGACAGTGTCTGGATACAGTCCATTATCTAGTAAAGCAATGTATTGGAACATTGGCGATGATGTACGTAATTACGCAATTTACAACGCAATGCGTAGAAATAGATTTGATACTATTATGAAATCGTTGTATTTTCAGTCGAATGCTAACTTAGATAAATCCGATAAATTCTACAAATTACGTCCACTTATTTCTCACCTTCAACAACTTTTTATGAAACAGTTCTAGCCCACAGAGTCAGTGTCACATGATGAAGCAATGGTGGAGTATTTTGGCAAACACGGTTATAAGCAAGCCATCAGAAATAAACCAATTCGATTTGGATACAAAATTTGGTGCCAAAATGCACCATCTGGTTATCTCATCGCTTTTGACCCATACCAAGGAAAAACTTTTCAAGGTAACGAAGAAATGGAAAAGAAGTTTGGAAAATGTGCGTCCACACTATTGCATTTACTTGACCAATATCCTTTGTCATAATCACTCTATTGCGATAATTTATTCACAACATTTCCTTTACTCAAAGAGATGAGAAACAGAGGTTATAATTGTACTGGAACCATAAGAATTAATCTCTTAGGAAATAATTGCTGCCTGCTAGATCCTAACGAATTCAAAAAGAAAGATCGAGGTTTTACACAGGTTGCAATTGCTCAATTTAAAAAAGAAAAGTTTTTTGTAGCTAGGTGGAAAGATAACACAGTGGTAACAGTAGCTTCCACAATTTTTTCTGCTGATCCCGAAGGAAAAGCAAAAAGATGGAGCAGGGCTGACGTACAACATCTCGAGGTAAATATACCATTATCTATCCAAAATTACAGCAAAAATATAAGAGGCACTGATGGTATGGATCAAAATGTAAATGCACATCGGATATCTATACGAGGAAAAAAGTGGTGGTGGCCAATCTTTACGTGGATGTTGGATGTTTCAATTCAAAATGCTTGGCTTTTAGCGAGAGAAAAAATCCTAAGCTAACGCAAAAGAGCTTCCGGAGAGACTTAGCCATGTCATATTTTTTACTGGAGAATAATGCCCCAAAAGGTCCTGGAAGAACACCGAAAGTCCTACCTGGAGCTGACTCCATGAGGTACGATGGATATATGCACTATGTTGTAGGGTGTAAAGTTTATTTCTATTTAGTTGTGTCAGGGTAGTGTGTTTTGTGTATTATAGGCGCACACGCCTTTTTAATCAGCCGCAAGGCTTTTAATCATATAAGCCACAAAGGCTATTTTTATTTAAGCCACAAAGGCTAATTATGCATCAAGCCACAAAGGCTATTCTTAATAAGCCACAAAGGCTAATTTTACTCAAGCCACAAAGGCTATTTTTATTAAATAAAAGAAACTTAATTTTTGGCTCTTCGCCTTTCGCCTCCAAATTAAAATCTGTCTTTATTTTAAAATATTTTAGTTTATATACAATTTTTACCAGTATTTTTGTTAAATTAATTTACTCCTATTTCCAAGACTCCTCCTTTAATTCCAATGATTTTTAGATTTATTTTGAGAAATCAATAATTGACCAATCACCCAAATTTTCCCCACTAATTTAATATTTTAAACATCATTTATTGGCTCGCTCAAATTCTTGGCCTTGACTTTAAAGTGTCATCGGCACTTATTCAACTTATCACTTGTTGTTGTTGCTTTGTGTTTTTCTGTGCAATGCACTTGTAATGCCTATGTTATGGTGGCGGTCATGGGCACGTCATGGCCATGAATTGTTGTTGTTTCAATGTAAATGGGAAATTTAAGAGAGTGAGCGAGGGAACAAATTTTGACCAACATGGTCACCAAATGATTCGGCTGTCCATACCAAATCACGGGATCAAAGCAGTGTTGCGTTGTGTTATTATTCAATATATTTGTGTTTTAGTATTAAAATAGTACAATTTTAGTACGAAATGTATGAAAGCAGTAATAAAATATGCTCAAAGTAACACTGGACGCCAGCCATGTTTATTTGTGCATGTAATGAAACCGGCGAAAATAAAACGAAGAGATCTCTAAAATTAAAGAAAAAATAGCGTAAGCAATGAATTTATTCATAATGTAAATAATTTTATAACAATTAATTATTGTTTTAGCATGACTACACTTTGGGATCGCTCCAGCACAGAAATGCTGATCACCATGTTCCAGCAACATGAGTGTTTATGGAACGTAAAGACCTTGGAGTACCAGGACAGAGACAAACGGGAGAAGGCAATATATTTAATAAGAAATGCATTAAAAGAAACTATGAATGCAGAATTAAAAGTTGCAGAAGTCAAAAACAAAATATTAAGCGTCCGATCACAATATCGAAAGGAGTTGCGTGAAATTAATGCAAGCAAGCGTAGTGGAGCAGGAGTACACGAAGTCAGAACTCCCCGTTTGTGGTGTTTCCACCTTCTGGATTTTTTGAGGCCATCGGTGGAAATTCGGTCCAGTAGCTCCAATATAGATTTTACTCCAACATATGTAAGTTATCATTAACATTATTTAGTTTTGTTATTGTGAGTTTATTTTTAATGTAGGAGCAGGAAAACTTGGACAATCTAGATGATAGCGTGGACGACTTATATGCGGTAAGTGTTTCATATTTAACACTGCTAACATTGATACTCCATTTGTAAAGCTCAGAAGGAGGCATGGCAGGTGTGGAAAATATGAATTCTTGATTAGCACTACCATTAAGTTTATTCGGCAATGTACGTCTGTAGACATGATTACACCTGAAATCATCTGTCCGTGGACACGATTGAAATAATATTTTATGTTTTAGAATAACATCTTAAGTCGACTTAAGACGGATCTGAGTTATTCATGTAGATGTGTTCCCCGCATATAGCACTATAAACTCAAAAAAATTTTAAATCTTTACATGGTTTTCTGACAAATTTTTGATAAGTTTGAATTGCATACATACAAAAACAGCATTTTAAAGCAGAGGTAGAAGGTACTGCCATTTACTTCATTTCATAAAATAACAATTAAAATGTTATAATATATTATGTTGATTTTATATGATTTAAATACAAATTCTTAATGTTTGATAGTTTAAATCATGCTTGATTTTAAATACAAATTCTTTACTTTAGTCTTTATGCTTATGTTATTATTATGGAGTCCAACAGTCTGCTGGAAGTCTTCCACTAACAAAGCATGATTACTGAAGTTATTTTTAGATTTTTATAATAAATAACAAGGTCATTTAGAAAAAACTTTAGTTATAATATATTTTTAAAATATCTTTAAAGTATAGCATAAAACTATAAATGATGAAGGTCATTATTAACTCACGCTTAAATAAACAGCCGTTTTATAATTAAATGTTTAATACAAATACATAACATACCATAAGATACATGTCATTAATATATGGTATTTAAAAAATAAATCATACAGAGTAAATAAAAAACAGAACGAACAGTCACGGTACACATATTACACTTCCATCCATTGCAGCTTTCCTTCCTCGTTAAAGAAAGTCATAAATTCGTTGCGAATTTGGTCAAAAGCTGACCGATTTGTTGTTTCACATCTGGTATCAGCAGTCATATTTTCAGAATTTGAAGCAGCTGAGTACTGAGGCGTGTTGTCCATTAAGAAGTTATGTAAAACACAACACGCACGTGTTATAACTTCTATGTTGGAAACACTTCTAATATTAATCGGCTTTTGAAATATTCGAAATCGTGCTGACAGAATTCCAAATGATCGCTCCACTACTTGTCGTGCTCTAGAGAGCCTTTTATTGTATATTTTTCTTTGATATACATTTGTTTGATGGGAATACGGCTTCAATAAGTGCTTTTCAAGGGGAAAAGCGCTGTCACCAATGATAACATATGGCAACAATCTGTTGTTTCCAATAACTTTATCAGGTGGGAAATGTTTATCCGCGTTGTTTAAAACTGTTCGTAATGATGAATTGTTAAGAACACCACTATCATTACATCGGCCATTTGCTCCAACATCAATATAAATAAATTTGCATTTGGCATCAGTTAACGCTAACAGTACTATGCTGTCCGTTCCCTTATAATTATAGAAGTATGAACCTTCTGATTCTGGAGCATAGATGTTTATATGTTTTCCATCTAATGCACCGAGACATAGTGGAAATTGCCAATTTTTTTCAAAATCTTCCGCAATTACTTCCCATTGTTGAGGTGTATTTGGAAACTGAAAAATAAGTTAATAAATTATTTCTTACGTTTTTATGAGCTTTTATTGTTTCATTTCAGGCACCAAGTACTTCGAGCCAATCCCAACGAACTCGGACAAAAAAACCGAGGAAGGAGAGTACAGCGCAACAAGAGTTTTCAGATCTTATTAAAGTTTTAGAAAATAAAACTGAGCGGAAATATGAATGGCTTGGTGAGCAATTAGATTCAACACTCAATGAAATGGAAAACGAAGATATTGTCAATGAGGCTATATTAAGTTTACAAAACCAAATAATGAATTTTAAAATTAAAGACCGTGCCACCACACAGCGGCGGGAGCAACAAGTTTTGAGACCCAATACTGCTAGCAATTTATTAGCCAAAGCACTTGAAGGCATCCTCGATGATGATGATATTATTGATTGCTAATATCTTCTCATATAACATCACAACTCAACAAATGTTATTTGTTTTTATATTTTTTTAAAAGCATGAAGCTAGTCGTTTTTTATGAAGCAATAATATAAGTTCCTTATTAGCAATAAGTTACATTGTCACAGTTTAAAATAAAATTGGATATGAAACATACAAATACTTGCAATTTAATTTTAAAAAAGAGATGAACTATAATTCAGGATCGAAAAACGGAAAAATAAAAAATCAAATTTATCAACTTTTGTCACCATTTTCCAACTTTAAGTGTCATTCATAATTTTTGTTGCCACTTTCTTTATTATTCAAATTAAGATTGGCTCTCAGCACTCTCACCTTATAAAATGTATACATATAATGAGCAACAAATAACTTTTATTTTTAATTGAAAAAAATAACGACCAAGAAATAACTTTTATTTCTGATCGAAAAAATAATGACCAAAAAATAACTGTTATGAAATGGTTGATTGATAGCGATAATCGTTATTGGCGGTCCCTGCTTGTGATACGTGTTCTTTGAGGTGTAAAATAATAATTTTTGAAAGTTATCTTTTTTAAAGTTTTACACTGTTCATACCCCTTAAATTACGTACCTTTAAATAAAGATGTCTCATGTTTTTCCATATTGCATTGCAAACTTTTGGTATACAATAAACCAAATAAGAGTGCGAAAGTCTAGTTTGGTAATCTAGACTTTTGTAGGATTCCCCAGTTGCAAGGAATCTTAATGTCACACCCAACTGTTCCTTTGGTGTTATTTGGTTTCGGAAATTTGTATCAGTTTTTTGTAAATCCTTTTCAACGAGTTTTAATATTAAATTAAAGTTCTCCTCGGACATCCTTAAATAATTTGCATAGGCCTTAGTATCAGTTAGCCTTAATTCTTTTGACACGAAAGCAAATGAACCTTTTTTTTCTCTGCTCGTGCGCCATATTTTTTTTACACAAGATCTCTTTTTGCGAGTGCCTTTCGCATTTTGCGTCATTAAATATATTTTCAAACATTTTTTAATGATGTTCCTGTGTTTATCTTGCCAAAACTTAACGTTTTTGGCATAGGCGATGCCAAGTTTTATCGCCTGCATTCCGTAACCAATATTTTGCATTTGGATTTCTATAATTCTATAAAACGTGTTCAACTATACAATGCGCGCGAAAAAGTTCATCAAAAAATTTTTATTAACATCAGCGATGATACTTCTTTGAATAAAGTACTAAAGGTAGTAAAAAGTGTACTAGTGTTCTGGGATCATATGACCGTAAGCATAACATACATTGGTCACTGAGCTCATCAAACGAAAAAAGAGCGTAAAAAAGGACGTGATCTGGGATCATATGACCGCCACCATAACACCGCCATAACACGAGTCCCGCTGTCGCTGTTGCATTTCAGCTTGTGCGGTATCTAGCGGCATAAGCGTAAGGGGGTGCTAAATGCACTTCATGAGAATTTGAGCTACAATTAGTTGTGTTTACTTTGAGGTTTTTTATTTGGTTTAATTTGGAAATTTTGTCAACATTGGCCGCATTCAGCGCAGACAACAGTTGGCAACTGTTGTGTAAAAATTCGCTGAATGGTACATATTTGGTAGCGCTAACTAAAACTGATAAAGTAGCGAACGCATTTTAATCGAGCGAACAAATTCTATGCTACATGAACACAACTGTTTGCTTAACTGTCAGATGCTGTTACTGACGCTGTTAAATTAATAAAAGCAGAAAGAACGCAGCAAAATTTAAGTGAGAAACCTTTGCAATTGAATTAAATTTACTTAAAAATTAAATTGAATCGAACTTCTGGCGTGTAGAGTAGCAACACATTCAGAGAAAAACATCGTGAACTAAGGTAGCGCTACCATTACAGTTCACAACAGTTGTCTGCGCTGAATGCGGCCATTATGTTGATATGTTTATTGTTATCATATGTAAGACAATTGAAGTGAAGATCTTTTGGTGATTGTCTGACTTGAATGTGTGTACGTATGTAAGTACACTACAATGTGCAAAGAACGAAAAACCATAAACAGAGACGATGTGCTGGTGATAAATGTAAGTCAACTGTAATAACCGATTGCAAAAAATGTGACAAAGGTTATGCATTGATTGCTTCGCTTCGTACCATCAAAAGTCATAAGTCCTTCTTTATTTTTATTCAATTGAAAATGAAATAAAAAATTTAAAACTAAATCCAATCACAAAATATTTTAATACGTATTTTCATAGTGTCGTCATATGACGACACCCATTTTCTCAAAATCTGGCCCCAACAAGCCAATTCTTTTTTTTAGTTAGTGTTAAGGATATCCCTTATAAGCTGTAAACAAAATTTTCAATCATTCGAGTGCCTATTTCGAAAACCGGGAGAATTCGGGTTCAGATTGATCAAAATCCGCTATTACGGTAAAACAGAATGGCCATTTAATAATATACAACTAAATCAATCATATTTTCGGCTAATTAAATTCTTGCCGACCAAGCTCAAATTATTCCGCTGAGTGTATATTTTTCATTTTCATCAAAAATTTTCAAATTCGCGATCACAGATTGATGGGCGTTCAGGATTGGTGGATCCCCGCCTATTAAATATCTTATTTTTTTCTCTTGCATTTAATAAGATTTATAGAAAGTTTGAACGTACAATCTAGAAAAAGAACGTAATCTATTTCATTACACAAAAGGACTTCTCTTTAATGAGTGAATTAAGAATTGGCTGTGCAGTAACCTTAAATATATAGTTGAATAGTGGATCTGTAAGTTCCACGGTCACGTTCATGCTCCTAAAAAACAATATTCCAAAGTAAATTTTTTGTTTGCTTTTAAATGAATCTTCTTCTTGCTTTGGGTCATAAAAAGCCGGTGTCAAGATATTTTTGTCCCATTTTATCGGAAAAAAAAATCAAAGTGCATATTAATAAGCTGAATTGTCGGTACAACCTTAACTACTATTATAGAGTTTGGCTATAATTTTCACCAGCTACGGGGCTAAAAAGGGTTGAAAATGACAGTTTAAATGAAAAAGTCGCGCTAAATTTTTCCTATTGGAGCAAACTTAATAATTCTAGTAAAGGTTGTAGCTGCAAGTACCATTATTAATATGCACTTTGACTTTTCGGTTTCCGTTAAATTAGGACCAAAATATCTTAACACCGGCTGAAAAGTGTTATAATATTAATTCCATTGACATGGCAACTCTAATATCAATTATGTATTAAGTCTTTAATACTCTGAGCAATATTCAAATATACTTACACATATACTCATTCATATATATTTACCGTACTGAATTCTCATATAACTATTATATTGAACAAGCTGTTAATTTTTTTTTTAGTCTATTTAATAAACCTAAACTGAATAGTCTTAACCGTGCCCTGCGTTTTTATTGCTTCTGCTAACAAAAAGGACTACTATTTTTTATGCCACCTAGTGAAAAATAGATGCATTTCCAAGGAAACAAAAAATTTATTTTGCAATATTGGTTCTTAAATTAGTTTCATGAAAATTTAATTCTCTATATAAGTAATAAAGTCTTTTCACTATAAATGTTTTAAATTGAGTCCTTTTATTTTTTTTTTGCAATGTCATCCAAAGATCTTTATCGAGACCATAAACACACAACGGCTGCCATGTTTTGCTGAAATTGCTCTCAATGCTCGACCGCTAAAATTCGTTCATTTCGGGGGTTTTAACTCCCAAAATTTCCCCCCTGCGTACGCGTCTGATCCCAGCTATTAAAGAGATAAAAACCAGCACTGTCTAAAGCACAGTAAATCTTTCAGCAGCAGTCTTTAATTTTGCTTTCTATTTTCTTTTTGGTTTGACACACTTAACGACCATGAACGTGTGCCGTCTTCCTGGCGAAAATTCACTGTTATCTATTTTGACGCTGATTTCGACATTCATTTAAATAAAAACTCGATATAAATACAATTTTCGCTGCATTAAGTGCGGCTGGCGGCGTCATTTCGAAACAGGAAAGTGGTTACAAGTGCTTTCAAGTGGTCGCAGGTTGGTCTAATTGTTCGCTTAAAAAAGCATTTAAAAGTTTTGTATTTTTATTGAGTTATGCAATGCAGCAGGAGCGGCAGCAGCAGCGAAAACGTTTACGACCGCTACAACAAACGCTAAAGTTGTGTTAAATTTGGCTTGTAATTCAGAGTAACGGTTACATGAAGCTGCAGTTTAAGGGTGGAAATGGTCGACAACACAAGGTTGCTTCCGATTCTGGTGCAGGTGTTGTTGAGTGGAATATTTTAAATATTATTCTTTTGCTTTTATATCCTTTATTAGATTCTTTTTTTTTACAATTTTCAATCTCACTCTTCACCCATATCAACATCTTTGATCTTCACTTAGATTTGTGCTTCTTAAAATCATTTTTTTTTTCTTTTGTTTTTTCTCTTCTCTAAATATTCTAAGCTTGCAATTTAAAATTTTTTTCGTTTGCGATACTCGTACCATCAATAATTTTATCAATTAGAAACTTTTGAATAGAATAAGTGCCTAATCTGTTATTGTCCTGCAGCAATATCAGCACTTAAAACAACAGCATTAATTTTTAACACCACTTCAAAAACCACAAATACAACTCCTCCAACGGCTCCACAGCCGCCACTTCTTATACACTTGAGCTTGGCCACAATAATCCTTGTTAAGTGGTTTTCTTTTAGTAAACAAAATCATTCAATAGAGACGCAGAGAGATGCGATGGGATGTGAAATCTTATCAACATCAACAAAAGATACAAGCAATTCATTAAAGCCGGCTTCTCATTGCGATGGTAATGTTATTGTTGTTATTATCCTCGCAAGCGTCACTCTTGTTTTGCATATCCTTCTATAATTATTAAACTCTAGCGACTTTTGACGTTAATCCTTAATTAGTTCCCTTGAGGGCAGCGACGACGATGACGGCGCTTGCAGCAGCGTACACAGTTGTACGGCAGTTACAGTTACAAAAACAATTTCTAAGTTGTTGGTGGTATGGACCTTCCTCACTTACATACAGTGGCGGATTTAGGCATTCTGCCGCCGTAGGCCCGACATTGGCCTATAACATATTAAATTTTTTTTCTTACGTT
Organism: Dichetophora obliterata; assembly: GCA_963920525.1. Taxonomy (NCBI): domain Eukaryota; kingdom Metazoa; phylum Arthropoda; class Insecta; order Diptera; family Sciomyzidae; genus Dichetophora; species Dichetophora obliterata. Next base: position 186,311,077 of record OY986435.1, on the reverse strand, counting down.
GATTTTCTATGATTTAAATACAAATTCAAAGTGTTTGATAGTTTAAGTCATTCTTGATTTTAAATGCAAATTCTAGTTGTTCGATAGTTTAAAATCGTTTATTGAGCTTTAGCTCAGGTTAGAACAATTAATTGCTCCAACGAATTTTTTCCAAAGAAACAACAACATTTTCAATATGAAAGGAAAAACATCCCTAGCTGATTTTATTGCAATTACGGCCCTGCTACAGGCTTCATCAGAATTCTTTGTGATGCCACCGCCGGGAATTGACCTCGGGCCGTGATGCGCTTGCTCGGCGACCAAGCCAAGCTTGCAAGCGCATGAGGTCATAAGAAAATTTTCAATTTTTTTCTTACAATAGAACAAAATTATAAAAGTGTTATTTTCCAGTTTTTACACACAATCACATAGTGTAGCGAGGGACTTGGTAAGACAGCAAAGAAAGCGTCAGTACCAATTTACTCGAGAAAGTTTGAAAAAGAGTCGAACGTTTACTTCGCACGCTTTTCAATAAAAAAAGAATATTCTTTTCTTTTCAATATTTTCTATAGTAATTAAAATTTTATTTTATAATTTTGAAATATCTTAAATAATTTTCATTGAAATACAAATTATATTTTAAAAGTATTTTAAAATAAAGTAAAGTAGCATTAATCACATTGAATTACATAAAAATCACAAATAATTTTACCATAAAAATTGGATATTAAATTTTAAACATTTAACAAATTTTCAAAACAGGAATGATTTTAACATTTTTAATTTGCAAAACAATTTTATTTTTGTTGAACTGCTTCTTATAGATGTTTGCTGCCCTTCATCGTGCACCGAGTTTATGTTTTGTCAAGTATTTGTAAACATGCGAGCAATTGTCGGTGTCTGTTTTGTAGTTCAATCTGATTGTTGTTGGTGTATTTAATATGTGGAGCATCTCTAGTGTATACCTTCTCGCATAGTTAGTCTCTTGTTGCACAATTTTTGTTGTAGAGAAGTCCGGTGCGTGATTGTTATCTATACAGTGGGCCGCGAGTGCTGTTTTGTGTGGATGGTTTGATTTTAAATCCGAATTATGTGATGCTAATCGCGTTTTCAATTTTAATTTTGTTGTACCAACATATACCTTATTGCATATGTTGGACCCGTCACCTTTGCATTTTATTTTATAAACGAGATTACATTTGTCCCTGTCATCCAATTTACTTTTCGTCTTTTTTTTTTCAAATAAAATTGTTTTGCAAATTAAAAATGTTAAAATCATTCCTGTTTTGAAAATTTGTTAAATGTTTAAAATTTAATATCCAATTTTTATGGTAAAATTATTTGTGATTTTCATGTAATTCAATGTGATTAATGTTACGTGTATTTATAAAAATTTTTAGCCCTGATGAAGGCCCACAAAGTGAGCCGAAATATCGGAAATATAGGAATAAAAAAACCAAAAAGCTAAACATAAAAGTTGTTGTCTTTTTGTACACGGCCACAGCCCAATTTTTATCAACAACACACGAAGAAGGCCGATAAAACAACAACATAAAGTAAAGTAGAGTAAAGTAAAGTAAAGTAAAGTAAAGTAAAGTAAAGTAAAGTAAAGTAAAGTAAAGTAAAGTAAAGTAAAGTAAAGTAAAGTAAAGTAAAGTAAAGTAAAGTAAAGTAAAGTAAAGTAAAGTAAAGTAAAGTAAAGTAAAGTAAAGTAAAGTAAAGTAAAGTAAAGTAAAGTAAAGTAAAGTAAAGTAAAGTAAAGTAAAGTAAAGTAAAGTAAAGTAAAGTAAAGTAAAGTAAAGTAAAGTAAAGTAAAGTAAAGTAAAGTAAAGTAAAGTAAAGTAAAGTAAAGTAAAGTAAAGTAAAGTAAAGTAAAGTAAAGTAAAGTAAAGTAAAGTAAAGTAAAGTAAAGTAAAGTAAAGTAAAGTAAAGTAAAGTAAAGTAAAGTAAAGTAAAGTAAAGTAAAGTAAAGTAAAGTAAAGTAAAGTAAAGTAAAGTAAAGTAAAGTAAAGTAAAGTAAAGTAAAGTAAAGTAAAGTAAAGTAAAGTAAAGTAAAGTAAAGTAAAGTAAAGTAAAGTAAAGTAAAGTAAAGTAAATTAAAGTAAAGTAAAGTAAAGTAAAGTAAAGTAATGTAATGTAATGTAAAGTCAAGTCAAGTCAAGTCAAGTCAAGTCAAGCCAAGCCAAGTCAAGTCAAGTCAAGTCAAGTCAAGTCAAGTCAAGTCAAGTCAAGTCAAGTCAAGTCAAGTCAAGTCAAGTCAAGTCAAGTCAAGTCAAGTCAAGTCAAGTCAAGTCAAGTCAAGTCAAGTCAAGTCAAGTCAAGTCAAGTCAAGTCAAGTCAAGTCAAGTCAAGTCAAGTCAAGTCAAGTCAAGTCAAGTCAAGTCAAGTCAAGTCAAGTCAAGTCAAGTCAAGTCAAGTCAAGTCAAGTCAAGTCAAGTCAAGTCAAGTCAAGTCAAGTCAAGTCAAGTCAAGTCAAGTCAAGTCAAGTCAAGTCAAGTCAAGTCAAGTCAAGTCAAGTCAAGTCAATTCAAGTCAAGTCAAGTCAAGACAAGTCAAGTCAAGTCAAGTCAAGTAAAGTAAAGTATTTAAATATTTAAATAATATGACAAAGAGTAAAACTATTTAATAAATAGTTTTTAATTCATTTTTATTTAGAAGATAAGCGTTTTCCTGAACAGTTTTCTGTTTTTTTTCCTCTTCCTCTCAATCTTTTTAGAACTTTGGCGTTTTTTGAATGAGTATGAATGACAAATGTCGTCCGCAAACGAATGTATTGGGTTATGTGACAACGAAAGAAAGTTCTTAATACAAACCAGAAACAAGGTTTGCAGTAGAACCAAACCCTGCGCTACTCCCGCGTTGTTGGCTTGCTCTTTGGACGAAATACCGTCAACTTCTAAACGAATAGTTCTGTCTTTAAGGAAACACGTGTTCCATCGAGCAATAACACCATATGGAATTAGTTTTGACACGAGCACTTTATGCCACCCCCGATTAAACGCCATAAAAATATACAGAGTACCATCCTTGTGCTTTCCGAAAAAGTGAACGCATAAGATAACCAGTAAGCTCTACGGAAACCATATTGACGATCACTGAGCAGTTGGTTCTGCTTCAGATAGTTCATACTTTTCGTGGCATCGCTATATTTATTTACTGTCTGGACATTTGAACCTTCCCAACAACATGGAAATACTACTGTTCTGTAGGAGATGTTAAAAAGGTTGCTCAAAGGCCGAGCCAGCGAAGAAGCACATTAGGCTGATTTTTTAACCTTTTAACAAATGTTCAACAATTTTTGCTCACTTTGAGGCCGAGAAAAAACTTTTTTCGAATGCAAGTTTCGTGCAGAGACTTTTCGCCTTTTAAAATTGCATTAACGCGATTCCTTGCGAAGCCTTTTTTATCAATATTCTTGTGGGAACGCCAAATCTGAAAGGCTTCCTCTGTATACATGACTGCCATCCTGCATGTCTCATTAAACCATGAGTGATCTTTCGGTTTAATGTTTCTCATCTTAATGGGAATGAAAGACCGCACATTTCTATCAGCGAAACATAATTACCGATTTAAGTTATGATCACGGTTTTTGAGGAAGCTCAGTTTGCATTTCCATAAAACCATGCAGTCCTCTTCGAAAGTTATAACAAGAAAACTTAACTAAATTGACAATGATATTTCTGCATTTAGATATACATTGCAAAGATCACGTACATGCAAAATATTATTTATTTTTTATGCTTAACTTTAATTTGGTTTCTCTTCTTTCTCATTTTGCAATAATATTAGGAGAAAACATTTTAAATGAACGAAAATTTTTCGAACACGAAACTTAAAGTTACTTATTAAATAAGCAACGATATTGTTCTGTCGGCGTTTATAGTTTTCGTCTGTCAAAATGATTCCTCCTCGTTAATGCACTTAACAAAACAGAACAATTTCAATTCACTACCCTAGTTTTTTATTCAAAAATACTTTGAAGGTAGTATTCAAGAATTTGTAACAACATTTAAAATCAATCCCACTTATAATACAGATTCTACACCGCTTTAAAACCTGTGCGCCAGCGTAACTTCAACTTACGAGAGTAACTTTAAAGCCGTTTTTCTTGAAACATACTTTTCTCAAACGGGCTGCACTACTGCAGACAAACTAATCAACCGATTTTAATTTTTTTTTTTTAATTATTTATAATGTAATTCTACACATTATTTACCAAAATTAATGTCTTTGGATAATTTGCCTAGTTTTTACAGGAAACAATATAAAGTTTTTTTTTATCTAAGCGGATGATGTAAAATTAACATGCAAATGCAATTTATTGTCTATATAATATACTTTTTTAAGAAAACATCTTCTAAAATAAGCCTAAATTTCAAAAGCTTTGGCCTAAAACCACCCTTAAGTCAGTAACACCAAATATGCATTACGTTATTCATTGATTTTTTTAAATTGCCGCCAATGTTAAAGAAACACATTCTGTTACCCAAAAAGTAGCAGAGTTGCACAAGTTTTCTGCAATATCTTGGTTATTGCTTGTAAGCGGTTAGTCCTAGCTTTTTGTTTTCCGCAAAATTTGTCAGCCATCAAAATTTTGCCGCCCCAAAAATGTTGCCACTTTAGGCCCAAGCTTCTCAGGCCTAAATCCAGTACTGCTCACATACACATCCCTGAACATCTCATTTAATCGCCAACAGATGGCACCGCTTTGAAATCAAAAGTTCCTTCAAAGTTATTCATTCTTTGCATTATTATTTCGGTTTTTGTATGCTTCCTGCTTTCTCAAGTTTTCCATACAAATGAAATAAAAAAACTGCAAGTATTAAAAGTTCTCAAGTTGTATCTAGCGAAGGAAAAGCAAAGAAGGAAATTCTCTTTTCTGCAGAATGCTTAACTAAAATGAGTACTGCATAGATTGTTTAATGGCTGCTTCCACCAACTTTCATTTTTAGCGAAGTTTGTTAAAATCGATAATTATTAAAAATTTTCAAACCCTGAGTAGTTCTTTTTATTTTTAATAATATATCATAAGTTCAGTTTCTTGCCCAAAAGGGTTTTCTTATCTACTTAAGATAAGCTCTTGGTTGTGAAAAATCTATAGAATAGAAGTTTTCTTGAATCGAAAATGTATGATGTTTTTATTGCAATTAAATGATAAGTCACATGATTTAAAAAACGTTTTTTTCAATGTTTATTTAATTACGTAATATACTAGCAACCAATACTCACTGATAAGATAATGGTTACTTAAAAAAATATTAAAGACCCACTGCCTAAAGTTCCTTTGTAAAATTCGTTATTTTTCTTACAAAAATGTATTTTTCCAAAGCTGTTAAGTTTTCACTGAACCAACCACAGGAAAAAGTTTATTGAAAAGTGAGAAGTCTGAATGATAACTTATTACAATAATTTTTTGTTAAATTTTTTGTATGCACCCTAATGAACATAGCAGAAATTTACCCGCACAAATGTGTTAGTGTGTGCAGAAAGGGTTATACTTAAGGCTCCCATCTTTTTTTCTGCCAAAATCAGGACAAATTGACAAAATTTTTAAGATTTATAGGATTTACAGGACGTCTCGCAAAAAACAGGACATTTTCGCTGGACGCAATTTAAAGTCGAACAATTATTATTACTTGTATGTTCAAAGAATTAGTATTGGCATTTTCATTGATAATATTATCAAATTTATTATTTAATTCAAATATCAAGTAATTTTAGGTATTTGTATATAATATGTAATTTTGTTAAAACAAAAATAGAATTCAATCTTCTTATTTAAATATTCAATTATATTCTATATAACAAAACTATTGGGTTGGGGAAAAAGTACTCGGCGTTTTCAAGTTTGCTTGATTTCAAAGTGTCATAACATTAAAACGGTAAACTGCATCTGGCAACTCTTTTTTTTTTGTCTCAACAGAAGACAAATCAGCTGATTATTTGTGATCATTTTGCTGATTTTGGTGCATCGTGTTAAAAATTATTGCAAAGCAAAATTGAGTGAAATCAGAAAAAATACGTCATATTTTATAATTTTACTACGATAAAGAGAAAAATGCATCACAGGCATGTGAAAAGATTTGTGAGGTTTATGGTGAAGGTACTCTATCCCAATCAACTGCCAGGAAATGGTTCGCTCGATTTCGTTCTAAAAATTTTAAAGTCAAAGATGCTCCTCGCTCTGGTTGGCCTTTCACCGAAAAAGTTGATGAAATAGTGGATAAGGTTCAAGAAAACCGTCATGTGAGCAGCCACGACATCGCTAAGAAACTGAAGATCGACCACAAAACAGTTTTAAGCCATTTGAAGAAAGCCGGTTTTAAAAAAAAGCTTGATGTTTGGGTGCCTCATGAACTTAGTGCAAAAAATGTAATGAACCGAATTTCTATCTGCGATTCGCTACTAAAACGAGACGAAATCGAGCCATTTTTGAAACGTATGGTAACAGGTGGAAGCTCCAAGAACGTTGTCAAAGCTGGGATTGACGACAGGGAAGGTAATGCTGTGCCACACACATCTTTATTGACCCGACAAAAACTTAAAGAATTTACCGATGAGGGTTAAACATCAAACATCTCTCTAAATTTATGTTTATCATGTTGGTACTACTTCATTTTATAGTATAAAGGGATTTTTTTTAAAAAAATTTTGCAAAATAAAAATAAAAAAACCTTTCAGATTTGTCCAATATATAAGGCAAATCCACTGAAAGGGTTAAGTTGATTGCTTAACACACACTTTCGCTTTGAAATTTCGACAATTCTAAGAAATGAGTTGCATAGACACTTAACGTCGCAAAAAAGGGAAAAGTGAATTAAGCGAAACTTTTGGCTTATTACTAAAAAAAGTATGAATAATAAACGAAGTTGACTAAACTTCAAACATGGGAGAGAAAAAAACAGTACAAAGGACTGTCCTGCGAAATAGAGGACGGATGAGTGCTTTAGTTATATTGCTTTTGCGTAGTATGGCAAACAAAGCACGATCTCGTTTACTTCACTTCCTACACAAAAGTAAAAATAATTCAATGGGTTCCTTATAAAATATAGTACTTTGTTTTACATCGCGAACTTCCGGGAAAAAAAAACGTATTTGCCATTAAAGTCAATACATCAGCGCATATTGTGATGTATGTCATTCTGCATCCTTTTAGATTCTAAATTTTAAAATTTTACCGAAAAATAATTTTAAAAAAGGGGCTTAGGTTCTTATTAATTGTAAACTATTAACAGAAGATATAATATTATAACTCCATAACAAAAACAGATATTAAACTTATAATTATTATAAAAAAAATCTAAAAACTTAATTGGTTTCTTCACAAAGTAGGTTGAGAGTTGTAAAAAACTCATTTTCACTTCTTAAAAATGTGGAAAAAAATTTGAACTTCTGACTTACTAAAGATAGACAAAAAAAAAAAAAAAAAAATTATAAAATTTGCACAGTGTTATGTAAGAAAGTGTCAAAAATGTTAAAATTCCAATTTGCATCGTACGCTGCCGTTTTGTTTTAAAATACTTTAAAATAATTTTATATATTTTGTAAGAGCTATATTAGCATGTATGCAAAATCGAAATAAAAAATATCATTTAATTTTTCCTATATTAATAAATTTTACTTGGTTTAATGAACACAAGGTAGTATTTCCCCTTAAGTTGACTCTAAATATAACTATTAACTAACATAAAAAATAAGCCAATTGTTCAACATATGGCTTTAACATAGCTTTTGTGTTAGGCTAAAGTTAAATTTTGTGAAAAATTTTTTGAAAAATATGTTAACTCTCTAGCTCCAGTGATTTTTTGTTTTTTTTTTTAATTCTTTTTAAAAAGTTTCCTAAAGCCACAAACGGTTGTGACCTCTGAAAGTATTTTTTTGAACAATTTACTATAAGACTCTTTGGACAAAATAGGTCTACAGCGTATATCTATGGAGTAAAATATTAGACTTATTTATTTATTTATTTTATTTATTTATTTATTTATTTATTTATTTATTTATTTATTTATTTATTTATTTATTTATTTATTTATTTATTTATTTATTTATTTATTTATTTATTTATTTATTTATTTATTTATTTATTTATTTATTTATTTATTTATTTATTTATTTATTTATTTATTTATTTATTTATTTATTTATTTATTTATTTATTTATTTATTTATTTATTTATTTATTTATTTATTTATTTATTTATTTATTTATTTATTTATTTATTTATTTATTTATTTATTTATTTATTTATTTATTTATTTATTTATTTATTTATTTATTTATTTATTTATTTATTTATTTATTTATTTATTTATTTATTTATTTATTTATTTATTTATTTATTTATTTATTTATTTATTTATTTATTTATTTATTTATTTATTTATTTATTTATTTATTTATTTATTTATTTATTTATTTATTTATTTATTTATTTATTTATTTATTTATTTATTTATTTATTTATTTATTTATTTATTTATTTATTTATTTATTTATTTATTTATTTATTTATTTATTTATTTATTTATTTATTTATTTATTTATTTATTTATTTATTTATTTATTTATTTATTTATTTATTTATTTATTTATTTATTTATTTATTTATTTATTTATTTATTTATTTATTTATTTATTTATTTATTTATTTATTTATTTATTTATTTATTTATTTATTTATTTATTTATTTATTTATTTATTTATTTATTTATAGTACGATAAGAAGTTTGTTCTTTCAATGTACAAGTTGGAACAATATTTTTAGGATTATACAAATTAAAGATTTTCTTAAACCTAATTTAAACAATTAAACTTATTATAAAATTAATCTTAATATTAAGTAGAAATAGAGAAATCCAGATAGAGTATACAATTGAAGTAATTAAGTGAGAAAAAAAAGTGACAAGAAGAAAGTATAGATTTAAAGAAAACTGGCGAATTTTTTAATCATTATTTAGAAGCAAAATGTTGAAATACGATAAGTCCAAATCTTGTTATTTCCCTTAAAGCTCTTACATGGCTCGGTAAGGAATTCCAAAGACGAGTGGCATTAATAAAAAATAATCTTGTGAGTTGAGGTAGTTGAAATTCGGTGGGGTCAGCATGAAACTTCTTGTTGAGTGACCAAATCGAATTTTTTCAAACAGATAAGGAGGCGTTTTAAACACTATTATTTTATGCAGAAAGATACAATTTCTAGCATTGAGGTAGTTAATAATATCACTTCCAAGAATGGATTTTTTAAACTGAGATATATGATCAAATTTACGCAGCCCATAAACATATCGTGTAACCTGGTTAAATGCTAAGTTTAATTTTAATTGAGATCGGGAGTCCAAATTGCTATAAACACATTCTGCATAAGTAATTATAGGTAGTATAAGTTGAAGAACAAGCTTATGTTTTAATTCAACTGGCGTATAATCAGCTGAAACTCTTAGATTACGCAGAATATAATATACTTTTTGAACCACACTGTTGATGTGGTCACTGCAGGTAAGTGTAGGACAAATATGAAAACCTAGATTTTTGATTTTGCTGACGAGACTTAGCTTTTGGTCTTTTAAAATAAAGTCCGGTATATCTTCAAAGAAGACATTATTTTTGCTGATGGGTAATACAAATGATTTCGCAGCATTAAGTTGAAGCCCATTGCTAACAGCCCACTGACTTATACTTTCTAGATCCTCAATAAGCCTGAATACCAGGTCTTCCATGAGACCAGTTCTACGTGAGAGATATATCTGAATATCATCAGCATAAGCATGCATGGACGAATGCCTGCAAACGCTGAAAATATCATTTGTAAAAATGGAGAATAAAAGACGACCTAGTACCGATCCTTGGGGAACCCCACTGCAAACAGACGAAAGACTTGAAAAATTTTCACCGACCTTAACTTTCTGTACTCGATAGGAAAGATAGTTGTTCAGGAGTAACACAGCGCTGTCACTAAAACCATACTTATATTTAAGCTTATAACATAGTAAATGGTGATTAACTGTGTCAAACGCCTTTGAAAAATCGAGTAAGCATAGCAGAGTTACTGATCCATTGTCATGCTTACATAATCATAGCAGTAGAACAACTATGTCTAGCGCGGAAACCTGACTGCTGTGGAGATAACAGCTTATTTTGCAATAGGTAGCTTAATATTTGATAAGCCATTAGAGATTCACAAATTTTTGATAATGACGACAAAATGCTAATTGGCCTAAAATCATTGGGCTCATTCGCTGCTGTTTTTTTGGGAACAGGAAGAACAATTGCAGTTTTCCAAGAACTTGGAAAGCAAGATGTTGTGAAATAGTTGTTAATAATATGTGTCAGTGGACTGAGAATAAATGGTAAGATTTCTTTTATGAATTTAATATGAATTCCATCTGCTCCGACTGCATTTGATTTAATTTTTTTAATGCATTTTCCTACATCGCTTTCACTTACTGCAGAAAACTCAAACGTTTGTTCAACATATTGTGTTGGATTTGAAAAATTTATGTAAACGGAATTCTGCGTGCCAGAGGAGAAAAAAATAAGAAGATCAGGGTCAAAACGACATTCAGATTTTGTTTTGCTACAAATACCAAGATTTTTGACATTGTTCCACAAATCTTTTGAAGAAAGAGATGTTTTAAGTTTGGAGAAGAAATACAATTTTTTTGAGTGTCTTAAGATACGTGTTGATTCGTTTCTAGCTAATCGGTAGTTTTCCCAATTTTCAACTGTGGGGTATTTTTTCCACAAACTGTGTAGTTTATTTCGCTTGTTTATAGCGTTTTGAACTCGGTTATTGAACCAAGAGGGCAGGAGGCATTTTTTATGGTGACACTGCGAGAGGGGACATGATTGGAAAATAACCTATTAATAATAAATGAGAAAAAAAGTAACTTTTCATCAACAGTTTCACTGTTCCAAACTTCATTCCATTGAACTGTAAGTAGATCTTGTAAAAGAGCAAAACGATTTATATTTTTAAAGTCATGGTACAAGTACGTGTTTGGAGACACAGTGTGCACAAAATTAACATTTAAAGTTCAATAAATTAAATCGTGATCTGACAAAAAATAAATTTGGTCAAACAGCAAAACAGATGATATATCTGAAACAATGAAATGATCTAAAAGACAGGGATTATCACTAAAGGAAAACCTGGTGGGCACTATTAACAACGGACAGACCAACGGACGATATATTTTCAACCAAATTTTTGGTGAGGTTATCATTGCACATTAAAATCATCACATATAACAAAGTCGGCCTTTGTAGTCTAGTGGAGAGTGCGCTAGACTCTCAACCCAAAGGTCCCTGGTTCGAATCCGGGCTCGGGCATGGTTCTTTTCACTTTCTTTGTTCTTTCTTTGTCCTACATTGAAGAATTATGGAAAACTAAAAATCCACAACTAAAGTGTGGAAAATGTGAAGGGAATGGAACAACTAAGGGCTTGAAATGCTTGCCGAGGTTAAGGCATAACACTAGCCTCGTTAAAAAGCAATTCAAATTGTCTTTCGCGGTTGTTTCCCCTAATCAATAATTCACGTATAGTTCCAATCAATAATCTATCCCTTTCCTTTCAGGTCAAAGACCAAACCTTGTTTGTATAAGGCGCATGCCTTGGTTCTTTGATCTTTTAAAAAAAAAAAAAAAAAAAAAGTAGTTATAGTCGATTGACACGTCAGACACTTCACTAAAGTATGGTTCTAAGCTATTGTATTAATTGGGGTTGTAGACACACGAAACGAACAATTTGGTGCAAATGTCATAAACACATACAGTGACTCTCAATATCGATCACGCTTTCCTTACCAGTAAACAAAAATGTAAATAAAAGAAATATTTTTGAAATTTTTAAACAGTGTTTTTAATACATTAGATATTTTATTATATAATGTCTAAAATTAAAATAAAAACGAAATTTCATTTGATGTTTACAGTCTTATGAACTAATAGTTGCATTCACACCGCGTGATCAATTTTGTGACTTAGCAGTGAGACGTGCGTGATAGCGATTAATATTTGATGTAGCCGCCACGTGCCTCTATTACTGCATTAATTCTTCGTGGCATACTATCAACTAAATTTTTACAAACATTTGGAGTTAAATTTTCCCACGCACTCTTGACCTTACTCCAAAGCTCTTCTACGGTACCACTGTCTCCTGCTACCGATCTCTTTAGTATTCCCCAAAGATGCTCGATAGGATTCAAGTCCGGTGATTGTGGAGGCCATACAAGTGAATCAAATCCGTTATCTTGAAGCCATTTTTTTGTTACTTTGGCTGTGTGCTTCGGATCGTTATCTTGCTGAAAGACGACTTCTGAGGCACTAGCTTGAAATTTTTGCAGCGATCCTTTGAGATGACTTTCCAAAATCTCTATGTAAGATTGTGACGTCATGTGTCCTATTATTCTGTGGAGCTGTCCAGGTCCCTGGGTCATCATGCAACCCCAGATCATAATAGAGCCTCCTCCAAACTTCAGCGTTGGCTTGACATGATGAGGTTGTATTTTTCCACCAGGAGTTTTCCAAACCCACTCTCTACCATCGGAACCCAATCGATTGATTTTTGATTCGTCCGACCAAATCACATGTGCCCAGTCATCGCAGGTCCAATTTCTATACTTTTTAGCAAAATCTAGCCTTAGTTTTTGGTGACGCTTTGTAAGGAGTGGTTTTTTAATTTTGGCTCGTCCTCGTAAACCAGAACTACGTAGCGTACGACGAATAGTTTCTGCTGAAACGGTGATGTTGTCATAGCGTTGCAAGGAATGTTGGATTTGAACAGCATTTTGAAATTTTTGAGACCTCAGATCACGCAGAATTTGGCGTTCTTTGCCTTCCGAAAGAAGTCGTTTCCGGCCGGGTAGATTTTGCTGCGGTAAATCTAGCAAAGTCTTTCGAAATTTGCTTATGGCACCAAGAGATATGCCAGTTGACGATGAAATTTGACTATGTGGTACACCTTCTCTAAGCTTTTTCTCCAGCAATATTAATTCTTCCTTAGTTAATGGCTTGTTATTAGCTCCCATAATGTTTTGCACTTTTTAAATAGTCTTGATTTCTAAATTTTTTTTTTACGATAATTTCTTTAATTGAAGCACTAATGACACTTTAAAAAAAATTCCAATGTTTTTTGCACAACTGTCCTCAAACGCGATTGAAAAACAATTAAAATAAAGCAAACTCACAAAATTGATCACGCTATGTTTTGGAACAGTTAAATGAAAAACAACACATTAAATAGCATATGGGCATTTCCGCGAAAAGGTCAACCAAGAGTCCCAAACAAAAGTACCGAAGATCTTGCCGTTTTTCATTATATATTGTTTAGAAATATTGAAATTCTATATTTTTGGGTTAAAATTGTGAATAAAAGTTCATATGTAAAAAATAATTGTAAGCGAAGTTGAGTTTGTATGCATCTTGCACTGGGTATGTTTTATAGGCTTATTTCGTTTAAATATTTATTACTTTTAGAGTTCTCTTGCCGTAGAGCTTCTCTTCTTTAATTGTACTTAGATAAGTGAAGTAACGGTAAAAAGTACAAAGAGAGACAACAGAGCACGAATTAACCGTATTTGTGCTAATTTTTAATCTGATCTTCTTTTGTCGTGTGAGTGACCGAAAAACAGCATAAGTTGTCAAAGCGATTGCATTAATTGATAAGAGTGGAAGCAAATTTGTAGTTTACGTGAGATTGGTTCAACAATCAGTTAAATAAAATTAAATAAAATTTTTTTCAAATAATTTATATTTTATTCATTGCGAAAGTTTGTCGTGTGAGTGACCGTAAGTGCAATCCCTTCCAAAAAAATTATTTTTGTTTGGTTATTTTTAATTTAAATTTAGATGGACCAACAAAATATGAATAAAACAAATGAAAAGCAAAGGCGGTACATGGACAAAATCAAAAATAACCCACAAAAACTGATGGCTTATAGAGCAAAACAAAGAGAATTGTCCCGAAAGTACAGAATGAAATTGCAAGAGAATCCAATAGAAGTCGATAGCAAGTTAAAAAGAAAGCGAGAATATGATAGATCGAGAGTAAAAATGATTCGGGCTAATCGGCAAGTGGAGAACAAGAAAAGTGATAGGTATTGGAGCAAGCAATCTCTTGGAAAGGCCGTAAAGAAGGCAGAAAGGGCACTGCCAAAAAATGCAGAAAAGCGAAAAATTGTTCTTGATGTATTAAATAAAAAATACAACGAAGACAAAAATATCATTGCTGCACAAGAGACAAGGTGCAATCAAAATCAATTGGATGTTGCCAAAAAGTTTTATTTAAAAGATGAAATATCCGTCCAAGCTGCTGAGAGGAAAAAAACAATTATTGTCGACGGCCAATTAGTTGCCAGACGATACATGCTTATGACAATAGCAGAAGCTTTTGAATTATATAAAACCGAGATTGGTACAAGTGCCATAAGCAAAACCATATTCTACCAACAGCGTCCAAGGCATATCGAGCTCTCAAGTAAGATGCCATATAATATGTGCGTATGCATGTATCATGCTAATTTCGCATTTCTGCTACGAAGTTGCACTACTGTCTTTAAATGTTTTTCAAGCGATTTTGAAAGCTTTCTAAGAACAGTGTGCTGCAATATTGAGGGTGAAGAATGCATGACAGGCAATTGTCAAAATTGTGTTCATGACATTAAACATGAATTTGTCCCCTTAATATATTGGAAATACTTGGAAGAATGTGTGGATTGGCAGAATTGGCGTAAGGTTGATGGACAAATGGTCTTAACCAAGACTTCAGCTCCCCTACATATTCTCTTAAATGAACTACAGGCTATGCTACCTATATTTAAGGAACACTTTTTTGTTAAACGTTGTCAGCAGAAATATTTTGAAGACGTCAAAGCGAAATTGAAACCAGGCGAAATTGTATTGCAAATGGATTTTGCGGAAAACTACCGCCTGCAATGCCAAAATGAAATTCAAAGTGCACATTTTAGTTATAAACAAGTAACAATTTTTACATGTGTGGCTTGGTTGCACGGTAGTACGACGTCATATGCTGTAATAAGCGAAAATTTAAATCACGACAAAAATGCGGTCTTCACTTTTATCTCCAAAATTATGGACATAATGAAAATGGAATACGGGCTTTTTAAAAAACTTTATATATTTTCTGATGGCAGTTCCAGTCAATTTAAAAACAAGTATATGACGTGGAGCCTACCTGACTTTTTGGTGCATTTTGGATGCGAAGAATTAGAATGGAACTATTTCGCAACCTCTCATGGCAAGGGTGCAGTTGATGGAGTGGGTGCAGTTGTAAAAAGGAAAGTGTGGCAGATTCAAAAAACTAAGAAGGATGCTCTCCAAAATGCCTTTTCGTTTTATGAGTGTGCACGACACAATATTAGTGGGGTTAAAATATGTTTCATTTCGACAGATGACATAGCAAAAGTCTCTGAAAAAATGAACGCAAAATGGGAAAAAGCCAAAAAAATCATAATTAATTAAATATATATGTTAAGCAAAAATGAATTTAAAATAAATTAATTTCTTTTCTTTTGTAACATAGAGTATTTTTTAGTTGTTTGCAGCTCATGGATATCTCTTTTTTATTTTTTCTTCTTCTTCTTAGCTGAAATACTAATGTAATGACTATAATTGTATATATAACTGCACACAAAACTGCAGTGGAAAAAATGTCGCGTGAGTGACGTCGCGTGAGTGACCCAGATGAATCCTTCGCAAAAAAAGGACAGGCCAAATTTTGAAAAATTATAAAACTAATAATAAAGCTTGATATATCTTTTTTATGTCAAAAATATTTAAGGTTAAAAATTCTTACACAACTCGCAGAGTTTGCCGATTGTTATCAATGATGTCTAAAGCCATGTCTATTTGAAGTCGCGTGAGTGACCGCTCTGTTGTGACTTTTATCTCAAAAGATAAAAACCGGAGGCTCTCAATTTTTTTACCATTGATAGTACTCTCAAAATACTACAAAAAATTATTAGTGGTGAATTGTAAAAAATTTAATTGTGTTTGATTTATTTAACATTTAAAATTTTATTTTGCTTCCGAAAGTCGTGTGAGTGACCGCGGAAATGCCCATATACCAACAACAATCATTATGATCCGTTATATTAAGTCTACCTCTAACTAAAGAGAGCGAAGAATAACGTATAAGAATAGCGTAGAGTTCTGCAAGTGATGGTCATTTTACATGAAGTTATTAAAAACCTATTGTTTTTCTTCATATAAGTACTTATTTGACAAATTTTGTCTAAAAAGACTTATAGTAGAATTTTTCAAGAAACTTTTTCATAAAATATTTAAAACATATGTTTAAGGGTACTTTTTCAACCTTATTTCGAAGAGAAAAACACGCGAGTTAGAGGTTTAACATTTTTTGCAAAAAAATTTTTTATAAAATATCACTGCAGGTCTGAAAACACAACAGCTATGTCAAAGGCATATATTTCGTAGTTGTCTTACTTTTTAAGTCAGTAAATAGCTTAGATTAGAGCAAATTTAAAACCTTTATTCAAAATAACTCGAACGTAAACTTTTAAAACGCTGATACACACTCATAAATTTTTTTTTTCTCTTAACTACCAGAATCCGTTGATCGAAGTGTGTTTTTATTTTTTGAGAAGGTTGAAAATTGTCGGACAATAATATTTTTAAATGATTTAGTAAGCTTCACAAACCTGAGACCTTTTTTGAGCCTTGTTCAGGTTTCAGTGTAACTCAATTTGGCACGGTCCCTATTTGCACGCGCAAAAACAGTTTTGACTGTACTGCAAATACAGTAAAAATTGTATCTGCCGCCAGAAGGGAGCCTAGTTCTTCCAATATGTTTATTTTGTTTTTGGTTCAACAAATATTTCCATGCTGTTTGTCGACCTAATCTCTTGTTGTTTCTTATTTTAAGCTTAAAATTAGTTTGACTTTTTTTTACTCAATTTTTAATTAACTTTTGCTTTATTTCCACAAAAGCTCAAAGTGCTCAAGAGGACTCTTTCCTGAGTGACAGCCATGAACATCAGTTGTTAGAAAGTAAATTAAACCCATTTTTCTTTAGTAATTAACCCATCCATCTAAACGCCCAAAACTATGCAGCATAACGCCAAAAATACAATATAAGCCTCTCGAAAAAAACACATCGTCGCAATGTAATTTCTGTGCCTTTATTTATTTAATTTACTTATTGCCGCTTTTTTAATTTTTTTTTTCCTAGTTTTATTTCTCTTATTGTTTTATTGGTTTTTTTTTTTTATTTGCGTGGGTTTTTTATTTTCAACAAAATTGCGTAAAGGGCTGAAAATAAAAAATAAGGGTAAAAATATGTGCAAAGTCCACGGCAGACCAGTTAAATAAACTTACACTATGGATATTTTTGACTTTTGCTATTTTTTTCTTTGTTCTATTTTGTGTGCTTCCCTCGTTGGCAAATCCTTTTTATTGCCTGTAACGTTGGCGCCCATATAATTAGCTTAAATTGTGTGCGTGCTTGAAATTCTTCTTTTTGCTGCATTCATCTCATTTAGCAGCGCTTTGTCCATTTTTGCGTGTTCGCTCTTCAAATTTGACTCCCTAACAAGCAAATAAATTATTTAACTGGCAATTTGGGGTTTGCATAGAACCTAAAGAGTAAAAATGACAATACAAGCAAAGGATTCTTTTTGTTTATTTCTTAAAGAAACATTTTTATTGCCTCGAGTTTTAGAATAACGTTCATCACCATCACATAAACATAGCCTTACCAACCAGACAAGCTCTGCTTAGTCCAGCGAGTAACATGCTGTTTTGTTTTTTTGTTTTGTGCAAAAATTTACTCATTTTTAGTGGCAGCGCGTAAAAAATGTACCTCGTAAAATGGCAGTAAATTAGTTTAGACGGCCTTTCCTAGCTTGCTTTTAGGTGTGCAAAAAAAATAATTAATTAAACCCGAAATGAACATGGAAATGGAATGGAAATGGAAATGCTCTTTGCTTGTTTCTTTCTACTCCAATTAAATTGGTATCCTGGGTAAGAAGTAATTTTTGAGAACCTTCTTTTTGAGTGACTCACGGAAACGTAAGGACAGATATCTAATATACATAAATAATTCTGCCTATATCTTATTAGAAAGCAGTCTTGATCTTATAATTAAAAAGGAAAGAAAAAAAAGTGGCATCACATTTAAACGTCTGGAGTGCTTCAAAGAGTGAGCTTTCCGAAACATTGCAATACTCCTATCCAGTTAAAGTTAATGGCCCTTAGTAATAGAAACGTAAAAACTCACATTTAGTTAGGTGATTCAATGCTTCTTTTAAGATTTCATAGTAATAAAACAAATTTAACAAAAGACAACTTCACTCACTGCTTCTGTTGTGAATATTCTTTAATTTTATTTTTTGAACGTACCCTTTGCTTTGTTTTTTTTTTTTGACAGCTGAACATCATTGTATAATTTTAGAGCATTTAACCCTTGAACAAACACATGGTTCTGGCCAGGCATATTTCATTTTTGAGCGTTAATTAAACATACTTCTAGTTTAGGTAGATACCTGTATTTCCTGGTAGCCGCCTTAAATATTGTTGGCTTTCTATTTTTAAAAAAAAAAAACATTCTAAAATATCGTTCCAACACGAAGAAAACCGCAAAAAAGAGTCCCCCTCAAACAAACACATATGCCTGGCCAGACCCCTATGCAATTTGTATGAAATAAATTATTGTTATACACATTTTGGGTTATTTTTCTGCTAATACAATGCAGATTGTTGTTTACAGGTATTTTTTTATATTTTGGGTTGTTTTTATGTATATTTAATGCAGATGTTTGCTACCAGGTAGTTTTTGTGTTCATTTTTTTTTTATTTCTTTCTTTCGTTTGTGATTTTGGTTTTGAGTTCAGTTAGTTTATTATTGAATGCTGAACATACAACACCGACAGTCCGAATTATAAATTATTTGTGCGGATACTAAATTGAAATTATTACTATTTTTATGGCGGAGGATTTAGAATTTGTGTACAAATCGCGCTTGCGTACAGGCATAATTTCCAACAACAACTATCATCATTGTTACAGCGTGATTTCGCACTTCACATAGAAGCAGACGAAGAACTAGATTTATTTGAAGACCAAAGCGGTGAAAACACAAATTTTGTGCCCGAAAATGACGCCTTGGACATTGAATGTGAATGGGAAATTAAAGCAAATTAAATATTCACGCAAAAGGAACGTAGAACATGCAAACTGCACACCACGAGTATGGGTTGATATGGCAAGTGTTGAGCTAGACGCTTTTATTGGGATACTATTGGCTTTTGGTGTCAGTCATAATACTATGCAGCTCTCCAGATTGATGTGGCAAACTGATGCACTTCCAATATTCCGTGCAGCCATGTCATAAACACGATTTGTTACTTTGATGCGCTGTATTCGATTTGACTATAGTCGTACGCGCATTTCGTCAACAAACCGACAAAGCTGCTCCCATTCGCGCCACATGGAACTTCTTTAATAGCAATCTTGGCAGTAATTTTGAACCATACCAAAGTGTAACCATCGACGAGCAGCTATTTCCATACCGTGGGCGCACAAAGTTCACGCAATACTTCCCATCAAAGCCCGCAAAGTATGGCATAAAAGTATGGTGGGCATGCGATGCGAAAACCAAATATCCGTTGCAAGGAAAACTGTACACTGGTAAAGGGGGAGAACAACGAGAGACAAACCAAGGCGAAAATATGCTGATGAGTTTGGCTAATCGATACGCCAACAGCGGTAGAACTATTATTGCTGATAACTTCTTTACAACATTAGACGCAGCTAAACGTCTTTCGTCGATTGGACTAGCATGCGTTGGCACCATTGGATCCCACAACAGGTGTATTCCCAAAGAAGTGAAAAAAGACAGCAAACGGCCAGTGCTTTCATCTGTGTTCGGTTACTGTGATAACTTTGTATCACTGTGCAGATACGTTCCAAAGAAGAACAAAGCAGTAAATCTACTATCCACTGTGCACTACACCGAGAAAGTTGAAGGCGTAGCAAAAAAACAGGAAGCTATATTATTTTACAATTCAACAAAGGCCGGCGTTGATACAATGGACAAAATGGTAACGCATAACTCCACAAAGCGGTCAACCAGACGTTGGCCATTAGCATTTTTTTGCAACATGATAGACGTCATGGGAGTAGCCGCTTACATCATATGCAATGAAAATACAGAAGGAACCAGAAAAGAGAAGCGACGAATGTTCTTGAACACGCTGAGTAAACAATCGGTGCTTGCTTATACTGAAAATCGCATGAACAACAACCATATTTTGGGACAACATTCAACCCGTTTGGCCATTGAATCTTTCTTTGGAAGGCCGTTTAATATTCCCAGCAACATGCTGCCTAACCAACAAAGCGGCCCTAGTACACTGAATTCCAGAAAAGATTGCATAATTTGTGCCACGCAAGACGAAAAGCTGCGTAGGAAGACACGTTTTAACTGCACCGAATGCACTAATCGTGTGTTCCAACAACATTCTAAAGGTTATTATACTTGTTTTTCATGCATTTCACAAAATGAATAAAAAGTTTTTGCATTAAGTTAGCATCCAAAATCAAAAAAAAAAGTCTAAAGACAAAAATAATAAACGAACATACTTAGAAATTCTAAGTTACGGGACCCTTTTTGCCATACAAATGGATAAAAACGTATAGGGGCCTGGTCAGGCATATGTGTTTGTCCGAAGGTTTCAGAATATGTGTTTGACGGGGGGTTAAAGGAGTTTTGCAGTTTTTTCCTGCCCTTAATCTTATGGCATCATTTATTCGGTATTACTACCCATAAAAATTTAAAGTCGAGTTTTAAAAAGATTCGACTTAGAATTTGTTTATTACCATTGAGCTAACGAAGGTTAAAAAAGATCGATAAAGTGTATTGATTAAAAACACTATGCCTTAATCAATATTTAAAAAGTATACAAACAAGGTCAATTGATAAGATTAGTTAAAATACTATTGTTCTTCGGCATAGCTCTGGGCTACTTCTAAGTCGTTGTTTTAATTACCGATTTTATGTATTTCATAAATAGATTTGAATAGCTAAATTTTTATAAAATAATTATTACCTACTAAACATATATTTTCATTATTTCAATAACCATCTATAAAATTTTATTTCAAACTAAAATCCCCTTAATATTTTGTGTTTGATTTTTTCAATAAAATTAATTTTATTATTTTTTTATACTTAAGGAGCCATTCAAGAAAAATGGTACCTAAAAATTTATTTAACCCGGTTATTACTAAATATATTTTTGTGTCTGATCTTAATAATTTTTTTGGGACGGAGTAAATACTTACCAAATTAAACAAAAGAAATACTTAAAAAAAAATTTGGTCCTGTAAAACTTCAGAAAGAAGGGCACCAATTAAAAAAGTAAAATGACATATTAAACAAATTAAACAAGCAAACAAATTAAATTTGGCTTTATTCATGAATAAGTACATAAGAAATAGTTATTATTTTGCGTACATTAAAAAAGTATAATATATATCTCGAACAAACATAAGATCAGAATGAAAAAGAAACAAACAGTTATTACATTTATATTTTAAAATACTTGTGTGAAGTTAGCATCCGGCGAAATGCAGCATCTGGCGAAAAAAAACTTAACAGAGGTATGTTAGCAACTTAATTATGTTAACAACATCTTTTCGCAACAAATCTCTGTAATAGGAATCTTAACAGAAAAAATCTCTGTTACTAACATACCTAAATAACTAAAAAGCTTTTTAAAAGCTCTTTTATTTTTTTTGTACTATTTTCTTCATTAGCAACGAAATTGAGATAAGACTAATCTACATATTGTCGCTGTGCCTAAAAAAAGGGTTATGTGTATATCAGCAACTTTTCACTAGAGCATTTCAACAACTGCGACCACGTTGCTGTTTTGATCACTTATAAACAAAAAAAATCTAAAAACAAGGCAAATGCAGATATATGAACATTAAAAAAATATGCAATAAAAAATGTACAAAAATCACATATCCATTTTTGTAGGCGCAGCGACGATATACCGACTTTCTGCAATTATTTATATAAATATAAATACTCTACTCAAATGTTATTAAATAGTATTTTAAAAATATTTAAAAGAAATGCTAAAAAATTGCATAAATATAAAAAAATTAAACATAAGATAGAACTACTGATTGAATAAGATTTAAATCTAAAAGCAACACAATTTTCATCATACGGCTTAGGTAAAAATAACTGTACCAAAACTTCTTAATTGGATAAACTTTTAATAATTTAAAAAAAGTCAAAACTGCTGGTTTCATCTTAAGAAACAAAAAAACCATCGACGAAAATGTATAAACACACTACCTAATTATGTTAACTTTGACCTCAAAAAGTTTTATGACAAAAAAATCGTTCAGTTTTTTTTAAAATGAGTTGCAAGATTTCCTCTTTTGTGAATATGCAAAAAAAGTCAAAACTGCTAGTTTCACAGATCTTAAGAAACAAAAAAACCATCGACGAAAATGTATAAACACACTACCTAATTATGTTAACTTTGACCTCAAAAAGTTTCATGACAAAAAAATCGTTCAGTTTTTTTTAAAATGAGTTGCAAGATTTCCTCTTTTGTGAATATGCAAAAAAAGTCAAAACTGCTAGATTCACATATCTTAAGAAACAAAAAAACCATCGACGAAAATGTATAAACACACTACCTAACTATGTTAACTTTGACCTCAAAAAGTTTCATGACAAAAAAATCGTTCAGTTTTTTTTAAAATGAGTTGCAAGATTTCCTCTTTTGTGAATATGCAAAAAAAGTCAAAACTGCTAGTTTCACAGATCTTAAGAAACAAAAAAACCATCGACGAAAATGTATAAACACACTACCTAATTATGTTAACTTTGACCTCAAAAAGTTTCATGACAAAAAAATCGTTCAGTTTTTTTTAAAATGAGTTGCAAGATTTCCTCTTTTGTGAATATGCAAAAAAAGTCAAAACTGCTAGTTTCACAGATCTTAAGAAACAAAAAAACCATCGACGAAAATGTATAAACACACTACCTAACTATGTTAACTTTGACCTCAAAAAGTTTCATGACAAAAAAATCGTTCAGTTTTTTTTAAAATGAGTTGCAAGATTTCCTCTTTTGTGAATATGCAAAAAAAGTCAAAACTGCTAGTTTCACAGATCTTAAGAAACAAAAAAACCATCGACGAAAATGTATAAACACACTACCTAATTATGTTAACTTTGACCTCAAAAAGTTTCATGACAAAAAAATCGTTCAGTTTTTTTTAAAATGAGTTGCAAGATTTCCTCTTTTGTGAATATGCAAAAAAAGTCAAAACTGCTAGTTTCACAGATCTTAAGAAACAAAAAAACCATCGACGAAAATGTATAAACACACTACCTAACTATGTTAACTTTGACCTCAAAAAGTTTCATGACAAAAAAATCGTTCAGTTTTTTTTAAAATGAGTTGCAAGATTTCCTCTTTTGTGAATATGCAAAAAAAGTCAAAACTGCTAGTTTCACAGATCTTAAGAAACAAAAAAACCATCGACGAAAATGTATAAACACACTACCTAACTATGTTAACTTTGACCTCAAAAAGTTTCATGACAAAAAAATTGTTCAGTTTTTTTTAAAATGAGTTGCAAGATTTCCTCTTTTGTGAATATGCAAAAAAAGTCAAAACTGCTAGATTCACATATCTTAAGAAACAAAAAAACCATCGACGAAAATGTATAAACACACTACCTAACTATGTTAACTTTGACCTCAAAAAGTTTCATGACAAAAAAATCGTTCAGTTTTTTTTAAAATGAGTTGCAAGATTTCCTCTTTTGTGAATATGCAAAAAAAGTCAAAACTGCTAGATTCACATATCTTAAGAAACAAAAAAACCATCGACGAAAATGTATAAACACACTACCTAACTATGTTAACTTTGACCTCAAAAAGTTTCATGACAAAAAAATCGTTCAGTTTTTTTTTAAATGAGTTGCAAGATTTCCTCTTTTGTGAATATGCAAAAAAAGTCAAAACTGCTAGTTTTTTTTAACCACAAGCAATGAAATTTAATCGTTAAGGGAAGGATGAGCAATAAAATAAATAAAATAAAAAAATAAAAAGCAATATATGGCAATAGATCATTTGGATCATTTTGATCATTTTGATAATTTTAATCAGCGGTCGTCAGCGCCTCAGTAGACATTTTTTTACACCAACTTCAAGATTTTCAAAATTGACTAGGTAAAAATAAGTCGCTGCATCCGAATTCGTTGTCAGAATTTCAAAATTATAAAATTTTGAAGTAATAGGGCTGCCACCTAATAATATGTATTTTTTAAAGTCTTAAACATCATTTATCAGTGTAAGGGGGTCGCTGATATCGAATCTGAAGTCAGAATTTTAAAATTCAAGATCGTGAATAGTGTTGCCATCATATTTTTTTTTTTTAATTTTACGAATTCATTTTTATTTTAAAAAAGTAAAAGAATCCCTATAATTTCAAAATTTTACAATTTTGAAATTCTGAACGGATTCGGATTCAGCGACCCCTTTTTGTTGTATAATTTTTTTTTCCAGCCCCGAATTCATAAAAATGCAAAAAATGAAGGTGGCAACCCTATCCACCATCTTGAATTTTAAAATTCTGACTTCAGATACGATATCAGCGACCCCCTAACACTAATAAATGATGTTTAAAACTCTTAAAAATACATATTATTAGGTGGCAACCCTATTATTTCAAAATTTTATAACTTTGAAATTCTGACCACGGATTCAGATTCAGCGACCCCTTTTTGATGTATCATTTTTTTTTTGCCAGCCCCGAATTAATAAAAATGCAAAAAATGAAGGAGGCAACCCTATCCACCATCTTGAATTTTAAAATTCTGACTTCAGATTCGATATCAGCGACCCCCTAACACTAATAAATGATGCTTAAAACTCTTAAAAATACATATTATTAGGTGGCAACCCTATTATTTCAAAATTTTATAATTTTGAAATTCTGACCACGGATTCGGATTCAGCGACCCCTTTTTGATGTATCATTTTTTTTTGCCAGCCCCGAATTCATAAAAATGCAAAAAATGAAGGTGGCAACCCTATCCACCATCTTGAATTTTAAAATTCTGACTTCAGATTCGATATCAGCGACCCCCTCCCCCCCCTAACACTGATAAATGATGTTTAAAACTTTAAAAAATACATAATATTAGGTGGCAACCCTATTATAAAAAAATTACATTATTTTTAAATTCTGACAACGGATTCGGATTCAGCGACCCATTTTTACCTGATGTTCGTACCAGCAGCCCTATTACCAATTTTTGTATTTAAAATCCTGACTTCAGATTCGAATTCAGCAACCTCATAGCACTGTTCGCGCCAGCACCGTATTCGTTGTCTGATATAAATCATCTATTGCCAGTCAACAAGCTTTCGTTGCATTGACTGCAGTGAGCTCATTGACAACGATATCTTAGATCAATATCAATGATATGTTTTTTATTGCTCTATCGTGTTTTGTTCGTCTTCGCTGCAATCACATACATGATTTCTTTGCAGCAAGCAAGACAGTGCAGTGTAGTGTGAAATGAACAAATGTTTTGAAGCCGGTTTTAAGTGCACCTACGTAGGGCTCTAATACACACAGCAATCACACGGTTACGTGATTTTTTCTATCAAATCGCACTACCCGTGAGCTGCGTAAAGGAACTTCGTTTCAAAAAGCTTAGAAGAAGTTTCGTGTAAGGCGATTTGTTGTATAAAATGCTATATATTTTTTCATAGAATCCAATATAGAATGCCAGGACAAAAAAAAAATTAATTCGACCTAATGTTATTTTTGTTAATTTATATTTAAAAAATTGTTTTCACATACATTTTCAAAAAGAGTAGTTAATAATTTGAAATAATGAAATGTTAGAATTAACCTTATATTTATCGAAATTTATTAAAGTATTCATTTTATATTTACAAAAAACAGTAATGATTATGTATAAATTCGTTAATATTACATTTTTCATAAAAATCAAAAAATAAACTATCCCATTTTTCATGGGTCTAAAGTGATGTAAGGTCAAACAAAATTTTTTAAAAATATTTTATTTCATATGTACCTTTCTTACGATAGAAAATACACCTTTTTGTGTTTTCTGCTCAGAATTCAAAGGCTTTCCTACGTTCTAGGGGAAAGCAAATAACAAATACAAAATTAAAATTAACATGTATTCCGTGGTATAAGAATAAAGAAATATTTTGATCTGTAGCTAATAATTTGTGAAATATTTACTGTCTCGAAAACAAAGAAGTAGTTAAATAACGTAAAAGTTCTTAATTTGCAAATATTAAAGCTGAACAATTACAAAGCTACATAAAAATAAATATGTTTGTTCGTTTAAGTCAATTAAATTAGAATGCCTATTAGGGTGGAGCGATGTGATTAAGTTTAGCTCTTATATGAATTTTTATTCTAGAACCACAAATATTTTTTAGGGTATTTCTCTGTGAAATAAAAAGTATCCACGCCCTCCTTTTGCCTTTTTCGTAAAATTAATTGGACGAAAATGAAGTTCGTCCATTTGGTATGGAACATAGTGTATTTTGTAAAACATTTAATTATGTAACAAATTATAATTTTGATATGATGTAAATATATCAACGTTAAACGTTCAATTTTGGTCAGTAAAGCTCGGTTTAATTGGACTAGAGTTTAAACTCACAGTCAAAAAAAATTTACCATAGGAGTAAAAAAATACGTTTAAGCAAAAAAATTTTCGTTAAGCCTCAAGTTGCCAAGCCTACGGTGTTTAAAGATTTACTCAACACGATTTAACGACAATTGTCTTTGTTTTTTTAAACATTTTTAAACTTTTTTAAAATTTTCATACAAATTTGTTATTTTAACGACAACTTTTTGTTAGTTTTATTTCAAAAATTTTGTATTTAAAAATGCAGTTATATGTGTTTTAGTTACCTTGTATTTAGAAAAATAGCTAAGAATTTGTAACTTTCAAAAACATAGTGCATAAAAAAATATCTTACAACAGCTTGTCGTCCAAATAGCAATAAAAGTGTTTAAATATGTAATTTACTTTTTATAATTGACATTTAAAATATGATAAATTCTATCGAATGGCTAAAACTGGTTTTTTATATATTCAACAGCACAGACGGTACAGACAGCAGCAACATTAACAGAAAAAAATAAATGTAAAAAGAGCTACCAGGCGATGAGCAGTAAAACTCTTAGGGTTTCTGCCTTGGGTGGAACTTTCAATTTGCGGTAGAAATATTGACTAACTGCGGTAGAAATATTGACTAACTGCGGTAGAAATTCTGAGAACAAACTCAAACACACTTGGTTTTTAACTTTCAACTCACGTTATTACGAATTCACAAATTATTAGATACAATATTTTAACACATTTATATAAAAAGTACTTACGTGATTCATTTTTAATGAAATATGTATTTAATCTCGGCTTTATTTTGTTATTTTGTTGTATTGTTGGAAAATTCGTTTGGCGCTTTATCCTCATAAAAAATCCTCCAAGTCAATGACATTTAATATATTGCCACATAAACTTTTAAAATCGTTACGCGAAAAAGATGCCACATAACAAAAAAGTCATTAAAACGACTATGTTAAATGCATAACTTGTATATTGGAAAATTTCTACGCTTACGTGTATTATTATATATTCTTCATATATATTCATATTTTTCGTATGTTCAAACGATGTTTTCGCGTAAAATTGAGGTAGAAAAATTAACTGCTTTATTTTACATGCATACAAATTTTATATACAAAGGGACTTTACCATAACGGCAAAATCTCTTTGAATTTCACAAAAATCTTGTGACTTTAAATTTTGCACATAAGCTTTAACCCTTATGCACTTTAAGTATGAAATTTATAAAAATCTTATAAAAACCACGTTTACCTCCCATACAAAGTGACTTAATGAAATATTTAAATTCTTCTTAAATTCCAAAAAATTGAGTATAATGACTTAAAATTTTGCAAATAATTTTTTAACTTTGGTATGCATTCGATGCTAGGAAATTAGTACAAAAACTGAAAATTCCGACAACCTCTCATACAAGCCTACGTCATAATAATAGTAAACCTTTATAAATTAAAATAAAATAACTCTCATAACAATTAATAAATAAAATAGATTTTAAGTTTAAAATGTGAAATATTTGGATAAAACTACGCTTTTTCAAAGTGATGTCATAAAAAATGCATCATTCAAGACTACGAATAAACTTAAATACGGCCGTAAGGTTACTTGTTGCTTTCTATCCCTTATTTTCGATAATTCTTTATAGTTTTCTCTTCCTTTCGATGCATCGACTAAGTCAAATCTTTGAACTACAACCAGCGTTGCCATATTCACAGTTTCAACTGAAAATTACAGTTTTTCAGATTTGAAAAAGAAAATAAAAATATTTAACTTACAACTAACCACAATCTGAGAAAATCAACTTAAGAGAACAAAACGTAAAATTTTATGTTGGCTATGTTATAAACAATGAATTTTAAAATGCATTTTATAAGATGTGGAATTTCTGTCTCCAACTAAGTTTTATATACTTATCACCCATCTATATCGCAGTTGAGTCGACATTTTTGACTAATGTTGTAAGCATTGTTGAAAAAGCTTACGTAGAATGATAAGAATTACGTCAAATTAATTTTAGTGATTTAAATTTAAATAAATAGAAAGAATATTTTCCATAACTCGTATTAATAAAACAAAACTTAGATATAAGTCGGTAAATTCCCGCACTTTGTGGTATTCTAAGAACAAAATATCTCTTAAAAAAGAATGCATTAAATTGTATTCAGTATGATAAATCAAACCAATGCACAACAAAATTGACAAGTAAATTTACAAAAATTATTGAAATCAAATTTAAAAAAATGTGATTTATTCAAAAGCATGGTGTAATTATAATAAGGTATTTTATTCGTAATATCAGATAAAAAAATAGGATGCCTTGTTTTGGCATTTCATTTGAAATGTTTTATATGAAACCCTTTCAATTGTCCAAATAAAGCAGCATGTCACAGAAAAATACTAGAAAATGTTGTAAGATTATAACTTCAAAAGTACAAATGTTATTTCAGGTTTTTTTGTAACTGCTTATGTTATTGCTTATGTTTTTGGTAATTAATTGTTTTTTATAATTTTCATTTTAATAAATAAATAAATATTAGTCAAATAAAACTTGCTTTTTTAGGGTTATAGTTTTTTTGTTGGAAATACAGTTTTTTTTTTTAATTTACAGTTTTAAAAAAAAAAAACGTCCGGTAACGCTGATAACAACAAACACGGAAATAATTTTGTTTTTGTTAGTGATCTAAAAGAGCGAACAATATAAAGATGTTGGAATGATCGTAAAGTGGGGGGCAACACAAGTCGTATATTCAGTTCCATTCTCTCGTCAGCCCAACTGAACGTATACGAATATATACAAACCAGAGAACTGCACAAGCCTACTTGAAGTTCAAGCCTTTTCAAGTATGTATCCAAACTTGAAAAAGCAAGCTTTAGCCAGCTTGCAAAAATACCAAATAGATACAAGTCATATTCATGCTTGCTCGTTGGCTTGGCTTGTTTGGACTTACTTTGTCAGGCAGAAACTTGAAAAGCTTGAAACGATGGGCAAAAGCTTGTAAGCTCGCAAGTATCCAATTAATTGAATCTAAAGCAAGTATCCAAAAAATTCAATGAGCTTGTGTAGAGAGAGCTTAAGCGTAATAGGACTTTTAAGGATACTGTGGACTTCGTGGTTGCAAGTTTTAGGGGTAGATAATTTCGAATTTGATGTAAAATTTAAAATTTAAGATGTCGGATTGAGTTGCCACCTAAACTTTTTGTATTTTTGCGAATTCTTGTAATTTTGAAATTCTGACAACGGATTTGATTTCGAATATAATGTCACTGTTTTAAATTTAAGATGGAGGTTAGGGTTGCCACCTAAATTTTTACCACAGTATTGCCACCTAATAATATGCATTTTTAAGAGTTTTAAACATAATTTAACAGTGTTAGAGAGTCACTGATTTCAAATCTGAAGTCAAAATTTTAAAATTCAAGATGGTGGATAGGGTTGCCACCTTAACTTTTTGTATTTATATGAATTCTGGGCTGGGCGGGCTGGCAAAAAAAAGGGTACACCAAAAATGGGTCGCTGAATACGAATCCGTGGTCAGAATTTCAAACTTATAAAATATTGAAATAATTGGGTTGCCACCTAATAATAAGTATTTTGAAGAATTTAAACATAATTTAACAGTGTTAGAGAGTCATTGATTTCGAATCTGAAGTCAGAATTTTAAATTTCATGATGGTAAATAGGGTTGCCACCTTAATTTTTTGTATTTATATGAATTCTGGGCTGTCAAAAAAAATGATAAACTGAAAATGGGTCACTTAATCCGAATCCGTGGTCAGAAATTCAAAGTTATAAAATTTTGAAATATTAGGGTTGCCAAATAATAATTGTATTTTTAAGAATTTTTAACATAATTAAACAGTGTTAGGGAGTCATTGATTTCGAATCTGAAGTCAGAATTTTATAATTCAAGATGGTTTATAGGGTTGCCACCTTAATTTTTTGTATTGTTATGAATTCGGGGCTGGCAAAAAAATAGTACATCAAAAATGGGTCGCTGAATCCGAATCCGTGGTCAGAATTTCAAAATTACAAGAATTCGCAAAAATACAAAACAAAATGTAGGTGGGAACTCTATTCGCCATCTTGAATTTTAAATTCTGACATCAGATCCGAAATCATCTACTCCCTAAAACTGGCAACAACGCAGTCTACAGAACCCTTAAAAGTCATAATAGGGTTAAGCTTTTCCTACACAAGCTCATTGAATTTTTTGGATACTTGCTTTAATTGGATACTTGCCTTCAATTTCAAGCTTTTCAAGCGCTTTTTGCCCAAAGCATCAAGCTTTACTTTACTTCAAACTTCGTGCCGTTCGCTTGTAAGCTAGCATACTTGCAAGTCGCAAGCTGTAGTGGGCTTATTTATTCAATTGCAAGCTATACTTGATTCAAAATTATCAAGCTCAAGCTAGCTTGAACTTGTATTTTAAGCAAGTAATTGAAATAGACTTTAAATAGGCTTGTGCAGTTCTCTGATACTTGACCACTTGAGCGACCTCTAAATCAATTTCGATGGATCCGAAACTTTACATTTTATTATCATTTATGTTAAGTTTGCTTGCTTTAATAAAAAATATCTCTTTTTTAATGTTTTTATTATTTTTTAACCTAAAACCTGGGTTGCCAGATATCAGTTATCTCTGTAACCTAATAATTTTTCTGAATATAAATCAGAAATATTTTTTTAAAATTTATTTTAAGTGAGTGCCTAAAACAGGTACTTTGAGGATTATTAAAAAAAAATTAAATTTTAAACAGCTAAAAATTTTTCCGAATTTTTCTTATTTAAATGTTTGTAAAAAATGACTCAAAATAATTTCCCCACACCTGTGATGTTCTTTTTTAAAATTTTGCATTCTTAGATTTTTGGGAATGTTTTTCGTAAAAAACTCAAACTCGAAATTTTTAAAACGGTACACTTCTAGGAAAAACTTTCACAACGACCAGGTTATTTAACGTAATCGCATAACATGAATTTTATTGTGAGCTTTAGTTATAATCGCATAATTTTAGTGACCTCTTAATCACTTTGGACTGATCTGAAATTTTATATTTTATCATTTCTCATCCATTCGAATATTTTGAGAGGGATCGATTTAAAAAAAGACACTTGAATTTAAGGGCCACCTTAGTATTTACGTTATTTAAGTTTTTTAATCGATCTAAATTAGCAAACTGAAAAGGCGTGTCCGAAACTGACACGCATACTTTTTTATTTAATTTTATCAGTTTTCAGTGGAACTTCTCTTAAACTTATTACATTTACTGCATCCGTACATATACCCAGCAGCGGATTTGCCAGTGGCAAAAAGTAATGCGTCTGCATATAGCAGAAGTAATTAACTCATACCTCATTACCTGTAATGCAGCATACTAGGAAAAGTAATGCAGTGATTTTTATAACTTAATACAAGTAGTATGTTAGTCCATAACTTCTAGGTAATGCTGAAGGGAAGCGATCACTTACCTCCTGTCTCATTCAATGTTAAATGTAAGGCCTTTTATGCATAATAAGGTAATATAGTCGGAAGTAGTGGTCATTACAAGGTAATTGATGCTTCATATATTCGGAATATATTCCATCCGCTACTGGGTATATACTCGAATAAATTATGGTTAAAAATTCCACAGCCGCCGAGAGAAAACGCAAATACTCTAAATTTAGTTTGAAATTTTACAACAAGCTTTAAGCCTCTCCAGAAAAGAGAGAAAAACTGCTGGCAGTGACAGTGTGCACACCTGGCATTAAAAAAATGTAATGCGAAAATAAATTTTGTGACTTTTAGTTGTTTACTTAAAGTTTTTACTTTTTAAAAAGTAATTTAATTTCTGCCTTTTAAATATAAATTTTCCCAAATTTTTTGCAATTTCAGGAAAACGTTTTACGTCATTCTTTTATTCCTTTCTTTTTAAATTTTTTTTTTTCGATGCTATTTTAACCATTCACTAAAAAAACATTTATCGCAAACTCAAATGAAATAAATTAATAAAATAAGTTCTTTTTTTTAACTAATGAAAATGTGCTTAGTAAGATTTTTGAAAAACTTACCATCCCAAAAAGTTTGAAAATCGACGGTGACTTTTTCTTACAGATAAGGCACTCATTGTTTAAGAAAAAACTGACCTGTTCTTTACCGGTTTTAATGAAACTTTTATAAACATGATGAAATTGTTTCAGAAAAAGGTATACCATCTCTTAAGCAGCATTACTGTTAAATAGTTTCACTTAAATTTTTATAAACATTTTAATTTTTGTAATAGAAAATTATTATATGAAGTTGATTTTATATACTAAAAAATATTTAAAATTGACTTAAGACATTCCTTGTATTAATTAACATTAATAGCTTTTATATTGAGATATACATAAGAAATACAGAATTTTCCTTACAATACAGAACATTTATGGATAGTCACCGTAAGCATACAGCAGCTGACAATAATCAACGTAGAAAAAAATTAAATATTTTATACGTATACTTGAATATCTACTAGAATTTTTAAACATTAAAACCCGGGGAAAATATACTTTTTACCCAAGCTTGTATGAATTGACCTAAGTCAATTATTATTAACAAAACAATTTGAGCATTTTATTTTTAATATGTGGCAGCCTTTTGATTTGAATTCAGAATATAACAAAATTACGGAGAAACAAGAATCAGTTTGTGCCCATTATATAAATGTCTTTACCCAGCACTCTAGTGGACAATAGTGTAAACTTATTTTAGATAGCTTAAGCACTGATCAAACAGTAAAAAGCTTTTTGAATTCGCCGATAAATTTTAAAGCTCATTCAATTTAGCAGCATTCTGTTGTCAACATATGTGATTACAGAGATCGGACATTTCATATTCGCCGAATGCTGCGAAAAAGATGCTAACTTCACACCGGTTTTTAAAATTACTTAAGTTAAATTCTTAAAGTAGTTTAATTAAAATTATAAAATCAACACAAACTTATATCTAATGAATAATTAAATAGAAAAGGGTTAAATGAAAAGAAGAGAGAAAGTAAAAGAGAAACGAGAATTCAAAAAAAATGTGCAGATATTAATTGCTTGAAGTTTTGTGCGTTGGAAATAGATTTAAGATACCTTGGCAAGGAGTTCCACAAGCTAATGGTGCTTACGAAAAAAAGTCTTGAGGAATTTAAATATTTAAAGCTAGGAATTATTAAATTTAAGCTTCTGGCTGATAAACAAAACTGAAGTTCAGAATATAGATAGTTTGGAGTTTTTGAGTGTATCAGCTTATGCAGGAATATACAATTTCTTGCTTTTAAATAATGTTCTACATTGCATCCTAGAAATCGGGTGCTTAGACCAGTAACATGGCTAAATCTTCTGAGACCATACACATAACGGGCAGCATAGTTTAACGCCACATGCAGTTTATGTAACGTATGTGAGTCTAGATTACTAAACACCACTTCAAAATAATTTATTAAAGGCATAATCAACTGTAAGCGGTTGGTTTTTGATAATTGAACAAGATAACTGAAAATAAGAAAATTGAAAATTCGCAAATGTGAATGAAATATTTATTTTGAGAGATGGATGCCTGCCATTCACTATTTAAATATTTTTTTATGTAAATATTGCACGTACTTGCGCCTGAGGTGGTCCATCCGTAAGATCCGATTTTGGCATACTTATCTCACGTATCTCACCAATGGCAGCTGTAATGTTGCCTTTCAGGACTGCTCCGAAACGTGAGATTAATTGCTCACCAAACTCGCCGCTCAATAGATCCATTAAAGCATCCAATCCCGGGATTCCGGGATCCTGGACTTTTCTTAGTCCCGACAGTCCCGGGATTGCAAGGCCCAAAATCCCGGTATAATCGGGATCCCAGGATTTCCCCTTCAAAAAAAAAAGAATTCTAAAATATTCCTACAAAAAATTCAATGATACTACATAGGAAAAAATTTATGTGTTTTTAAAAATTTTAAAATAAAAACCCGTCTAAAACTGTCAGTACAAAATAACACAATAGGCCTTACCAACAGTCATTTTAATGTCGACTCTAACAGCCCTATTCTGGCAAAGTAACAATTGTTACCCAGTATTTTTACTATTTCTATGTATTTGTTGTAATGTTTTGATTTCAAACAAAATATGAAGCTCAAAAATAATAAATTTTAATAAAAAGTGTCACCTGCTTTTCGGATAGTGATAATTTAATTAAAAATTTTTTTTTCACCTTCAAATTTTGTTTTGAAAACAAAATTACAAGAAACATATAAATATTAAAAATACTGGGTAACAATTATTACTTTGCCACAATAGGGCAGTAAATTTAGTGCAAGCTTTTTGACAACAAATTCTATAGAAATAATGTCTGATACTACCTTAGAAATACCGAAATGTGAACTAAAAAAAAAACTTCCTTAAACAAGCGGTACAAAATATCACAAAATTCTTACTTAGATATACTAAAATGATTATGCTATTAAAATATTTTTAAATTTTATGAACATGTACAAAAAATTCAGTGATCTATCTAAGAAAAACCTGAACGTGAATTAAAAAAGTTTAAAATAAAAACATTCCTTAAACTGACTGTACAAAATAACACAATGTTTGCAACACATGATACTTCCTTAGAAATACTGAAATGTAATTTTAATAATACTGCAATGAAAATTTTTTAACTAGCTGTACAAAATATGACGTGGAAAATATAAATACATATATAAACCTTTCTTAAACTGACTTTACAATATATTAAAAAATACTTACTTAGAAAACTGAAATGTGACCATAATAATAAAAAAAAGAAAAAATAAACTGGCCATTTCAGCCCTTGGAAGGACTTTGACCTAGCTTCTATTGATCAATTGTGTTGTGCATGTTATTAAATGTTTAATCACAAATGACCGAGAACTGGACCTACGTGTTTTATGCCGACTCCGAACGGCTTATGTTCTCAAGAAGCTTTACATGGCAAATTTTTACTCTCTGAGGCTTGCCATTGTCTGCAGAGAGGTGACGACCGAACAGAAAAATTATTTCAATTGAAAAAACTTTCTGTCTGAGCTGGAATCGAACCCGGGCTACCGCGGTTCTTTAGCTTAGGGGCCACGCACTCTACCCACTAGGCTACGGTCGCCACGTAATGTGACCATAAAAATTAAAAAATTAAAATTCCATAAACATGCTATACAAAAATTCCTACTTAGAAATGCTAAAATTAATAAACTGTTTAATTTTTATTAATAATTTTATGAACCTTGGGAATGATCTCATTTAACTAATTTTTTTTAAAGAATTGATCCTTGTTTTTCAATAAATACTATCTTAACATTTAATCGAAACTGTGTTTTGTAGTATTTTAAAATCTTTTGCCATGCTTTGTGTTGTAAAACAAGGCATAACTACTTTGAAACTTCATATTACGTCTTCCAAAAAATTCGTTTTCTAAGGTTTGTCAAACCCGGGACTAGTCCTAGGATCCCAGGATTGTGTTTTTCAAATCCCGAAATCCTGGGATTGCCGAAGCGTCCTTAAATTGGATGATCTAAGGTCCATGGTATCAAGTGCCGTGTGGCATGTGGCACCGTCTTGTTGAAACCACATGTCAATCAAGTCCAATTCTTCCATTTTGAGCAAAAAAAGTCGGTAATCATCATTACTCTCATTTTTTCTTCTCTAACTCTCTACTTAGTTTTTAATGAATACTAAATTGTCTAAATTTAAGTCCTTTTAAGTACAATTACTATTAATAGCAGTCTGCAATATTTATTTGCATTTTGAATCTTATTTGTTGTTATATCCATTGTAAATTCGGCATGCAAAGAATTGTTCTTATATGCCAACAAAATTTTTTAACTAAATAAACTAAAATAAACTAATCGCACGTTAACCTTGCTCCATTTACTGTAACGTTGCGATTTTCATTATTTTTGAAAAAGTACGGTCTAATGATGCCGCCGGCCTACAAACCACACCAAACAGAGCATTTTTCAGGGTGTATTGCCAGCTCTTGAACTGCCTCTGGCTGCTCTTCAGACCAAATTCGATACATCTGTTTTTTGATGTACCCATTGAGCCATAAATGAGCTTCGTCGCTGAAGACAAATTATCATGTGAAACATATTAAACTTATTTCATAAAGGTCAAAATCAAGCTTTTCTGTAAAAAAAAACAACTTTCTCTTTAGAACTTCAATGATAAGATGGGGTTAAAATGTCAATTGATTCGACATCGAAAATATCGTTAATTTCAGCTTATCTAGGCACAGTGTGCTTTATTGAACCAAATTTAGTTTTTGAAGCGAAGCTTTTGAAGCCTCGTTTTGTGATTTGCTTGAGTGAAATCTTAAAAATGACACTTTTTCCATACACCTTTTTCTTAGAATTGTTGTTGCGTTTTGCTTGCGTCAATTACAATAAAAAGCTATGATGCAGCCAAGGTTGCCAGTCAAACTTGGAACAATTCCCACGAAAATTACCTTTTTCCCACAGCAACATAAATTAAATACCTACCACCGAAATTCTCATGGTAAAGGTAAACAAAAAAATTGTCACCGCAATTAAAGAATACCAAAAAATTCCACAATCATTAAAAATGACCACAAAATAGCACGCGTTTTTAAAATACCACCAAAAATCCCATATGTATAAGAAATTTGAAAAATTTTAGAAATACCACAATGAAATAATAGAGGTATTCAATGAACGCCATATATTTTATGTTAATAGCGTAAAAGCGATATATTTACAGAAGCGTATTTTGCTACAACAAAAATGTAAAGGATTTTCATACACAGCTTACGACACAAAATCGTGATGTAAACAGAACGTATAATGCGTATAATGGCAACTGTGATTTTATTTTGATTTTAAAAGATAATTTA
Organism: Dichetophora obliterata; assembly: GCA_963920525.1. NCBI lineage: Eukaryota > Metazoa > Arthropoda > Insecta > Diptera > Sciomyzidae > Dichetophora > Dichetophora obliterata. The sequence goes on along the minus strand of OY986435.1, from coordinate 186,273,540 downwards.
AGTAAACTTTCAAACATTTTTATTATTTTTTTTGGTAGTAATTAATTTTTCACTTATTTTTGGCATTTTAAAATAACTTCTGTAAGCTTTACACTTTCTAAAAAATTAATAATGTAGGATAGTACTGTCATACGTCAAAAAATGTCTACTTAATTTTCATGCAATTTTGTGATGGCAACTTGTTCCTAAAACAAATATGCAATTAAATAATTTTTTATTAAGAGCAAAATCGAGGAAATGTACAAAATAAACGTGTAGCTTTTCGCTTCTGTATATAAACGTCGTTCATCAAACACCATTATGTATTAAGTTTTTGCTTAATAAAAGAAAAAAAATAATGTAAAGAGGAAAGTTCCCAAATTTCCATGCAATTAAAAAATACCACACCAAATTCCCACGCCAGTTAAAAAATACCACTCTGGATTAAAAATACCAAAGGAGTTCTCAAAAAAAAATTCTCAAGAGCAATTAAAAGTTACCACGAATGGAATTTTTCCCACATTAAGCTTAGTATGCTGTAGAAGCGAAAAGAGGTCTTCCGTAAGAAATGCATTGCATTTTTGACAGCGAAAAGGTAGCGACATTTTTTTTTCGTTAGTTAGTACGCTGTTGAACCGAAAAAATTTGTGCAATGCAGCCAAGTTCACAACCATGATTGGAGAGTTAAAATGTCAAAACTTCGCTATCTTTTATATGTTCGTACACTTCATTGGCGTGGAAATTTGACATTCAACAATAATGTTCAACTAACACATTCAACAAACGGGTTATAGTAAGTGTGTGTAAGTGCTGAGTCTACACCAAAATTTCGCGTGTAGAGTTAAATGCCTAAAAATTTTCGTTCCTACAGCATACTAAGCTTTACTGGCATCCTTGGTTGCAGCAGATCGTTATAATCAATCAAAAGGATTGTGCATTAGATATCCAAACAACAAAAGTAGCAAGGTTTCATTGAACTGGGTGAATATTATCACTAAATGCCAATATCTTTAGGTGGAGATTTTAATTGCGATTTAAGACATGAATTTCACAAGCACTTAAATAACTCCTTTTTAATAAATTTAATTTACAAATAATCGATTCAAATATTTGTACAACACGATTAGGGCCACTAGTGATGCAATATTTGCTAAATATATTGACGACATAAAATCCTTAACATACGTTTGCTATTTAAGTAGTCATAAACCCATAATTTTATTAATAAAATTTCATATTAGGTAAAATGTTTAATATTAGGTGTTCCACAAGGATCTGCATAGGGCCTAATTCTTTTTTTAATCTATATTAACTTGTTTTTGAAAGCGCATGCAAATATGTCCCTTGTGGCGTTTGCTGATGATAAGGCTTTTATTAGTGGTTCCCCGCTTAATCTCAGCGCTGAGATATATTCAAAACTAGAGTGGCTTAGAATATGGTTTCTGCATCACAAACTGGCTATCAGCGATAAAACAAAACTGATGTATTTAGTCCTAGTGGCAAGTATTTACATTTTTATCAAATGCATTACCATTGTGGCAAATGTAAAAATATCTGTGTTATTGTAAAAGTTGTGAAAAAAATGAAATTGCAATTACTTTTTGTCATGATATTGAATGTGATAGTAACTATTTTGTAATTGAAAGTGTGAACTCCTTTAAATATCTAGGATGGAACATACTATATCTAGGCTGGAACATACTTGTGCTATCAAAAATTATCTATTATCTGTTAATCGTAGTATGTTTTGTCTAAAATCCTTTTGCGCTCGTAAGCTACTAAAAGCAATCTATTATGGAGTATGGGTTAACTTGTTGGGGTGGCACCCATACCAACAAAATTAGGCCAATTCTTATAGCTCAAAAACAAATCATTAGAAGAATTTGTTGAAAAAATCGTACTCATAGTAGTTAACCTCTTTTTAAGGAACTGAATATTATGCCGATTAAGCATTTATATTGCTATAAAGTTATGAAGTTTTTTGTTAAACAGGACAAACATTTGGTGACTAGAAATTGCCCGCATTACAGACTTCGGATATATAGCGTTAACTTAGTAGACATTCCTAGACACTCAATTATGCTTTTTTGTCTATTTTATGACTCTGTTGTGCCGCGGATTTTTAATAACCTGCCACAAAATATTAGAAATATTGACGTTAACCATATCTTAATCAAATCAATCAAATCATGGATTGCTAATTTGGATTTTCTTAGAATTGATGAATTGTTTATTATTAACTCTTGAATACTGAGCAAATTTTTATAATCTATAATTATTCTTTTTTATTAAATTTTTCTCCACTTTTCTTGTTCTCATTATTTAGCTTATAAAATTTTACTCATGTCTCACTCATTTATACTTATATCTTATTTTAAATAACTATATCTCATCTGCAGGGCATTCCTTTATGGAGTGTCGGGGTGACGATCCCGCTGATTCCGAGTTGTTGCTATAGTTTTAAGTTTTCATATCAATTTCTATTCAGTTGTTTTTACTTTTGGATAGCTTGTCGACACTAGCCCTCATAGCTACAGACATGCAATCCTATTCATTTTAAGTTTAGTTATTCTCTGTGGCTTGTATAAATTTGTCAGAACTTTGTCCATAATAATAATAAATAATAATATTAATAGTTGAATACATTAACAAAAATAATTCAAAATGAATGTAACATGTAATAAAATAAAATAATACAGAAATGTAACAAAATTTACTGGTGTGATTACAACGTGTGTTTTTTTTAATTAACTTTATGTTATTTAAAATTTTTGAATTTAAAAATTATTTTATTATTGTATTATAAAAAAAACCCATTAAATTATCAAATCTAAAAAACTGCGAAAAAGTTTCGCTTCTCTCGTGTGTCCAACGACGCATCTGTTTTCTTTAACTTTTGTATACAGCACTTTTTAGAGGGGGAGGATTGATCAAAAGATTTATCAAGATTTATCTAAAAAAAAACAAAATGTCTCTTTTTGTAAATCGATTTCTACTCATTTTGTGTTACATGATTTTAAAAAATTTAAAAAGAAACGTAAATATTTTTTTACAAAATTAGTGATAGAGTTAATATAATTGTAAATTATGACTTTTATATATAGTATATTCTCATAATCGCAATTTTTTGTAAAAAAATACAAGGCAGGATCATGTGATTATCATTGCGAATTTTTATTAGAACACTTTTGATTTTCTTAAAACAAATATTTTCTACAAGGCAAAAATAGATATTTGCATAGATGTAACTTCTATACCCGTAAAAGTGCCCGTTATTCCCCATTTAACCGTAGTCCTACTTTGAGAAAAACTTTTAAATTCCACGTTGAGGTGTAGATGAGGAATTGAAGTTTTTAAATATTTTGAAAAAAATTATAATTGAGATACTAAAAGAAACATGATTTCAGTCTACACTTAGCATAAAATAAAAATCATGTAAGCTTGCTTTTATCCCAAAACGAAATGGTTTTGGAAATATATAAAAATTAAAAAATATGTAGTTTGCTACACCAACGTAGGACTACGGTTAAACTGATAGCGCCTAAGATATTGTCAAATTTTTTTTTCGAGAATGGTACATCTGTCATCTGACGCTTAAATAAATATATGTTTGAGCGCCATTTGTCGCCAATTTGTACATGATAGCGTTGTAAAAAAATAAGTGTTCGTTATGCTATGCGTTTTTCGCAATGCTGAATTTCATCTTATCCTTGTACGCGATTATATGACCAAAACTAGCGTACCTACCGTTCGACAAGCTCTGTATTTACCTGACATGGCTCTTTGCGACTTTCTCTTATTCCTACGACTGAAATTGCTATTTCACGGAAAACGTTTCAATACAAGTAAATTAAAAAATGTATGTGTTCATAAATGTATGCAGTAAGTATATTAATTTTTTAACCATTGTTTTAATTTCAATTGAAAAACATTTCGTGCAGATGCGTGGGATTGAACTTGGGCTACGCATTGTCTTTTGTGCTACGCACTTTACCTTTATGCCACGTCTGCCACTGTACCGAATAACCAAAAATATTTTAATAATCCTAATTCGAAATTTAATAAATTTTCAAAATTTATCAATGTATGGAATGATATTTAAAAGTTTATAAATCGATACCATCATGATAGATTTTCTTGATTTTGATAACCTTTTTTAAGCGGTATTCTTAATACTGTTAAATTATGTTAAACTATTTTCCAGTTAATAAACCAAAAACCATCGGAAAATATCCCCGCTTTCCTCCGCTAACCTTCAAAATAATATATAGACAATTCATTTATCTCAATGTACAATATTAAACCATTAATTCCACTTTTATTTATCTCTATTTACCGGATTCGTTATATCTGGCCGCAGACTGCTTAATGCAAAAATTGTACGTGCCTGCACCATAGTTCTTACTGACTGGGAACAAATACCGACCAAATCTCTGAAGGCAGCTGTGACTATCTTGCACCGCATCGCGTATGGCTGCTCGTGTCCGGCGATGCTCTATCAGGTGAGTTTTATAAATGACTTCAGCTTAAAGCAAATGCATAGTATGTTTGTGTGTGTGTGTGTGTGTGACTGTGTGAGTATGAGTTGAAATGTGTTAAAAGCAAAGTTTACAAACCGCTAGGTGGTCCTGTATAACTGTGTACAATTAAGGGGAGGTCATCTTGAAAAGTTTTAAAATTATTTCGCATTTTCTAAGGGCGCGTTTATAGTGACAGCTGGTTGCTGGGCCGGACCGAGCTGGAAACGCGTCCTGCCAAAAGCAGCTGGAAGTGCGTATAGTGCGCGCTTGTCGCTGGTGACTTGTTTCAGCTGGTTTTGACTATTTTGGGTTTGTTTGCATATGTTAGTTTTTTGTTTGTTTATTTTTGCAACCGAAGCATCAAAAAAGCCACATGATTTGGTTCATTCACTTTGCTTTCCTCAAACCAACAAGTGCAGAGACGATAATGCGAAAAACGCTGCTGAAACGCGCTTCCTGCAACTGCAAGTCGTTTCAAGTCACTTGAGGTACCAGCTTGTTTTGACTTTTTTCGCAAGTGTTTTCTGCTGGTTTTTGTTGCCTTCTTGTTGTGTTTTTATTTCAAATTTTTTTTGACAAAAAAGAAGATCGTAGAAAGAACGCACATTAAAAAAACGTACATCAGCTGCTGGAACAAGATTTTTTGATGCTATGACTCAGCGAAAACGCACTTCAAGCCGCATGAAGCCACTTGATCATCCAACTGGTTTTAACTTTTTTCTTTAGGTTTTGTTTTTGTTGTATTATTTTTGATATTGCAACAAAGCAATACAAAACTAATCTAAACAAAGTTGCTATATCTTGTTGCTGCTATTTTTGTTTGTTTACTTTTGTGCTCAAAATCAAATGGAAAGGAAGAGCGCACATAAGAAAATTTGATAATCTTCGATTCTCTGTTTTAGATGAAACGCACTTGCAGGCGCTAATCGACGAATTGCTTCACCGGCTGGTTTAGCTTTTTTCCAAAGAGTAGTCTTTCTCTTTTTGTTTTCTGTGTGCAACAGTTGATAGAAATTTATCTTCGTTGCTTCTTTAAAGTTATGTTTCTGTTTGTATTTTTTGCGGTCAAGAATATACAGCATAACAACTCAGCGCAATTTCGTGTTCTTGTATGCTTATTATTTTTTTTTGTTGGTCGTCTTTGTTGCTATCGTGTGGTTCTATGTTTTTTTTTTAATGAATGAATTCAAGGAAATACAGAATCGATCGCGACGCTGGCAGTCAAGTGTGCTGCAATTTGTTGTTTTTTCGTATATCAATATTTTTCCGAGGAATTTAGTTTGCTACCGCCAACGTTGCCAACTTTGTTGGAAAAATCCCTTTTTATTTGTTTTTTCATTTTACACACTTGCTTTTGTGCACAATAAAAACAAGGAAAAGACAAAGAAAAGGAGCAACAGCAAAAAAAAAATTGTTTTCCTTGTTTCTTTTACCATTTCATGTTATTTAACGAAAGTAATAAGTAAGCAACGTGTAAAATGAATCAAAACACAAGCAAACCGTGCAAGCGAGCGAGAAAGCAACAATCGGGAAGATGGAAACCAGCGCACAAGTCACTTGAAGTTGCCAGCTCGGCTGGTACTATACGCACTTTGAGCTTGTTTCATATGATTGTATGTGCAACGTTTTCCAGCTTTCCTTCTCGGTTCGGTCCGGTCTAGCAACAAGTCGCCACTATAAATGCGCCCTAAGAAGTAAAAGTGTACAAAGTGTTAGAGTAAAAACTTATAGCCCTATTATGGTTCACAACACAACAGTAATTGCTATCTCCAATGTGTAAATTTCTATTACGGTAGACAACAAAGCAACTGAATACATTTCACTGTTGTCTGTCAACAATGCTATGTCTTCAATACACTTACTACGCAACACAGCAGTTGTTTTTTATTGTCTTGTTATCTGCCAAATTTTGAAGACTACTAATTTGGTGTTGTGTTGAAGAAACGAAATAGATTAAAAATGAAAATTTTATTTAAAATTGCGTTTTTCTTTATTAATTATGAAAATATCACAGAAAATTGATAATACGTCTCCTTGTGAACAGAATTATATTGAGATTAGCAATTTAATTCGAAATTGTTTGTTTGTTTACTTTTTTATTTTGATAGTGACTAGTTCACAGTTGCATCGAAACGTACTAATTAGATTACGTTTTTATTTTGAGAGTAAGAATATTTCTGCGATGCTACCTTTTATTATTTTGGAATATTTATGATAGAAAGAAATGCTATTTTATTTTATTTTATTATTTAAGAAATGCCGGGAGAGGGGTTAAAACTAAAAACAAGATGTATTTTAAATTTGCCATATCTTAAATTATAGTTATGCTATTGGCATTAGAGAACTGCACAAGCCTACTTGAAGTCTATTTCAAGTACTTGCTTGAAATACAAGATCAAGCTAGCTTGAGCTTGATAATTTTGAATCAAGTATAGCTTGTAATTGAATATAAATGAGCCCACGACAGCTTGCAAGTATTCTAGCTTACAAGCGAACGGCACGAAGTTTCAAGTAAAAGAAAGCTTGATGCCTTCGGCAAGTTTTGTAAAGCAGCGGTCGTCAGCGCCTAACTCTTTCCACTCTTTTACAACAACTTCAAGATTTTCATGATTGTTGTAATTCGCCGAATCGTTCACAGGCGCAGCTGCACCGCTACAACACAGCGCGTGTGTGTTATTGTTTCTTGTTGTTGTTGTTGGTAAATATAGTGTGTGTTTTGTTGGTGTTTTTTTCGTTGTTGGTTAACGCAGTGCATGCGACCGCGCACAATTATTGCTATACTGAAGGTTTCTTGTTGGTAATTTTGCGTAGTGTTTCGTCGCTATCGACATGCGTGTTGTTGCTTTTATGTGTTGTTTTATGTTAATAAATCCTTATTGTATTACGGAGCCACCTATTTCCTTTTTTTTGTTGTTTTTGTTGTTTTTTGTTGTAATTGTTGTTGCACTCTTAAACAAATTTTTTTGGCGATCCCTGTTGTAAAGCATTAAAGCAAGTATCCAAAAAATTCAATGAGCTTGTTTAGAGAGAGCTTAAGCGTAATAGGACTTTTAAGGATTCTGTGAACTACGTGGTTGGAAGCTTTAGGGGTAAATGAGTTCGAAAATGATGTCAAACTTTAAAATTTAATGATGGCGGATAGAGTTGCCACCTAAATTTTTTTATTTTTAGGAAGTCTTGTAATTTTGAAATTCTGGCAACAGATTTGATTTCGAATATAATGTCACAGTTTTAAAATTTAAGATGGAGGTTAGGGTTGACACCTAAATTTTTACCACAGCATTGCCACCTAATAAAATGTATTTTTAAAAGTTTTAAACATCATTAATCAGTGTTAAGGGGTCGCTGATTTCGAATCTAAAGTCAGAATTTTGAAATTCAAGTTGATGGATAGGGTTGCCACCTTAATTTTTTGTATTATTATGAATTCGGGGTTGGCAAAAAAATAGTACTCCAAAAATGGGTCGCTGAATCTGAATCCGTTGTCAGAATTTCAAAATTATAAAATTTTGAAATAATACGATTGCCACCTAATAATATGTACTTTACTTGAAACTTTGTGCCGTTCGCTTGTAAGCTAGCATACTTGCAAGTTGCAAGTTTTCGTGGGCTTATTTATATTCAATTACAAGCTATACTTGCTTCAAAATTATCAAGCTCAAGCTAGCTTGAACTTGTATTTCAACAAAGTACTTGAAATAGACTTCAAGTAGGCTTGTGCAGTTCTCTGGTTGCTACTATAAAAAGGGTCCGTGTTCCCGGCCAAAAGGAGGGGAAGCAGAATTTTTTTTCAACACCATTATAATTTTAGTAAAAAAATGCTTCTTTGTACTTAAAAACATTTTAAAAATCTGCTATTTCATTATACTAGATTTAATCCTATTTTTTAATGCCAGTTGAAATTAACGGGTTTAGATATGAGCTCACAATATTTACTTTTCATATCGCAAAAAAGTTCTTATCAACATAGTACTTTTTGCTATTTAAAAAATACTTTTTAAAGAGTACGTTTTTACTTTACTCCGAAGCAACCCTGGACCAGTCAAGCAACGAATTCTACATACGTTCCACAATCAAACGTGACAACAACGTATTGTTGTGAACCATAATAGTTCGAAACTGTTGTGTCTTCTTGACTGTTGTGTCTGCTCGTAAGAAGACACAGCAGTTTATTGCTGTGAACCGTAATAAGCCTATTAGTGTAAACACTTTTTTTGTCGATGCAATATAGAAAAAAAAGTCGTGTAATAACCATATCGGAATGAAAAAGTCAATTGCCAAAAATTAACTAATATTAAAGTTATTTAAAAACTTATTTTAAAAAGGGCATTTCTATAGTAACGGTTGTGACAGATTTAAGCGAATTGTTTGCATTTATTGAAAACCCTGAATACCCTTCGACAATAGTTTTGCATATTTTTGAAGCTTCGAGTGTTAACATATTGATAGTATTTTAAAGAACTCCTTAAAATGTTATTTAATACCTTAAATACCTTGAGAAGCAGGTAACCAGTGTGATGTTAGAAAATTAAGGTTTTTATATTTTTGAGTTCACTAGTGAATTCTGTAAAATATTGCAAGAAACATTGAAAAAAAGGACTTCCGAACAATTGTTACCAGTATTTTGAATAAAAATTTTGATCTACGTACAAAGTAGCGGTAGTAAGAAGTTTTTTACATCGATTTTGTGACAATATAAATAAAAATATAACGTTTATATAAAAAAGGAAGAAAGGAAACAAACGAAGTTGTTATTGTAATGTTTTAAAATATACATAAAAAATAGTACATAAAGAATTCATGGAAGTTCTGTTAATGAATCAGCTTCTGCGACTAGAAAGCGTTTTAGCGATACAATCCTTAACTTGGAGAAGCCACTTAGCCTATATAGAAGAGAATCATTACCGGCAAACTTGAAATAATGCATTTTCTGAAGATTTTTTATTGGTGAAAGGTTTTCCCATCTTTGCTGCAGAAAAGGTGTATTACTTGCAATGATATTTTTTTCACCATAGAAATTATTAATTCCATTTAACTTTTTTTTTCTTAATAAAATTGTATGCTTCCAACGGAGTATTTATTGTAACTTGTCGGGCCTTTATTGCTGTCCACAAAGTTCTTTTTACAGTTGCTCCAATCTCATCTACAGCTCCTTATCCGTGTCCATATGCAAAAAAAACCATGTGATATTTAGGCCAAAGTCTTCTTTAGCATAACACAAGTTGAACAAATTATATCTATTTTTAAACTGTGCAGCTCACCCGTTTGAAAACACATGTATGGTATCGATTTTTAGCTTAGTCTGAGGTCTTCGATAATTCTTTTTAAGAAATACCAGACGCATGATTTAGTTTGAGTCAAATAATCACTAAAGATTGCATAGGAAATCGGAGTCAGACCTTTCTCATTTTGAATCCACGCGCATGCAGTAAAAATTGTAGCTCGAGGATGATTCCAGTGTGCGCCTTGCACTTCATTCTGATACTGTAAAGAAAAATTGTCCGCAAAATCGATTTTCCGCAATTGTCCGCAAAATCGATCGGACGGCTTCATTAGAGGTCAGAATGTCTTTCACTTGATGAAAGAACCTGCTTTGAGATTGCTGTATATAATAATGGAGCTTAAAATTATGATATTGGGACTTAAGTTTTTCAAGAAGTATTTGTAAGGACCCTCTTTCAACCTTAATTTGTACGCGCCCTTCACTTTTTATCCACTGCTTCTAAGACATGAGTGTAGTTAGATTATATTTAAGTGGCAAAATATCAAAAATATAACATTTGTCAAAAAAGCTTGTCATGCAAGCTTAAAATGCTGGTAGCACTCACCAATAGACTTTACTAGATATCTCAGCTGAACTTGCTTACCGTTTATTTACTTAAAATCCTTTCTGCCCGGTGTTTGATAACTAAAATCGTTCCTTAGATAAAAAGTTTCTACTTTTTGTAAATCTTTCCTCGAGAAAATTGAATTCCTTTTTTTTAAGTTTTGAGTTGAATCCCAATATCTATTGCAAGTTGGTTAACAGCTCCAATTGTTTTTGATGGACTTTTGGGAAGTTCTCGTTTGATTCTTGTGACTGCCTTATTCAAAGAACGTTCTGATTTAAAACTTCCGAGCCGTGATGACGAGACATTCGAAGAAATACGTTCTGCCACCTGTCTCTTCTTTTCCTTTCCGCGTTCGTCTTCTAAGGACTCTTTATTCATTGCATTCTTTTTCTCAAGTCTTCGTTTCTTGTCTCTTTCCCTCTATTTCTGCAAGTGAGCCTGATGCCTTGTTGCCTCCTCCCTTAATTCTTTTCTATATTTCTGCATCTTACTTGCGACCTCTAAATCTGTTTTTTTCAATTACAAAATGAAATAAGAAGTAGTATTTCTCAAAAATAACTCTAGAAAATAAACACCTAACGGGTGTGACATTGTGTTTAATAGAGAAAAATACCAACTACGTCACGCCAGCTTTATTTAAGTTACACTTGATTATTATATACAATTAGCTTCTTACTGTCTGCAGCTTAAATTTTTATTAAACTTTTCCGTTAAGAGATAATTCAACTTTTTCTATTTATTTTGTAACGGGTGTGACACTTTCAGATTAACTTCGGAAAAGTATGTCGGAAGTTGCAAAGATAACCTGCAGACTTCCAACTCGTTTGTACGATAGATCAAATCACATGCTGTCAGCTGATGACTGCTTTCGTTGCCAACTATTTTAAAACAGGGTGTAACACAAGCTCAAAAAACTTCTATATATTATTAAAAAAGACAATATGATACGAAAGTATAAAATATTTTATACGACCGGCAGGGGTACGTTTTGATGGAAATGTCCATATGTAAAATACATGCAGCATGCGTCGGTTGGTCTAAATTTGCATTGCTATTCTGCTCTGCTGATTCTATTTCGCATATGTTGTCTAAAAAAATGTGTTCTTTTTTGAAGAGAAAAATCTATAAAGTAACGTATCATATTATGGGTTTTAGATAAATAATTAAAAAAGATTTTTCAACGAAACAATTATGAATAAAAAGCAACATTACTCCAGATTACATAAAAATACCTTTCTTAAAAAAACTCGTGAACACTTCGCAGATTTTTTCGTTTATATGGATGCAGACAAAAACTGCTCCTATTTTTTGTCACGTCACGCGCCCTTTTTTGTTTGCTTATTGCTTACATTTTCGATCGCTTCCACCTTTTGCACTTAATATAGTAATACTATAGTGCTATCTGAAAATCAAAACAGGACAAAAAAGATTAACTTTTTTTTTGCCTTTTTTAATTTTTGGCAGCATAAAAGGCGTACGAACGTTACGTGCGTGACCATGGAAATGCTGATTTGTGATCAGAGTCATATGGAAAAGTAATTAAAAAGAACAAAAGGATAAAAAAAAAACGTTTGCTCCTTACTTCGCAAATGATAGTGATAAAGATAATCTCTGTTAATAAAAGACAACAATGTCAAGGTTTTAGTATTATTTTCATAGTTTTTGATTTTAAATATGATTGAAGGTAAACTTTTTTCTTCAAAGTTAATAACGCTGTACCCTGTTCATTGCTGAAACAGCATAAGTCCACAATAGTTTTTTCAGGTTTTTCTTTATTACTTACCTCATATTTCGGGTTATAGGTATTAAATTTATAATATACCATGGCTATCCACATCTATGGTGCAGTACTTTTCGGCTCATATATCTATGTCGATAAGCAATAATAACTTAAGTCGCAATATAATAAGGATAATAACTCAAATTTGGAGCTTCTAGCGTGGCCTTAACCAAACTTTTGACACAAAAACAAAAGTTCCTTGCAAATATTTTATATAGCGATTAAAAAATTTGAAGCAATATTTCCCCAAAATTTTGAAATCAGACTTAAGATGTTATTGCCTATCGAAACAGATATATTGTGAAAAATGACAAATTGTGAAAAAACGAGATAAATTGTGGAAAAACGCTGGATGCACTTGAAAAAATTCGTGAAAAAGACCCCATATAAACCGCTGTAAGATGTAATTCTACGTCAAAGAAAAAAATAATTATTTCTTCCGTCAAAATTTTGTTCAATTTTTTTACAATAAATTTAATAAAAAATTTAAAATGTTTAATATATTGCGCCAACATTTATCTAACAACTTGAAATTTGGCAGATGAGTTTTTATCTCAATCGGATAAAAAGCACGCCTATCGCCAGTAGACGTAGTTTCCATCCGAATAAGCTCATTCTCGAAATTGATATTTACTTTTTAAACAAATGCTTTTCTATATCTATCAGACCTGTAAAAATAAGTACAAGTATAAGTTCAAGCACCTAGTTACTTAAAAAATAAGTACTAATTATAAGAACTTCCATACTTATACTTGAAATTTTCAAGTACAAGTACTGTATTTTCAAGTATTTCTCAAGTACTTTGTTAAGTGCTTACTCAATTTTGTTCTACATTCTTTCAAAAACTAAAAATGCATGAGTTTGTTAAAGATTTCAGCAACTTCTTATTGTTTTTAATTGTAAAAAATTAGTAAAAAAACCCTTATAATATAACTTAAAATTTATTAGTGTTGGCCTTGACCAAAAATAATTTTTCAATAGAAAAATCTGTTAGATTTTACCTTCTGGGACAGTAAACAATACCACCCCATGAAAACAAACGCTCCACTGGAGCGGAAGATATAAGAGGTGTGTGCATCTTGATTGATAAGTCCTTCATAAGAGGGTAACCTTGCAACATGTCAAAATGTGAAGATTTATCAGTTATGTATTTAAAAATTGCTTCTTTACAATTTTGTTATAGTCTGAACTTTGCATTGATGTGGATTGAGTTGGCGTAAAATCTTCGCTCGATTCATCTACATAAAAGTGTTGAAATGGTAAAGAGCATATCTTTTTTATTTGTTAAAAGGCTACCTGGGCTACCTGGGAAAAACACTTCCTGATGTCCAGTGACTGTTTTGTCAAGATCTACCAATTTTAGTGTTGCTAAAATCACGAAGTACTTAACAAAGTACTTAAGAAATACTTGAAAGTACAATACTTGTACTTGAAAATTTCAAGTATAAGTATGGAATTACTTGTATTTGGTACTTATTTTTTAAGTTCCTAGGTTCCTAGTTGACTGACACGACACTGAATAAAGTATATACTTAGTACTTCACAGTTCTGATATCTACACATATTTTTTATAGAAATTAACCTGCTTTAAGAAGGTGAAATTATATATGATGTATTTTACGCATTGTGGATTTATACATACATCCATTATACATACATATATTTTTGACGTTAATTTTGTATCGAATCAACAGAGAGCAAAAATATAAAATTTCGACCACTGACGAACTCTAGTATATTTAATTATATTCGACAGTTTCCAAATTAAGGCTGTAATCGTGATCACAAACGGACAGATGAACAGACAGACCAAATTGGCTAAGTCGACTTAGGAGGTGATGCTGTTGTATAGTGTTTGTACTTTTCTGCATACCTACCTCACCTCTTTATAGGTTTTTGCTTTTAAATTATTAATAACATAATTAAAAAAAAAATTCGAAATTTCGTCAAATTTAGGTGCCTTAAGTCTCAACATTTGACAGCATCACTGTTTCAAAAAACATGATCAAACTTTTCTTAAAATGTTGTCACTTTGCTGAGAACCTCCCCTTAAAATATTATTTTGCCAGTCACCAGCGAGAAGCTGCGCGGTGTTGCATGCTAAAGGTTTTTGCTTACAACGCACAGTGTAACAAGTTGGGCAAAAGTAGGTATGGAAAAAAAAGTCAAATTTGTAAAAATTAGTATGCAAATTTATAGTTAGTAGTCTCAATTACGTAAATCTAAAAGGATTATTTGATATCCTTCTATTTGTGGTAGTTATAGTCTCTATATGCTGCCTTGAAAATTTTACGAAATTTAAGTTTTTATAGTTTTGTACTGAATATTTTCCAAAATCCCAAAAATTTTAGCAAAATTCATAAACGAAACTTTAGAAATATATTTAACACATTCTTGCTAAAAAAAATTTTAAAAATATTAATAAAAAAAATTTCATAAACCACAAAACAGGTCCTAGAAATAAAACCAAACCTAAATTTTTGTATACAATTGAAGAATAAAAACATTTTTGTTTTTTTTACTTTTAAGTATGTCTTAAAACATATCTTTCCTAACACATTCTCAAAATTTGGTCTGAGACTACATTACAAAATGGATTATATGACCACTTTTCGAAAATGCTCAAATTTTTATGCAAAAATAGCAAATTTTTCATTAAGTTTCAAACGTAATCGAACAAAAAGGAAAATTTTTTATTTTTAAGTATGTCTTAAAAAAAATATTTCTTAACACAATCGCAAATTTTGGGAAGACAAAAATAAAAACAAAACATTTTATGACTTGTACCCTGGAGCATAATTTTTTGACGAAAATTTGTAACGAAAATTTGGTAAAAATTTACTCTCCTTAATTGTACGCTTTCATTTTCAACCATTAAGATTCCCTTGGGCAAGACTTTTTGTGAAGATTGTAGGCTTAAATATGTAAAAATTTTAGTTGTATTACTTAAGAAGCTAGTCATAAAGTAAGAAAAATTAGCTTAAATCATACCCGTATAAACTTTTGAGAACTATGCAATATAGATCTATTCCGTGGGTTTCTGTTTTCATAAGATCTTTTTATATCTTCCCCCGCAAACCAAAGTTTCCGAATTCGTTACGAATTTTTCGAAGTTATTCCGAGTTCGGCATCCGAATTCGTTCCGATTTCGTAACGACAATCGTATGGAGGGGTTGACACGAATTTGTAACGAATTGTAGTAACGAATTCGGAAAAAACTTTAGTAACGAATTCGTAAAGAATTGGAGTATCGTATTTCGTAACAAATTCGTAAAGAAATGACGTATCGATTTCGTAACAAATTCGTAAACAATTGAATTATCGTTTTCGTAACGAATTCTTTACAAATTCATTACAATTTCCTCATGAATTGTAGCACCGAATTTGTAACGAAATGAAGCATTAAATTTGCCACGATCTCTTAATGATTTTTTTACCGTATGTAATACAAAATTAAATAACAATTTCGAATCAAAGTTTAGTTAGGTCTTAAGATGCCACAGACTATATGTTTCGTACAAATTACATGCCAAAAATTACATATCCTTTGCAACTACTATTACGGAACATATGTAAATGTGAATCTGACATGTCGTTTGTATTTGCATCTGCAAAAATTAAAATTAGAACCATATCTTGTATCATCTGTTTTAAAGAAAAAGTTGTTTAAAATTAAATTATTTTACAAATGGAAAATTATTTAAAATGGCGCTAGGCTCATGGCCTACCAATTTTTTTCAACTCAAAATATTTAAAACACCTAACAATTTAAATTTGAAAATTTGATTTCGGAACTCTTTCAAATTATTTGGAAATGTTCCGAAATTAGTGTTGCGAAATAGTTACGAATTCGTTAAGAATTCTCGAAATAGTTACGAATTAATCGAAATTCAGACAAATTCGGAAACTTTGGATTGCAGGTTCTTTTAGAAAAATATGGGAAAAAAAAACAGAATAATTATTATGAAATGAATGCATTAATTTTAAATAAAAATCATGATAAAAAAATGATGGCAAAATTTATTTCTTTTCTGATCTTAAACATATATATTAAATTAAAAAAATTATTTAATTAATAAACTTCGCTGAATATTGTGTGGGAGGCGGAATTGGCCATAACTACGTGGCCAATCTGAATAAAGTAATTTTATGATAATCAAGTGAAACCATTTAAAAATAAACAAGTTAATTTCCTTTCTTATACATTCTACAACTGGCGATATTGAACTTCTCTTCTTCAATTTGTATCGGAGATGGGCGAAGTGCTTGGCAGATCTTGATAAAATTTTTATACGGCAATTATGTAAATAAAGTTAAATAATTTTGTTCCTTACACTTTCTACACCTGCACAGAGAAAACAACATTTTCAAAGGTGGCAGAAACGATCTACTTTTAAAAACGTTTAACCCAGATTTTGCACTTCTAACGTTTATTTTCATTTTAAAAACGAACATTTTAAAATGAACTAGTAAAACGTTTATTTTAATTTTAAAAACTTACATTTTAAAATAAGATTCTAAAATGTTCGTTTGAGTTTGAACAATGGATATTTTAAAATGCTGTAGTAAAACGTTTATTTTCATTTTAAAAACGAATATTTTAAAACGAGATTAAAAAATGTTCGTTTGATTATTAATAATAAATATTCTCAAATGTAAAATGTTTATTTTCATTTTAAAAACGAAAATTTTAAAACTAGATTCTAAAATGCTCGTTCGATTTGTAGCAATAAACATTTTAATAGTATAAAATGGTGTTTTATATGGTATAACAATTATTTATATTTTAAAAATGAAAATGTTTATTATATCAGAAATCCGCATTTCCTCTATTAATTAAAAAAAGCTTTATTGGTTTTCAAAATTCCAGTTTTATATTAGTTATTTTATCATCAGCTATTTTCATCTCGTTAAAGTTTTTTAGATAATTATTCTGTAATACAATACTTAATTAAAATACTTACCTTTTAGTTGTGGCAGCAAATGCTCCAACTCAAACTCTTTCATTACTTTCTTGCAGGCAAACTGCAGAGTGATGAAATCGAGAATGAAAAATATTTTATTTTCTGAACAAATATCAAATACATAAGTCAATAAAACATATATAACAAACAATTCGTTATTAACAAGTTTTTTGAAACAAAGTATGTAAATTTTACTGCCATGGTAAAACGTTCGTGGTTGTTTTAAAAACGTTTCGTTTCACTATTCTATTTAAAAATGTGAGTTTTCATTTTTGTATGGCGTAAAATGTTTTTAAAAATATTCATTTTAACCTACTATATTATAGTAAAACATTCGTAGTTGTTTTAAAAACGTTTCGTTTTACTTTTCTATTTAAAAATGTGCGTTTTCATTTTTGTATGGCGTAAAATATTTTTAAAAATATTAATTTTACTTAACGTTTTTAAAATGTGCGTTTTTGATTTTTTGTTTTCTCAGTGTGAAGTTATTGCACTTTGATTCTTCATTTTGCTTGGGAGGTCGGCAAAGATCGTGGCATATCTTGAAAATGAAATTTTTATATGATAATTATTATGTTGTTAGTAAAAAAATAGTTAATTTCCTTTCTAATACTTTTTACAACTCGAGATGTTGCACTTTTATTCTTCATTTTGTATAGAATGTTGTTGAAGGGCGTAGCAAATATTAATTAAATTTTTAAATGGTAATTTTGTATATTCAGTCAATAAAAAATTAGTTCACATATTGCACTTTTATTGTTGATTTTGTATGGGAGGTGAGTGAAGTGCGTGGCCGATCTTAATGAAAATTTGTGTGGCATTTTATATTTATTAAATAATGGCAGATGTTTAGTTCTATATACCTACGATGATTCCTTGCATTTTTGTCCCTTATCCCATAGACCTAGTTCCACTGTGCAACGTTGTTTTGCTGCGAGTTTTATTTAATTTAACTGCCAACTTTGCGCTTGCATGTTAATGCTAGTGTATGCGAACGCGTGTGTTTATGTTTATGTATATGAATAATGTTAATTAAATTGAAATGTTGCTTGTATGCAACGCCAACTTTTAAGCAGCCGTGCGTCTTTTCATGCTTAGCAATGCTTTCTATGGTTTATTTTGTTGTTGTTCGTGATGTCTAAAGTTAAATTTTAATTCCAATTTACAACATGTTTGCTCACTTCCCTTTTGCTGCCTTACCTCGATGATACTTCCTGCGTCCTTGACACCACTTTTTCTTATGCGGTGTTTTTTCTATCGTTTTCTTCGTCTTTTACACTCACACTTTCTACACTCAAGCAAAGCCAACATAAATCAAAGTCAGTCGCAGAAATACGCCGCGTGTTGAGGGAATTTCAAGCTTCAACTCCATAGTCTGCGAACGGGCAAGGAGACCGATAGGACTTGCTGCTAAGGACACTACGCCGCATGCGATTTTTCCGTGCCCTTTCATTATAATTTTTTTTTGTTCGCAATATAAATAAATTTTTCATAAAGAAAACTGACTGTTTTTTTTAAAACATACAAACTGCCAACAGCTAACAAATTAAAAGTCTTATATTATAATTTTCACGTTGTAGCATCTTAGTTGATCTATAAAATTTCTGGTGTTGCGAAATGAATAATTTTTTGCAACATCATAAATCAAAACAAAAAAGGAAATTTTTCGTGTTTTCTACACATCCGCCCTTATAGCTTTTATATTGTTTTAATCGTTTTAATTGTCTAGTGATGAGATAGCAAAATTTTTGGTGTTTTAGATTAAAAAATTGTATTAGAAATCACAGCGTGCCTGAAGGAGTTTTAAATACGCAGCGAACAGCTGTGGTAAATAAAAATTATTTTTAGATTTTTAAACCAAGAAAGCATTATGAAAAAATTGTCGTACAGCCATTTTGAAAGTAAAAATAATCCCTCTCACATTGTAGAACTTGATTTTCTATTAATTTTTAAAATTTTGGCTGTTAAAATTTTGAGCAATAAATAATAATAATTTATGAATTAAATTCTGAGCTTTAGATCAAGTAAGTTTTTAAGAAGGCAACAACAACAACAACAACAACAACAACAACTCTGTATAGAGTAAATCACTTAGCTGACTAGAAGTGATTGAATCTATACAGAGTTTTTGTTGTTGTTGCTGCCTTCTTAAAAACTTACTTGATCTGAAGCTTACAATTTAATACATGTAATAATTTCATAAATCATAAAACTAATTAATAATAATTCTGTGGTCAAAAGCACTAAGCGCTTAAGTCAAAAATTGCTGTTTCGAGTAATCTCGTGTTAAAGTTTTCAATCGCCATATGAATTGTATGAAAGAGTCTTTTGTTTTTGTGTCATAACTTTGGCTAAGGTCATGCTAGAAGCTCCAGATTTTGTGTGCTTATAAAGCTATATGCTTGAAACACATCTACATCAATAACTCAGTTTTGTCTTAAGTCGACTTAAGCGCTTAGTGCTTTTGACCACAGAATTTATGCTTTTTATTTTTTTAAGCCAAAAGTAAAAAGCAAAACTTGCCCTATATTTTTCTAAGTACAAAATAGCTGGTAAGTTATGACTTTTATTTTTTAAGGCCAAAATTAAAACCAAATTAGGATTTAAGTGTACGGTTGAACCAAAACCTCAATGGATGAATAGCGAAATTAGGAAAAAACCTTTTTTAGTTTTGCCTTATAAAAAACAAAAATTACTGGTTATTTTGTGCGTCAGAAATATGAATATTAAATATTTTTTGATGAGAATAAGCAACATGTAGCAAAATTTAAATCATAAGACCCTTTTTCAAACCCATTTTTATCTTCAAAAGAAATAAAAAATGGACACAACATAATAGATATTGTAGGCTGGTTAAAAATTTAACATCACTGCAGACTTTGATTTTCAAATATAATTTTCGAATCGTGATCACAAAACCATTAAAAGGCCGGTTCATGTATACACTATTACGTAACTCTCCAAAAACTTATTCCATTTTTATTATCCATTCGAATACAGAAAGCGCAGAATTGCCTTTTTCAGCGCTACCAGCTATTTTAAAAAATGGCTTATAGCCAGTGGTGGATTAACCCTAGGCTGGAGCCCACAGCGCCACATTTTTAGGGGCGGAAAAATTTGGGAAAACAATAGAACATTTTGTTTATGAATTAAGATTGTGAGCTTTAGATCAAGTAAGTTTTCAAGAAGGCAACAACAACAACAACAACTCTGTATAGAGTCAATCACTTAGCTGACTAGACAGTCTGTTTCGGAAATCGCTACATATTCCTCTTCAGTAGTCTTTGAGTGATTAAGCTGTGATCAACTCACTGTTTAAACTAGCATATTCATGTGCAGATTCTGGAATTCATTCTTATGAATTGTATGGCTGCTAATCATATGATATTTCAAAGCAGTAGGCTATTTTTAGATCACCGCCATCAACTCTATCAAGGGTTGCCATCTGTTCTAGTTGCTTCTTCATTTATTTCAATATTCATTGGTGTTCGATTGTTTGTCGAAATGCACCATAGAAATGAAACGAGTTTTTTGCTTCGCCAGAAGCTAGTGTTCTAACTGAAAGGTGGCTATTTTGTTTATTTTTTTTTTTCTAAGAATATAAAAACTTAATTAAAAAAAGCTAATGGGCCAGCAAAAAAATTTACTCCGAGATAATGGGCCAACAAAAATTTAGAGTGGAGACTTTTTGCAATTTTAAATAAAATAACAAATTTACGAAAACTATGAAGTTTTGGAATGTTTAAGTAAAATAAATGTTCCCAAGAATACGCTTAACCTTACCTGCACTTAACTATACGCCTTTCAGACGTGTCATTGCTTTCGTGGCTTAATGTTATGTTAATAGCAATTAAACAAAAATTTTTTTTACCTACATGATTTTATTACAAATTTCATTGTCATTCAAACACATTTTATTATAATTCTTTTTATTTAAAAATGAGAATAAGAACTTACAGTGAAAGCATTTCACGAGAGAGAGACCAAAAAATTTAGAAAGCATACGTTTCGCAGACTTACGTTATCAAAGCAGGGTTAAAATATGAAAAACTGTTACCCTTATTATTTAGAAGACTCCTGTCTATCAGAATTCATTCATTTTCAAGAATATAATATAAAAAAAACTTACATTTACTTCCGCGTAATAAAGAAAAATGCACTGAACCTTAATCACCATTCATAAAAGAACTGTCGCAATGCTTCACATAAGCAACAGCAATCACAATCTAGAAAATATAATTATTCAGATGGCAAATATAATTCGAAATAACCAAGTTGAAACTATTTTCCCAAATGTAGATATTGCATTTCGAATGTTTTTATGCCTTTTTAGCAATAAACTGCTCATCCGAAAGATCGTTTTCAAAAAAATGAAACTGATTTGGAGTATTGTGCATTGAAGGCAGGGGTTGGAAATAAACTGTACGAAAAAACTAACTCTACATCTGCTAAATCTGCGAAAGCAAACAGTTTCACTATCTGCTTAGGCTTGCATCTTTGCTACAAACAGAAATGCGTACGAAAGCGAACAGAAAATGAAAAGAGAAAGAAAACTATTGTTTTTTGTTATACGAAAACAACAAGTATCTCGTTTTTTAGATTTTGTTGTCACGATCGCAACCACAACAAGTAACAAATGTTGTGTTCGTTTTACTATGAAAATTCGACAAAAGAATTTTGTCATGTTTCAAGCAGCATTTTTTTTGGAAGCTAAGATTTTTTTAGTCTCGTTCTGTTAATTTGCTTGCATTAAAATTTCATAAACATATATATTTGTACGACATGGTTTTTGGGAGGTAGCCGCCCAGAAGGGTGGCAGGTAGAATGTAGGTGTGTTCAGAAGAAATTTTGAGGGAAAAAATATTAATATGACCAGCTCATACATTTCACGCTAATAGTGAAATTTACGGAGATTTACGGGGCAAAAAAGCGATCTACCTAGGTCTCGTTTCTGAGAAATTTCGTTTAGCAGCGCACGTAAGGGTATTTGACCGATTTAGGCGCCCAAAATTATTTAATTCGGTAAATAGTTTTTATTCAAGTCTACTCTTTGATTTTTAACACTGTACGACCATATATTTCTTTTTTTGGGCTAATGCATTTAAAATTTCTTTTGTGGTCGCTTCCACATCCCTGTGAACATTTAGAAGAGCTAACCCATTGAGCCTTTCTTCTCCAAATTTACTTCTCATGCATGTGTTGGGTCTTCGATGCGACGAAAACGAGGGTTTGCTTGAAGCGACTGAAACCGGCAACGTTGCACCAATCTTCAGGAATCGGCTTGTTGAGGGATATATAACGTATGGATATATGAATTTTATAGGTAGTTTGTCTGTTTCAAACAGTGCCTACAAATATGAGGTACAAAATATTGATCAAAATCAATTTATATACTGCAAAATCATCACGTTTTTAAATTCAACACAATGCCTTTTATATGAATGCATAATTTTTCATACAAAATTTTAAAAAATATTTCAAGCAATTTTCTAACCAATTTTTAACAATATGTTAAAATGTAGGTACAAATTGTTTTCAATATGTCACCCATTTTACATTGAAGTGTAATATCAGTTGCACTGACCATTTCCGATTTGGCTCAAATTTTGTGCTAAGATTAGTTTATTGTTTAGAAAACCGAATCCGGACTTTGAGGTTTTGAGATTTATTTCTTGAACCCATAGCCATGTGAATGCCAAAATAGGAATTAATTTGAGACAACGTAGCTCAGTCAATTTATATGCGATTTTCGTAAGTAGGGTATCATTGGAAAGTTTATTTTGAGGGAAATTTATTAAACTTTTAAAAAATTGCAGTTGTACGACCCATTATTAATTTTAAAGTTTAATACAATGCCAGCAACAGGCGCTATAATTTTTTCAGTTTCATTATTTTCATGTTTTTTACGTTCCATTACCTTTCTAAAGATATGAAATTAAAGTGTGTTCTTTAAGGGTTCATAAGTTATGGCGTAAAAACGTTTTCAACAAGATCAACTAGCGTTGATATTTATTGTAAAAAGACTACATTACAAAGAAAATTAAAAAAATTTGTTCGTAAATAAAATCAAAATTTTTTTTCACAATACATTTTTTTCAAAAACAAGTAGTTATTTTCAGCTGGTGTCAAGATATTGTGTTTATTTATTTATTTATTTATTTATTCGTTAAGCTTAATACAAGCTGATTAACTAAGAACTAATCTTATTCTAACAGGGTCTTAACTTATCCTAACAGGGTTTATTTATTTATTTTTTTTTTCTCTCCTCCCCTTGTTTTAGTGTTCGAAAGATATCCAATTCGTGGTGGGCGTAATCCGCCCACCAGAAAAACGTAATTATAAGAACACGTCAAAAGGGAAATACGGAGAGAAAAGTAATAAAGGGAACTTACAATAATTAACAGGGAATATGTATCATATCTTAATTGTTAGAAAAAAATTATAGAGGGGGAAAAATGGCGTCGGAGTTAAGAAGAAGTGGCGTTGGAGTTTAGAAGGGCATTTCGGAGTCGAGATCTGTTCAGATGAAAATCAAATTCGCTGATCAAATTGTTAGTTACACGAAGCATCCTGGTTACAGGTTCACTGCAACCATAGTCGGTACGATGGAAGTTGAGGTGGAAGAGAGGAATAGACCTAAGGATACGTGGGTTGGTATTAAAGGATATTAATTGGAGTAGTGCAGGGCAGTTAATGGTACCGCATACAAGTTGATGAATGAAGAGTACATCTGCAACTTCTCTTCGTTTTTCAAGAGATTGCATGTTAATAAACTTCAGGCGGTCTGCATAAGGAGGTAAACTGAAACTGTCAGAACCGGGAAGACCGCGTAGTGCGAACCTAATGAATCTTCGTTGAACGGCTTCGATTCGCACAGAATGGATGTTGTAGATAGGAGACCAAACCTGGCTGGCATATTCGAGGATGGGTCTAACAAAGGTAAGGTAGAGAGATTTAGTAACGTAAGGGTTGGAGAATTCTCTGGACCAGTGTTTCACAAAACCCAGTGCAGAATTGGCTCTACTAATGATATTATCAATATGAGACCTAAAATTAGGTTCCTTTTCACATATTACACCTAAATCCCTTAAAAAGCTTACAGGAGGAACTGGCTTGCCGAGTAAGTAATATGTTCTTGGGGGAAGCTGGAGACGCTTGCGTGAATATGTAATAGCTTGACATTTACTAACGTTGAGCTCTAGAAGATTTTTTTGACACCAAGTGGAAAAACTAACTAGATCTTCTTGAAGATAGTGAGAATCGTCGTTAGTTTGTATGCGCCGATAGATTTTCATGACATCAGCATACACAGAGAGATTGGATTCTTTGATGATGCCATCTACATCAGAGATTGTTAAGACAAACAACAAAGGACCAAGGTGACTACCTTGTGGGACACCAGAGGTAGCTGAAAAAGAATCTGAATTGGAAAATCTAAAGATGACATTATAACGGCGTTCTTCGAGATATGATTTAATCCAAGATATAAAGAGTGATGGAAAACCAAAGGCTTTAAGCTTAAGAAGAATGATAGTGTGTGAGATTTTGTCGAACGCTTTACTAAAGTCGGTAGACACTACATCAACTTCGTACCCGCTTTCCAACGAGCATAGAGCGTTTGAAACAAATTCTGCAAGGTTAATGGTAGTCGATCTTTGCTTGAGGAAGCCGTGTTGGCTGGGAGGAAAAATAGATTTGCAATGGAAAAAGAGAATGTCATAAATAATGCTTTCAAACATTTTTGGAGTACATGAAAGTTTTGCAATAGGTCTGTAATTGGAAATATCGTTTCTTGGTCCTTTCTTATGCAGAGGTATTATGTATGAGCTCTTCCACAACTTAGAAAAAACGGAATTAGAAATAGAAAGTTGAAAAAGAGCCAATAGGGGATGAGCCAACACGTCCGCGAATTTTTTTATAACAATAGCAGGCAAGCCATTGGGTCCTGGAGAATAATCGTCCTTCAGATTATTTATCTTTTCTAACACATCAGCTAGTGTAAGATCAACAGAAGTTAGCGACGTTTGAGGACAGTCCCTTAACAAAGAAAAATACTCGTAGTCTAGTTCGTCGTTATGATTAGTGTATGACTGACTGAAAAATTTTGCAAATAGGTTTGCAATTATTTCCCAATTTATCGGAAAAAAAGAAATCAAAGTGCATATTAATAAGATTACGACAGCCTTAACTAGTATTATAAGGATTGGTTATAATTTTCCCCCGCTACGGGAATCAAAAGCGTTGAAAATTACAGCTTTTTAAAAATTCATGCTAAATTTTTCCTTTTTGGCCCAACTTAATAATTCTTGCAAAGTTTGTAGCTCCAAATATCCTTATTAAAATGCACTTTGATTTTTTTTTTTATAAATCGGGACCAAAATATCTTTACGCCGGCTGAAAAGGACTATTTTTTATGCCACCTATCGAGAAGAAGATGCAATTAAAAACAAATAAAAAAATTCATTTTGGAATGTTTTTTTGTATTGTTTATACTGAGAATAAAAACATACTTTAAAATTAAACAAAAAAATTTTAAATAGAAATTTGAACTTGTGTGAAGTTAGCATCCGGCGAAATGCAGCATCCGGCGAAAAAAAACTTAACAGAGGTCTGTTAGCAACATAATTCTGTTAACAACATATTTTCGCAACAAATCTCTGTAATAGGAAACTTAACAGAAAAAAATCTCTGTTACTAACATACCTTTACAACTAAAAAGCTTTATAAAAGCTCTTTTCTATTTTTTATACTATTTTCTTCATTAGCAACGAAATTGAGTTAAGACTAATCTACATACATATCGTCGCTGTGTCTACAAAAATGGTTACGTATTTTTCAGCAAATTTTTTAGAAGAGCATTTCAACTACTGCCACCACGTAGCTGTTTTGATCACTTCTGAACAAAAAGGGATCTAAAAAAAGGCAAATGCAGAAATATGAATGTTAACAAAATAAGCAATTAAAACATAACAAAAATCATATATCAATTTTGTAGGCGCAGCGACTACAAACCGACTTCCTGCAATGATTTTATGATATTAAAAACCTGAAAACAATATAAATACTCAACTCAAATGTTATTAATTAGTATTTTGTAAAATCTAAAAGAAATGCTAAAATATTGCATTAATATAAAAAAAAAAACATGATATAGAACCACTGATTGAATAAGATTTTTAGCTAAAAGCAACACAATTTTCACCCTACAGCTTAGGTTAAAACAACTGGACCACAACTTCTAAAAGTTGACAAATTTTTAATACTTTAAAAAAAGTTAAAACTGCTAGTTTCACAGATTTTAAGAAACAAAAAAGCATCGACGAAAATGTATAAGCCCACTACCTAACTATGTTAACTTTGACCTCAAAAAGTTTTTTTATGAAAAAAAAATCGTTCAGTTTTTTTAAAAAGAAGGTGAATATGCAAAAAAAGTCAAAACTGCTAGTTTCACAGATCATAAGAAACAAAAAAAGCATCGACGAAAGTGTCTAAGCCCACTACCTTACTATGTTAACTTTGACCTCAAAAAGTTTTATGAAAAAAATCGTTCAGTTTTTTTTAAAATGAGTTGCAAGATTTCCTCTTTTGTGAATATGCAAAAAAAGTCAAAACTGCTAGTTTCACAGATCTTAAGAAACAAAAAAATCATAGACAAAAATGTATAAGCCCACTACCTAATTATGTTAACTTTGGCCTCAAAAAGTTTTATGAAAAAAAATCTTTCATTTTTTTTTTAAATGAGTTGCAAGATTTCCTCTTTTGTGAATATGCAAAAAAAGTCAAAACTGCTAGCTTCACAGATCTTAAGAAACAAAAAAAGCATCGACGAAAATATATAAGCCCACTACCTAACTATGTTAGCTTTGACCTCAAAAAGTTTTATGAAAAAAAAATCGTTCAGTTTTTTTTAAAATGAGTTGCAAAATTTCCTCTTTTGTGAATATGCAAAAAAAGTCAAAACTGCTAGTTTCACAGATCTTAAGAAACAAAAAAAAGCATCGACGAAAATGTATAAGCCCACTACATTTAGGTGGCAACCCTAATCTCCATCTTAAATCTTAAAACTGTGACATTATATTCGAAATCAAATCTGTTGTCAGAATTTCAAAATTACAAGAATTCGCAAAAATACAAAAAAAAATCTTACAACTCTATCCGCCATCTTGAATTTTAAATTCTGACATCAGATCCGAAATCATCCACCCCCTAAAACTGGCAAACAACGGAGTCCACAGAACCCTTAAAAGTCATAATACGCTTAAGCTTTTCCTACACAAGCTCATTGAATGTTTTAGATACTTGCTTTAATTGGATACTTGCCTTCAATTTCAAGCTTTTTGAAACTACTTGAAACTTCGTGGCGTTCGCTTGTAAGCTATCGTACTTGCAAGTCGCAAGCTGTAGTGGACTTATGTATATTCAATTACAAGCTATACTTGATTCAAAATTATCAAGCTCAAGCTAGCTTGAACTTGTATTTTAAGCAAGTACTTGAAATAGACTTCAAGTAGGCTTGTGCAGTTCTCTGATACAAGCCACTTGAGATAACTCTAAATCAATTTGGATGATTCCGAAATTTTACATTTTATTATCATTTATGTTAAGTTTGCTTGCTTTAATAAAAAATATCTCTTTTCAAAGTTTTTATTATTTTTTAACCTAAGACCAGGGTTTCCAGGGGGTCAATTCCCGTTCTGCGTTATCGTCATATGAAAAGTCTTTTCAGCTTTACACGGAAAACGCGATTCCCGTTGTGTGTTAAAACTGCAACAGCTGTTTATTTTTAGCTGAAATGAAAACAAAGTTAACGCCGGATGCAAACGCGCGTTATCGACTTGCTATATTAGTTTCGGCTATTTTATGCTACCGAAAAACTTATTTTGGTTATATTTATTTATGCAAAATTCATTATACTTTTCTTTTTTATTGCTTATTTTTAATATATAGTTTTACTTTCTTAATCAAGTTTATAGCTTTGGGAAAGCGATATAAGTCGAAGTGTTCCTCCGAAATTCTGCTGAATGAGTTTTCTTCACCGCGAAGTCTCCTCCTAAAAATCCTTAAGTTTTCTCTACATAAATCAATAAAAAGAATGTTGAAGTCATAATAAAGTCATCATCATGTTCAATAAAGTCATTTTTGAAAATATTTTTTACCATCTAATAAGTTGTTTACATTTATTTTTCATAAAAGCTTTGTTTAATAGACATTCAGCAACTCTCAAATGCTATTCAGCAGCTACTTTTCTTTAGGCGAACAAGAATCGCGTTTTTGTGGGCAGTGAAGTGAAAAAGTGAAACCTTTAAATGAAAACTATTGTGAAAAGCTTCTTTTCACTTCACTTTAACGCAAAACGGGAATTGACCCCCTGATATCAGTTATCTCGGTAACCCTGGAACCTATTAATTTTTCTGAATATAAATCAGAAATATTTTTTTAAAATTACTGAAGTTATTTTCAGTGAGAAACATATTTTTTCGATTTTTTATGATTTTTTTTTTTTGTGTTTGATATGCCTAAAACAGGCACTTTGAGGATTATTGAAAAAAAAGTCAAGTTAAATTTTTGTACAAAATTACTCAAAATAATTCCACCACCACCTGTGATGTTCTTTTTTAAAATTTTGCATTCTTGGATTTTTGGGAATGTTTTTCGTAAAAAACTCAAACTCGAAATTTTTAAAACGGTACACGTTTAGGAAAAACTTTCATAACAACCAGGTTATTTAACGTAATCGCATAACATGAATTTAATTGCCCGCTTTAGTAATAATCGCATAACTTTAGTGACCTCTAAATCACTTTGGACTGATCTGAAATTTTATATTTTATCTTTTCTCATCTATTCGAATATTTTGAGGGGGATCGATTTAAAAAAAGACACTTGAATTTAAGCCACGTTATTACGTTATTTACGTTATTTTAGTTTTTTAATCGATTTAAAGTAGCAAACTGAAAAGGTGTGTCCGCAGCTGACACGCACACTTTTTTATTTTATCAGTTTTCAGTGCGACTTCTTTAAACTTATCACATTTACTGCATCCGTACATATACTCTAATAAATGATGGTTAAAAATTCCACAGCCGCCGAGATATGACGCAAAACTCTAAATTGAGTTTGAAATTTTACAACAAAGTTAAAAAAATAATTTTTCTTGTGCGGTATAGCTTTATGCCTCTCCAGAAAAGAGAGAAATCTGCTGGCAGTGACAGTGTGCACTACTGGCCTTAAAAAAATGTGATGCGAAAATGAAATTTTGTGACTTTTAGTTGTTTACTTAAATTTTTTACTCTTTTCAAAAGTAATTTAATTTCTGCCTTTAAAATATAATTTTTCCCAAATTTTTTGCAATTTCCTTTCTTTTTAAATTTCTTTTTTTTTCAATGCTATTTTAGCCATTGAATAAGCCCATGGTTTATAATGTAGTTTTTTCATTCTTTCTGAACCGTAAATATATTAACATTTTATATAAGTTTTTTATAACCGAGCACTAAAAAACATTTATCGCAAACTCAAAGGAAAAGAATTAATAAAATAAGTTATTTTTGACGTTAAGGGAAATGTGCTTAGTAAGATTTTAGAAAAACTTACCATCCCAAAAAGTTTGAAAATCGACGGTGAAATCTTTTCTTACAGATAATTCACTCAGTGTTTATGGAAAAAACTGACCTGTTCTTTGCCGGTTTTAATGAAACTTTTATAAACATGATGAAATTGTTTCAAAAAAAGGTATACCATCTCTTAAGCAGAATTACTGTTAAATAGTTTCACTTAAATTTTTCTAAACATTTTAATTTGTGCAATAGAAAATTATTATATGAAATTGATATATATACTAAAAAATATTTAAAATTGACTTAAGACATTCCTTGCATTAATTAACATCAATAACTTTTATGATGCGAAATACAGAATTTTCCTTACAATACAGAACATTTATGCCTTTTCATTTATGGATAGTCACCGTAAGCATACAGCAGCTGACAATAATCAACGTTGCAAAAAAATAAATATTTTATACGTATACTTGAATATCTACTAGAATTTTGGAACTTTAAAACCCGGAGAAAATATACTTTTTACCCAAGCTTGTATGAATTGACAATTGCAATTATTTTTAAACAACACAATTTGAGCATTTTATTTTTGAATATCTGGCAGCCTTTCGATTTGAATTCAGAATATAACAAAATTACGGAGAAACCAGAATCCGTCTGTGCCCATAATATAAATGTCTTTACCCAGCACTCTAGTGGACAATAGTGTAAACTTATTTTAGAAAGCTTAAGAACTGATCAAACAGTAGAAAGCTTTTTGAATTCGCCGATAAATTTTAAAGCTCATTCAATTTTTCAGCATTCTGTTGTCAACATATGTGATTTCAGAGATCGGACATTTCATATTCGCCGGATGCTGCGAAAAAGATGCTAACTTCACACCGGTGAAATTTAAGGCTTTTGCGTTTCTACAAAAAAAATTTAAAATAAGCGTATTAAATTTTCAACTAAAAACTCATTTATTTTTTTATAATTTTCTTTTATTATTTCTTTATATATAACTTTTTTATTTTATCAATATTATTTCTTTATCAATAACAAAAAATACGTCGCTATCTAAGTTTGAATTAAAAAACTATGTTCAGTAGAATCTTTGATAATAATTGCCAGATAATTGAGACCAAGCTTAGAAAAACCCCGATTATACATTTGATTGTGTTTACATGTGATTTACATTTTTTAAATTGGTTTTTCAAATAATTAACATTAGATGAAATAAAAACTAATTTTTTACTTAAATGTTTAAAATATTTAAATATTTTATGCTGCACTAAACCCAAACTTTATCGAATGGAGTTAAAATTTGTTATTCGAGGGGTTCCGGGGGTCGAAAACTCGAAAAAATTAAAAAATGGAATCGAAAAAATGGCGGTTTAATTTTATTGTTTTTAATTTAAGAACGATATTTAAAAATTATGTTTTAAAATATTTGTTTTCAATACTAATGTTTTTGTTTTAAAATTTTTTTAAAAACATTTTTTTGAAAAAACTTTTGTTTTAATTGAACTATACAAATATGTGAGTTTAAGTTAAATGAAATTTTTTCAAGCTCTATTTAAGAAACAAATTCATTTATTCTGAACACAGTTCCATTAAATTTAAACACATATTCCTTCAGTGTACTTTAAAAAAACGTTAAGTCTATATACTATAGTCATTTCACAATAAATGTTTTAAATTGAGTCTTTTTATTTTTTTCATGTCTGTGCTGAGTGTTTCTCTCGAAGCTCGTTAAAATTCTTTCATTTCGTGGGGTTCTAACTAAAGCTCTGCAAAGAACCATCAAAGTATACCAGTTGTGTGTTGTTATTTTTTTCTTATATCTACTTGTATCTGTTTCGCTCTCTAAGCATTGAGTATGCTTGGAATATTTCTCTTTTAGATAACGATGGAATAGGTATGAGAGAGTGAAATTACCAAGTATCAGAAATACTAGTTTGAGCACATACAGAACAAACAGATATATCGATAATACTGTTATTTTTATTTGGAACATCTGGAATATGTGACGTAGCATAAGCATAAAGTATAAAGAATAAAGAGCGAAATAAACAACAAAAAAAGAAACAGTTTATATAAATACAAGGCATTTAAGTACTTTTTTATGTTTTAAATTTGCCAAAAAAATACGAAAAACGTCCATTCACAGAAAGACACTCACCATTACTTTCTTTTAGTAGAATAGAAATAGAAAAACACAACATCAATACAAAGAGAACGATCTGAAATATCCATATTGAATGGATATATCCATTTAAAAAAGGGTTAAAACAGATACTCCACTTAGTGGAACAGATAAAGAGAAAAAAAGCTTACACTATAATGAGAGCCAGAGAAAGAGATGATAAGATCTCTGCTCATTCCAAAGCATATAAGCATATGTTCTGTTCTACTCCTTGTTGTATTTGTACCAATATTATCAGGTTTTTACTTGTTATATCTGTTTGTACAAGTAGAACGGATGGTTCGCTGCAGACCTTTAGTTCTAACCATGAAAAGGCCCCCTGCGTCAAAGGTAAAAAATGCGTTTCAGGAATGGGTAGAACTATTTCGAAAAATTATCATATTCTTTAAACAGGAAGAAATAAAAATAAAAAAATTAATATATTTATGATAATGAAAACACAAATAAGAACAAAATTAAAATAATAAGATCTTCAATATAATAATATATATAAATAAATTATCAAAATTGACCATCCAATTAATAGGAAAAGTAATTTAAAAATATTTTTAACTTGTAGTGATTTTTCAGTCGGTTTTTTTGTTTGTTTTGGTCAAAAGTTTTCTTTATGATTTCTTTATTTTTTATAAAAACCAAAGAAATACATAATGTATTTGATTAAAAGAAACCGGAAAGAATATTAATTAAAAAATATTTTAAAATAGTGTTGCTTGTGTTGTCATTTTCTTGTAATTAATTCCAAGTTGCTTTGTATTATAGTTTATTTAGAATTATTGGGGGTTGGAATTAGTTTTAAAGGTTTTCTAAGAGATGGCGTAACTATCAATAGATCGCATCGGGCACACCTGTGACTATATTCATTTCAAAGCACATTGTCTAAGCTTCATTTTTTAGTATGTGTCATTCCACTGAAGTGTGAACAACATATATTTTTTTCTCTGTGAACATGTCGACTTTCGTTCCAACAAAACGCAATTTGCGGGAAGGTTTACTTTTGTGCTTCCATTTGAAGAAAAAAGCGGTTGAAGCACAACGCACGCTTACTGAGGCTTACGGGGACTATGCTCCATCGATTTCTACTTGTGAGTACTGGTTCCGTCGGTTTAAAAGTGGTGATTTTGATACGGAAGACAAAGAGCGTCCGGGCCATCCGAAAAAGTTTGAAGATGAGGAATTGGAGGCTTTGCTCGATGAAGACCCGTGTCAAACCCTTCAAGAATTGTCAGAATCATTGGGAGTCGACTAATCAACGGTCGGCAAACGCTTGAAGGCCATGGGAATGATTCAAAAGCAAGGAAATTGGGTGCCGTACTAGTTGAAGCCGAGAGACGTTGAACGGCGATTTTGCATGTGCGAACAACTGCTTCAACGGCATAAAAGGAAGAGTTTTTGCATCGTATTGTCACTGGCGATGAAAAGTGGATCCATTACGATAATCCTAAGCGAAAAAAATCGTGGGGACCACCCGGCCATGCATCAATATCGAGGGCCAAGCCGAATATTCATGGCGCCAAGCTTATGCTGTGTATTTGGTGGGATCATAAGGGGAACGCTACCAACAACAATTGATGCAATTGAGCCGAGCATTAAAGGTTTTTCAACATGACAACGCACGGCCACATGTTGCAAGAACCGTCAAGGAAACGTTTGAGGCGCTGAATTGGGATGTGCTACCCCACCCGCCTTATAGCCCAGACATAGCCCCTTCCGACTACCACCTATTCAGATCGATGACGCATGGCTTGGCTGAGCAGCGCTTCACTTCTTACGAGGATACCAAAAAATGGGTCGATTCGTG
Source organism: Dichetophora obliterata (assembly GCA_963920525.1). Classification (NCBI taxonomy): domain Eukaryota; kingdom Metazoa; phylum Arthropoda; class Insecta; order Diptera; family Sciomyzidae; genus Dichetophora; species Dichetophora obliterata. Next base: position 186,239,926 of record OY986435.1, on the reverse strand, counting down.
GATTGCCTCAAAAGACGAATCGTTCTTCCGGCGCGGAATCCATATGCTGCCAGAAAGATGGGAAAATGTTGTAGCTAACGATGGACAATACTTTGAATAATATACATTGTACCGTTGTTTCTAAATAAATGCTTAAAAACCGAAAAAAAAACCTTTAAAATTAATTCCAACCCCCAATATTTGAGTTAAGTTAATTTTTTAAAATTCCTACGCTACATGTCTTCTTGAAATAAGTACTAATATAATTAAAAAATGCTGGTTACTTTCTCTTATCCAATATAACTAGGTCCTATCACACACGTAATTGTTTCTTATAACATTAATAATCGAGTCTGGCTCTGTCTGTCTCGTTTTTATGGCACTGTTGTTTACTTTGTGAATTACGTATATAATTTCATAACTTTGAAATCTTATACATGTGTAATTATTTGTAATATTTATATTTATATGTAATATATTTGGGGTAAAACTTATTTTTTTCAGAGTGTATCAAATTTTATTATTTTGCGTTCATAGACAAATGTTTGTTTCGCTGCAGACAGTCGCGGTTGAGTCCTTTGAGTTGTGTTAAATAAATTAAAAAGCGATATTCGCAAAAACTCAACTCAAATTAAGTCTCTTTCAAGCTGTTTTAATTTATTTTTTATATTATAGTAGCATTGCTACTATACAGGAGTTTGGGTTGACAACTTTTCGTTGCTGTTGTTATTGTTGCACCCCCTTTAAACTATCATGTATCCTTTTATTTTTTCCTTTAAAATATCTCCGGAGGTTATTGTCTGCTGCTGTTGATTGTCTCTAAAAGATTGCCGTGTCCTTGCTTAGCACTGAAACTACCTTGCGGCAGCTTTTGTTGGCTTTGTTAAAATTCTTTCTTTCAGTCTTGTTGTTTATTATTTTTACAAATACATTTTTTGTTTCATCAAAATCACATTAATATCAAAGTATTTTTAAATGTTGCTTTGTTTCTGTTTTTTTTATCTACAGGCTACTCTCTTTCGCATCTTTCAACGCGTGTTCGAAGCGCCACGAGATGCCCACCAGGAGGAGTTACGTCGTTTAGGCATTTTTATTGTGCGTAAATTTGTCGAAACAGCCCCAAAAAATCCGAAAATCTTTGCCGAATTATTATTTTACAAATCAATCAAGGATGCAAATGAACTGGAGTCCGGCTATTGTCACGATGCATACGAGGCGTAAGTATTTAAACCCAACCAAGGCTTTCGATTCTTTTGGTCCTTTTGTTTCAATACAGCAGACGCAGTTCCCTGTGGCGCTTTTAATTTAAATGATCCATTATTGAATAAAATTAATCCATCTGTCTGAATGTCCGGTCCTTTCGAATACGAATGATAAATGATTTTCTTTTAAATCGACACCCTTTCATCGTGATGCCTTATTCATCCTTCTTCTTGTGAATAATTTGTGCTTCTTCTCTTTGCAGTGGCACTAAAGGAACTTGGACGGAGGAACAGGAGACCGAATTGCGCTTTCTCTTCGAAGAGAATCAACGTAATCCTGAAACAGATAAGGGTAAGTTGTGGATTTTGTATGTGTGTGTGAACTGCTCAGTTGTGAATTTGTATTTGAGCACACTGGCAATATAGGTAGAATAGAAAGGCGATGCCTTTGTTGATGCTGGTACTATTGGTTATGCTGGCTGTGATGATTATGATGACTGATTGTACGAGTCACTTTTCAAGCGTTGACAGATTTAATGATGCAAATTGTTTTTCCATCATCATCATCATCTGGTCTCAATTGTGAGTTTTCTGCTTGATGTGCATCATTGATGTTTTTATTCCCTTCTTAATTTCATCTGTCTGTCTATGTTTTCAGAATCTTTAAGATTTAAGATTCAATTCTGCAGAGTATCTATTTTGTTTTAAATATAAAAAGAGTTTTATAATTCTTCGTTTTGTTTGCTATTTTTACTAAAAGCATTTCATTCGATAAAATTTATAACTTTATAGATCCCTTAAATTGAAATTTAGTACTATAATAGTATATCGGTGATATGAACCTTCTCAAGTTTTAAAGTTTTTTTTTAAAATATTATAAATTTTTTTATCGATTACCTTAAGAGCGCAACGCAATAGTACTTAAAATACTGTATCTGCAAAACCAAGGGGCGATCCCATCATAGTCCTTTGCAAGAACTTTCAAAATATTAATTACAATTTTTTTTTAAAAAACTACAAAGTTTCGAAGCATAAAAAAATAATTCTTAGGTTTTTATTAAAGCAAATTTTAGAAAAAATTTGATTCCACAACTTGAAAGATCATGCAATTTTCCATAAGAATACAATTAGAGGTGTTTTCTAAAAGTTTTTAAGCCCAGTAATCGACATCGAAATAGATCCCACTTTGATTTTAGTCATCTTAAAAAATACCACAATTCGGTTACTAGGCTTCGAACAGACTCAACATTTTACACACAAATAAGAATTTTGTAAATTAATTTGCAACATATCCAAAAATATACAAAACCTAAAGAGATAACATGTTTTGTTGTCCGCTTTACGTGGACACTCATATAAAAAATAAGTTTTTGAGTTGAGTTGTTCATCTTAAAAACTTTACTTTTTCAACAAATTTTGGTTGAGTTTTTAACCTACTTCAAAAAGGAGGAGGTTCTCAAGTTGGTTGGTTTTTTTTTTTAAATGTATGTACATCGATCACTCCTCAAGTACTAGCCCGATTTCCGCAATTTTTTGTCAACAGATAGAGACATTGGACGCCCGTTTTAAAAAAGTGGGCGGTATTAAACAAAGGGGTGTAGCAACAATAGAAAAACGCTGTAACTCGAATAATATTGACACTAGTATTATTGATATTACAAATAATTGTCAAAAAAATGGGCGTTATATGATAAAAGGCGTGGTAATATTAGAAAAACGCTGTAACTCGAATAATATTGACACTTAGTCACTGAAATTAGTACAGGGGAAGGCATAATTATGAAAATTTACTTTCAATAAAGTGGGCGGTATTGTACAGAAGGGCGTGGCAATATAAGAAAAATACTGTATCTCAGTTAATATTGACTAAGTTAATATTGACTAGAAATCGGTGCAGGGGTAGGAACAATTATTATAAATTACGGTCAAGAAAGTGGGCGTTATTCGACAAAGGCGTGGCAACATTAAGAAAACGCTGTAACTCGAATAATATTAACACTACGACACTGAAATTAGGTACAGGGGTAGGAATAATTTTGGAAATTTACGGTCAAGAAAGTGGGAGGTATTGCTCAAAAGGGCGTGGCAATTTTCTCAGTTAATATTGGCACTAGGGTACTGGAAGTTGGAAAAAGGGTAGGAACATTATTACAAATTACGGTCAAGAAAGTGGGCGTTATTGGACAAAAAGGCGTGGCAATATTGAAAAGATACTCTATCTCGAATAATATGGACACTAGGGTGATACAATTCGTTACAAGAATGTGTAGAATTATTACAAAACACTATGAAAAAATTGGGCGGTAATAGAAAAAGGGCGTGTCAATTTTATAAAACACTGTATCTCAGTTAATATTTACACTAGGGTACTGAAATTGAGTACAGGAGTAAGCATAATTATAACAAATTATATCAAAAAAAGTGGCTGTTATACGACAAAGGGCGTGGAAATCTTAGAAAATTACTGTAACCCGAATAATATTGACACTAGGGTACGGAAATTTGGTACAAGATTAGATAGAATTATAACAAAACACGATCAATAAATTAAATGGAGTTTTTTCAAAGGGCGTGCCACTATAAGAAAAACACTGTATCTCGAATATTGACACTAGAATAAAAAATTCGTTATAAGAATGGGCAAAATTGTTGTCATAATTTCTAAAAAGGAAAAAATAAAAACTTTTAAGCAAAAAAAAAAACCAACTTCAAAACAAAGTAAAAAATAATTTTATATTACTTTTCACATTAATTCTTGGTCATATTTGATAATTTATTTATGTATGGAAATCTTGGTCATATGGAATTTAAATTGGAAATCTTATTATAATTTCTTCTATTTTGTATTATTATCATAAATATATTAATTTCTCCATGAATATAGAATCTTTAAAGTCGGCGCTTATATACTCAGACTTTTATAACATTAACGCTCCGGCTTTAAAGGTTTTATATTCATAAAGAAATTTATTTATTTATGATAATAATACAAAATAGAAAAAAAATTATAATAACAGATTTCCAATTTTATAATATATATAAATAAATTATCAAATATGACTAATGTTACCAACTATACTTACTTTGTAAGTATCATACTTATTTTCAGCTTCATATACTTACTAAAATTCCATGCTTACAAGTATACTTACTTTTAAGATTTATACTTATTCATGCTTACTTTTCAGCTCTGGTTGAACATTATAGTTTGCAAAAGCGGAAAAGTTTGAAAATTGGAGTCAACAGCGTTAAAAATACAAACTCTGGAGTCAATTTTATTTTTAAAAAATAATATTGAATACAGCAGCTGTATCGAATTTTACAATGTTTTAAAGACAAGACCTGACATATTAAGGGTGTAGTCTAGTTTGTCGGCTAAAAAATAGGCTTTTTTGGGGAATTTCTCTTGAGCTTGCTATGAAAGATATGTTTATATAAGTTAATAGGAATGATAAATGAAGTCTTAAGTACAAAAATAATAAATTTTTATTAATGTTTTTCAGTTTTTTCAGCAAAATTCGTACTTAAACAGAACGTCTTAATTTGGAGGCAGGTCGGCTCCCACACAATATCTCGACAACGGCTTATCTGAAACAAAAAACCGAAGTGTTTTAGATTCAATATGACAATGACTGTAAAATAGACTATTGATATTAATTTTCAGCAATTTTTGTTAATTTTAAGTAACAAAAACAAAAAAATTAAAAAATTAATTTTTCCACTGTTTTTTGTAAAAAAATATAGTAAACATCAATCTTTTAACACGATTATAGTCTATTTATGTGTTAAATATTAAATTATGCTTACTAATACTTACTTTTTAGTGTTCTAAGAAGCAAATATACTTATTTTTTAATAACATGAGTTGGTAGCATTAAATATGACCAAGAATTAATGTGAAAAGAAATATATAAAATTATATTTTACTTTGTAGTGGTTTTGAAGTTGGTTTTTTTTTTTTGTTAAAAAACTTTTGTTTTCTTATTTTTCATCAGAAAATTACCTTAGATTAAAATGTTTAATTTATATTTTAAACGTGTTCACATAAAAACAACTATGTTAAAGCAATAAAAAACAATAAAAATACAAAAAATTTTGTTTGAGTATAATAATGTGGCGACCCTCTGTAGAACTCGTAGTAAAATTGTAGACATCCATTAATATTTTACTTTTTTTTATGCCAACATAAAAAAGAGGTCCAAAATGCAAAACTCCACCATTTTGTTTTTTTTTTGACCAAAATACTTCATTCCAATACCGGACACAAGCAGGAACTTATGTTTTAATAAGAATTTTGAATTTTTTGTTCCGTACGTTCCAGAGCTGGGAAATCATTTCCCTATCTCTGCCATACCTACGTTAAAAAAGAAAATATTTTTCTATACTACACCTTACCAGTGGCGGATTGAGGCAATCTGCCGCACTAGGCTCGACATTAGTGCTGCCTCTTAAATATTTAATTTTGTTCTTACGATAGAACAAAATTATACAATTTTTTTTTTTTGTATTTTTAATAAACACTTAAAAATTTGAATAGAATTTTTACACCGATCGGTGTTCCAGGGAGTCCTACACCGTTCGGTGTTAAAAAACACCGTGTCAAAGTGCTAGAAAATATCCGAAAGAGCATATTTTTTCACACCGATCGGTGTAAAAAAGTAAACATCAGAAAGGATGTTTGTTTTGTACCCTGGTAGGTGTTTATTTATAATATGCAAAATGATAATTTTATTTAACACCGAACGGTGTAATTTTTAACTATTCGAAAGGATGTCTTTTACAATTATTTATTTAATTGTCATTAAATTTATTAATTTATTAAATGAAATAAGTCGCAAAAAAATTTGATTAGGGCTTATTTTATGCGGCTTTATTTCATAATGGAATAAGAACCAAACAAAAAAATGAAATAATTCCCAAAAATAATGAAATTGTCCCAAAAATGTATGGACATTTTTTGGGGCTTATTTAATTTTTTTGGGGTCTATTTCGTGGTGTCAAAAATAAAGTTTGAATCTTTAATCAAGATTTACAGAATTAAAATGAACAAATTAAATTGGGAAATTTCAATTTTTAATTTGTTTATCAATGAGAATGTGATTTCAATATTGCTCTTCTTCTTTGCCTTTCTAATTTCACACCAATCGGATAAGTTCGTCATTTCACACCGAGTAAGCGGTGTAAATTAACACCGTTCGGTGTAGAAAATGTAAATATCCGCTCACCGGTGTGAATTTATTTTTGAAATTTTTTAGTGTGTACACAATTTCATAGTATTCGTAATTTAATTAACATAATAAAAATAAAAAGTTTCATTATTTGGTCGTGCGAAACTATTTATTAAGCCTTCATTAGTGATGGAGAATTTTTCGGTATCGAGTATTTTAAATTTGATAATCGAAAAAACTCGTTATCGATACTCAATACCGAAAAAGACTTTTTTGTTTTTTATATATTAAATTGGAAATTGAAGTGCGGTGAATTATTACGCTGTGCTTAAGAGCTTCAGGTGGCTTGGCATAACAGTCGCTGGTATTTTTTTTTTGTATTATTTCTTCATGCAAGGAACACAAATATACATAGTTTTTATTTTGATATATGTGACCTTCTCCGAGAAAAGGGACCTAGTGTGTGAAGATAAGGTTTTGAGAAAAACGCATTTAAAGTTTCATAACGCATTATCACTGTAAACACATCTTTAGTTGGGAGATGCGATTTGGTATGGTTAGTTATGATAAAATCTATCTAACTCATTTCATCTTATTCTACACTCTTTTAGGTACCAGAATCCACTCTTAAGTCCAAACCCGTTTTTTGACACACAAGGTCCTTTTTCTTGGAGAAGGTCACATATGTTAAAAAGTGGCGACCATGAAAGCGATTTAAATTTAAAATTGAAAAATATATGAAAATTTTTTGACTTTTTACATATTTCTCGATTTTTTGCACATAAAACCTTATTTTGTGCCTAAAACTGGTATGCACTTCGTTTGTTATTTAATTGTCCCTAAAAATGAGACGTAAAACATAACAATCGGATTAAAGTTGTGATATTTTACTTTTTGAAAAAATTTATTTTGTTTCTTGTTGTAGTAAAAAAAAAATTCGTAAAAATTCAATTTTGAAAAAATTGCAATGAAATGCTTTATGAAAATGTTTGGATATGAAAAATAAATCCAAAAATGCGGAATTTAAAAAACGACTTAACGGGTGATTCCGGCATAATCTTAAGCTATTTTGTGCAAATAATTACAAAAACTAAAACTCGGATGAAAAAGTTATAGCTGTTTTTCAAAAATTCTCAAAGTTCCTGTTTTTGGAATTTCGAACACAAAAAAATCATAATATATCGATAAAAATATTCTTCGCATTCAAAATGACTTCAATAAATAAAAAACAATATTTTAGAAATTCCTTTAAAAAATTTAATTCCAGGGCTGCCAACATATCAGAGCCTAGTTTTAGGGTAAAAAATATTTAAAAAACCCCAAAAATCAACAAATTCAATTTTTCACCACTGCCGTTGGTGTCGAAAGCGCTGCTCGATTAAGAAACACTTCCTTATGGAACAAAATATTGAATTAACTTATATTTAATGTAGATTTATTTTGCAACATTGAATCAATTAACAATTTAGTAAAGCAAATTTTTCCGATTTTTTTGAAGTGAAAACTTCTTTAGGCGCGTTGAACGATTTTGGTAGAGGGTAAATGTTTGGTTTGCGTCATCGTGATTTTCCGAGTAACTCTCGTCATCAATACAGACAGCGAGCATGGCAGAATAACTAGGTAGGCCTGACTCGGAGAGGAATGAAGTAGAAAGCAGAGAAAATCGAGCTAGTTGTCAAAATCAGCTGTTCATCTCGAGTTTCTTTATGTTCATGTTTTGCAGTTGATTTTTAGTTAAAGTTGTTTTTTTGCAAATTGAACACTTCCTCTGCATTTTATAGTTTTATTTATACTGTTTTTATAATATTTTCATTTAAGTTAACACACACTTAACACACGTGTCCGCACTATTTACATTGAAAATATAATATTCTTATTTCAACCTTTTCATTTTCCACTCTTCGTTAAAGGGCCAAACAGCCAACACAGACTGATTGCGTAAACACGTGTCACAAGAAAGTAGCCTTATATATTCTCTGCAAGAGCTTTAGTAGTGCTACTAAATCTATAGTTGAAGCATGCTGCTATATAAGATAGCACTATAAGCTCTGCAAGAATTAAGGTATGGCTAAAATTGTTACTTGGGCGGATGCTGCAATTCGGCCCCAGGTAGGCTCGATACGGAGAGACTTTAAAAAGTACCCTTTATATTCTGTGATTGTTTTGATTCCTTTTCGACAATACCTACAATTCTGTCAAAATCATGTCAAAAGAAAAAATCTGAGCGCCTGGTAGCCAATATCCAATAGAGTCTGTTTGAGTTTCATGACCAACATAAAAACATTTGTAGTTTTATAAATGTCGCCAGCATAATCTCTGACTGGATGGTATAATAAGTAATAGGTAGGAGTAACATTTCAACCATCGAATGTCAAATAAAAGAAAACAAAATAGAGAATGTGTGTCACACACATTGGCTGCATTCAGAGGAGTCACCTGTTGTGAATGGATCATTTAATTGCAAAGGTTTCTCACTCAAATTTAAAAAAAAACAGTTGCCAACTATTGACTCCTTTGAAAGCTGCAAATGTGTGTGACACACGCACTTTATATTGTTTTCTGTTGTGTGAAATTCGATGGTCGCAGCTCGTGAGAAAATAAGTAGTTGGCAAGGCTGCCTAATAATAATTTTATCATGACTGGGACTGCATCGTCCAAAAATTTTTGTTTCTTATTTCAGGTACCATACGCCTATAGTATATTTTTAAGAATATAATTCAATTATTAACGCAAACAGTGAAAATAATGAAAATTAAATTCAATGAAATTTATGTAAATACCCATAATTTAATTCTTGATGAACCGGATGTACGGATGAACTGAATCGGGGGCAGAAAATAAACTGCACTTTGCTTGCTATGTTTTCTGTTTTTCTTGTAGCAAGGTCTCAAATGCAAGCATTAAAAGAGACTTCAAGACGAACCAAACAAAATATCATATATAAAAAATAGAAAATTTATTTTATGTTATGAGGACTATTTTTCATTCGATAGTGCTCCCAGTATTTTATTTTTATATCAGCAAGATTCAATTTAAATGTAATAATATAGTTTGGTATACTTAAAAAATAAAAATTCTATCTGAATAAAATATATTTTGAAAGATATAATCAAAAACTGAGGGAGTGAAAATATAGAAAGTTTTTCCGATTAGCTTGAAAATTTTTATAAAGCAGTAAAGCGGTCCGTGGCAGGAATACTAATATTTTAAATATAGGTTTTCGCTTCGGTCGGCAGTCCCCTCAATGCTATATTTTTTTTCCTTAAACTTTTTTAACTTTAATATGGCGGTGTGATCCGATTTGGTCATCCTTGGTTTCTGATCCGATTTTGGATATGTTGTGCTTGTTGGAATGGTGAAAAAAAATAATTCACATACTGCGTGAAAATTAAAATTGTTAATTTTTGGGATATTTTTTATCCTTAAACCAGGGTCTAATATGTTGGCAGTCCTGGAATTACAATTTTTTTTAAGGAATAGCTAAAATATTTTTTTAAAATTATTGAAGTCATTTTGAATGCGAAGAATAGTTTTATTGATTTTTTATGTTTTTTTTTTGTGTTCAAATTGCCAAAAACAGGAACTTTGAGAATTTTTTAAAAAAAATGAAGTTTCAACAGCTACACCTTTTTCATTCGAATTTTGGTTTGGACTATGCCAGAGTCATCCGTTAATTCGTTTTTTTAAATTACGCATTTTTTGATTTTTGAGGATTTTTTTCGTAAAAATACCCAAACTCGAAATTTACAAAATGTTACACTTCTAGTAAAAAATTTCATAATGACCAAGTTATTCAACCTAATCATATAATTTTTTTGTATTTGTATTAAATGTTGTTTCAGAAAACATCTACAGCATTTCATTGCAATTTTTTCAATATTGAATTTTTACGATTTTTTTTTACTACAACAAAAAAAGGACATATTTTCAAAAACTGAAATATCAAACTCTAGCATTTTTTTAACAATTAGCATTTTTTTAACAATTCTAGCAATTAAATAACAAACCAAGTGCATACCAATTTTAGGCACTAAATAAGGTTAGATGTGCAAACAATCGATTAATATGTAAAAAGTCGAAAAAATGTTCATGTGTTTTTCAATTTCAAATTTAAATTGCTTTGATGGTCGGGTAAATAATTTCCGATTACTTACAGTTTAATATATTTATTATGTTTAAATCAAAAGGAACGATTTTTCAGCCAACCATCTTAAGAAAACTAATTTAAAAAAAATAAGGTCACCCTTTATGGTCAATGGATGAGCTGGTTCCATTACTTGTTTCCCTTTAACATTTTTTCTGATCACTTATACACTCAATCTGCCACCCTTCTAGTGGACGCCATACAAAAAACAGTAAAGACTAGAAAATATTTCTATTATAGCTCATATTATCAAATCTATGACCTCCAGGGGTGTCAAATATATGAGCTGGTTTTATTAATTTTATCCTCTCAACATTTCTTCTAAGTACACCTTCACTCTATCGTCCACCCTTCTGGGGATCCCCATACAAAAACGCAAAAAATCGAAAATATCACTGCTCATGTACACAAATACGTGACGATACTCGAAATATTTTTTTTGACGAGACTCTACAAATTTTACCCACCTGAGAATTTTCACTTCAAAAACTTGTGCACATTCGTACTTCATCAGAGTGCCCATTCGTTAGTCCTACTTAAACTGCTTCGTTCATGGCATGATGAATTTATGCTTAATTTAAATGTATTCCTGCCTTTTACCAATCATGCGCCTAGAGAACACGGAGCTCATTTCCTTATAACGATGTAATTTGTGACACGATTGAATGTAAATCTTTTGAGAGTTGCTGAAATGCATCCCCTAAAATGCGCTGTTTCCAATTTATCCAAATTAAATTTACTTTAAGGTAATATTAGTGTGCAAAAAATTAAAAATCAATTTTTTTTTTTGTTAGAATATGGTGCTTTCAGGTCTTAAGAATACGTATACAAAATTTTTAAAAAAATGTCAATTAGAAAAAAGTTATAACATATATTATATTCGTATGTTGTGTGATATTCAAGAAGGTTTTTCGAAACGGCTTCTTAGATATCTGGATTTCTACTTGATCGATTTCGATGAATTTTGATTCGTTGTGATTCTTATAGACTCTGTTAAGCACTAGACCTATAAAAAGCCAAAAAACTTTTATATTTTTTTTTGTATGACTAAAAATTTCTACAAAAAAGGGGGTTTTATGTAAATTTTTTTTCAACGCATGCCATTTTTTTATTTTTTTTTTTTATGTGCGTAGGTTGAGTGCTCAACTACAACCCTTAACTCAAGAATGCACTTTGAAGAGCTAAGAAAAATATTTCATGCAATTGGAATAACTCGAAAAAGTTCTTAAATGACTTAAGCCCTTTTGCCTTTTTGGTCGAGAAGTTATTAGATTTTGTTTTATTTCTTTGTTAAGCGCCACCAATTGCAAAATTTTTACGATGACAATGTCTGATTTTTTACTCTTTTAACAAATGACCAACAATTTTTGCTCCCTTTGAGGCAGAGGAGAACCTGTTCTTGAATGTAAATTTCATGTAGAATGTTGCGTTTTTAAATTGCTGTAGTGTGTATACGTGAGCTAAAATACGTATTGTAGATCACCTTTAGTAGTATGTAGATACATTTATAGGATTTTTGGAACTGGTCTTTATAAAGTTTCAAGCTGTTTTCTACTACCCATTTCTCCATAGGTTTTATAGATTGTTAATATATTTATAATAATAAAAAATTTGTTTTTTTTTATAAACTTTTCTCTTTTTTTTCTAAAGTTTAAACCTTTTTGCAGAATTCATGTACTTAAATTTGTGAAGTAGAAGCTGCCCTGGCTAAAATTGTTTTCTTAATTTTCCTTCTATGAAGGGTATAGATTTTTATTGGCAACATATAGCGGCTAATAATATTATAATTGCTATGAGGTATGCATTTGTATCCTCATGTAATTGATTTACCTCTATGTCATTAACGACATTAGCGGTTTGGCCTGTGGACCACACATATTAACTTCGATTAAAAATGAAATATCTCAGTGAATATTAAAATAAATTTTTATAATATATATTAAGGATTTTCATTTATTTTAAATGAATTGGTATAATAATTGATTAAAAATTGTTCTTTTTGTGCTTTTGCACAATGTTTAATATTAATACTTGATGAATGCAAATATTATTTTTAGTTATATAAGACAACAATTTAATTTTGTATACATTTTCATAATAATATAAATTTTGTTATAATGTTTTACTTAATTATTTGGTCATGGGCTTGGAAAGCCTCCGACCCCTACCAGGATGCGAGTCTATAACGCTTCCCTGATTCACAATTATATATTTTTATTATTATAACGCCATGTAGTTTACTGTATAATTTGTTCCCTTGCTGCTCTCACTGTATTACTTTTATGATCCTGTTGTTATTATTTATAGCTCTTGGCGTCTGATTTTTCGCCTGATGTTCCTCTATTTCTTTGTTGATTTTTATAATTTTTTCCATTATTTGTTGGCTAATGTGCCATGGTGGTGGTGAATCTTCTTTTAATCTTCTTTGAAGGTTTGCCTCCTTTTTTTCTTGGTAATTGCGTAATGGAAATTTGTGTAAATTTTTTTTCTGCCTCGTTCTGTTGTTTGGCTTTGTATTCATTTATTGTTAACGGCATCGTGGTTTTGAACACAAATGTAGGTTATCACTGTTGACTTATTCAAAATACAGTTTATCACTGTAGCCATCTTCGAAACTTAGTTTATTACTGTAGACATCTTTAAAACTTAGTTTATTATGCAGACATCTTTAAAATTTAGTTATAAATGTATCTACATTGCATCACAGCGATTCCTTGCCCCGATGTAGGGTTTTTTGGTATCAGTATTCCTGTTAGAACCAGGGAATGGAAAAAAACTTTAACGAACGCTTGTTTTTGATCGTTCTGTTTTTTTTTAAAGAGCGCAAGCTTTATTCCGCTTTATTTGTGTATTGCTTTTCTATTGATTTACAAGCACAACCCCTAGGAGGCCGAAGATAGAGACCGAAACATAATGGTAGTGTTGTGTTAAATGGGCATTTTCAGTCGAGCACAATTTGGTTGGCATAATTTATGTTTCTTTGCTTTCACATGAACTGCCAATGCATAAAAAGTACGAAGAGTGTCCCAACAAGAACGCAATTTTTAAATTTGGCGCCATTCGAAGTGTCATTGTTTGACATTTAAACAATTGTTATTGTTTGCTAGTAGAAGGTACGAGGTTAGTAAAAATGGAGCGCTACACGAATGAACAACGCATTCTCATTGCGAAATTGTTTTACCAAAATGGTGAAAGTTTTGCGGCTACAGTTCGCAAATTGCGATCAATTTGGGGTCACAATAATGCTCTAAAAGTCAACTGTAAAGAGATTAATGGATAAATTTGCCGAAACTGGGTCTGTTAGTGATGTAAAGACAACAACGCGCCTTCGACCAGGTCGATCGACCGAAAATGTCGCAGCTGTACGTGATGATGTCGCTCAAACTCCATCCACCTTAATTCGACACCGAGCTCAGCAAATTGGTGTCCCCAAATCCACTATGCAGCGAATTTTGACGAAAGATTTGCATCTTCATGCATACAAAGTTCAATTGACTCAGGAACTGAAGCCAGCTGACCATGGACAGCGAAGGGAGTTCGTTAATTGGGTATTGGAGAGACAACATGAAAATGCTGATTTTGCCGCTAAAATCATCTTCAGTGACGAGGCCCATTTCCATCTTGATGGCTTCGTCAATAGGCAGAATTGTCGCATTTGGGGTGAGGAAAATCCTCGAGTGATTCACGAGAAGCAAATGCATCCTCAACGTGTCACTGTGTGGTGTTGTTTTTGGGCTGGAGGAATCATTGGACCTTTTTTTTATGAAAATGAGGCAGGTCAAGCGCAAACAGTCAATGGTGTTCGTTATCGTGAAATGATAACCAGTTTTTTCTTGCCTAGAATTGAAGAAATGAATGTGGAGGGCATGTGGTTCCAACAAGACGGCGCCACATGTCATACAGCCAGAGAAAAAATTCAATTGCTGCATCAGTCATTTCCCGGTCGTGTTATTTCGCGTTTTGGAGATCAGAATTGGCCGCCTAGATCGTGCGATTTAACACCATTAGATTTTTTTCTTTGGGTTTTTTGGACCCAAGAGAGGAAATTGGACGCTGCATTAATGAAATACCGCAGCATTTATGCAAAACGGTCATTGAAAATTTCGTTAAAAGATCGCGTGTATGCCAGCAAAGCCGCGGCGGCCATCTGCACGATATATTGTTCCATACATAACCTCATTCTGTCTACTTTACGATATAATAAAGTTTCACGATTTTTTTTTTTAAATATCTGTGTTTTATTTAAAATTTAAAAATTGCGCTCTTGTTGGGACACCCTTTATATAATATTGTAGTTAAGTTCCTATGGAAGTAAAAACATATTAAAACAATAAAATTAAATGTTTTCCAAACTTTTAATCAACATTTTCAAAACTTAAAATAAACAGTTTATCACCTTATGTGAAGTATAAAAATAGAACATTCATTTAACATCCATCCATTAAACATTTCAATTACTTGACATATTTGACTATTTACTATTACAGCGAAGAAAAGAGTAAAGCTAGTTTATTTTTGAATTGCACAGCGCTATTACACGATCTTGAACTATTAGAAAGTGCGTTTCAAAGACGAACAGAGTGTAAAGAGAAAGGCCTTTCAGACGTTAAACAAGAAACACGAAAACAATTAATCATATTAGTTATACTGAATCTAGAAAAGTTAAATCTCGAAAGCAAAAAACTGAGTTCTTAATTACATATTAGATCTGTTTCCGTACTAACTTCACTTAATTGTAGTAGAATAGCGAGTAACATTTTGAATGTTATTCTTCTCTCTGGACCTTAAAAAATTTGTAAAATAACGCTTTCAAGCAACGTCAAGTTACTTGTACCTGACCTATAATCTTATGCAACAATAAAAGCGTAGTAATAGTTCATAAAGTTTTCAAAGGTTAAGCCATGGATTCTTTTAGCATACTGGCATTTTATATTGCCTAAGGTAATATACAAAATAAGGTCATAAGAATTGATCTTTTGACTTTACATTTCAGTCATAATTTGCTAAATAACAGCTATGTTTAAGTTTTCGATATTGTAAAAAATGTCAAAAAGAGGTGATTTTTTTATGAGCGTTGCTTCCCCGCAACGAATTTAACCACTCAAAAAGTTTTGAAATCGATGATATTTTAACTATAGACCTTTAGTCAAATGATTTTTGTCCATAAAAGTGAAGAGTTACATTCTTTAACCGATTTGTTTAAAGGTTTGCAAGTGGTTGGTACAAATTGTAATGCATTCGTTTAACACTGCGGCAGGAAACATGGACATAATTACAACTGCAAAAATACTTTGAAATATCCGAAACAAAAAATGTTAAAGTTCTTATTCCTGTTTGCATTTTATCATATTAAACATTGCATTACTTAATATTACTTATTACTTAATATAAAAGACAGTATTCCGAGCTTAAGTAACAGCAATGTTGTTAGTTAGTGCTTACTCTACTTAAAGCAACACTCACTTAAAACTGCATCCTCATTTCCAACAACTCAAGGCAATGAACGTGGAGTAGCACAATCAAAATTTTCCCAAGTGTATATCTTAAAGTCATTCCCCTGTAAACCAGCGTCATTGCCAAGTCACTCAGTCGTATCGCATGCGAACTAGAAAAGTACCTTCAATTTAACTCACTCTCCCAACAACAACATAACGACGACTTGCCATTTCGGAAATTAAATTTAAATCCCTCGAATGTCTGGCATCATTGTTGCTGCTTCTTCAGCAACAATCATCACGCAGACAACAAAATCCTTTTATCACAGCTAAAGCTTTCTTAAATAGTTTTAAGTGAAAATCTCAATCACTCAACCCAACGTCCATTTTTATTTTGTTTATTTTTATTTTAAGATGTGATTGATTGGATTATGGAGAATCTTATCAACAAGACTCGTACACGACGCGGAGTGCTGAAGAAACTAAAGGAAATGGATCTAATGTTCAAGGCGCCGACGAAAAAGTCTAGCGCTAGCACAGCAGTGGCTAAAAATCTTTGGCGCACCGAAGAGGATGAGGAACTACGCAGTCTTTACGATCAGTATCGCACAGAGACAGGTAAATTGCAGAAATATTATATTTTCAGTCATTGAGGGTATGTAATACGAAATTTTTCTCTACAGATTGTCTGCAACGGATACTGGATGAGTTTGCAGAACGACGCAATAAACAGCAGATAGTCAAGCGCATGATACAGCTGCACATCATAGCGGACAAGTCTGAAATCGTGCCGAAAAAACAACGCAAACGAAAGCCCAAGAAGCCAAACGCCGAAAGCGGAGAGTCCGAAGATATGTCCGAACCGGAGTTTGGAGGCACGAGTCAGAAGAAGACCAATGCAGCAAAGCCGAAAAAGCGCAAGGTGGTACGTACTCCGCTTGATGTTGGAACGGTGCGTGCTCTCATCGGCCAATTGGATGCAGAAAAATACAAGGATGCCTTCGACTGGTTGCGCGAATGTCTTACTGATGCAGCCGAAGATACGGAGGAGCCGTCTGAAGAAGATGATGGTGTGCCGCTTCTGCCACTGCTCGATATACAAAAAGAAGCAATGGAGAATGCTGATTTTATGAAGGTATTGGTAGCGTTGGGCATACAGCCGCCTATTACCGAAATGGAGAACTACTGGCGAATACCCATCTACTTGAATGCGGCAGATTTGCAGTTGAGGGCCAAAATTCTGGCCGGGGAAGAGGTGGAGATTGACCTAGCTGGCATTGGAGATGATGAGGATGACGATGAGAACGATGGAGATAGTGACCAAGTAGAGTTAGTTGATAAGAACCATGGTGGTGATAGCAGTGAAGAGGATTATTTTGAAGATTACCTGAAACGGAAACAGTTGGGGGAACTAGAAGACTATATGGATGAGCGTCGTAAACAGATGAATAGTCTAATGTTTAGCAAAAGTGATGATGAGGACGAACAACGTCAGCCCATAAGGGAAAAGCAAGCCAAGCAAAAACCGCGTCAAAAAAAGAAGCAGCAACAAGAAAACCCTGAGGAGAGCGACGATGACTTGGATGTCGAAGATACAAAAAAGAAGCTAGATAAGAAGCGTAACATGTTCAAGCAAGGCCAGAACAGCACGGATGAAGAAATCGCAGGCAAACAAGAGAAACCTAATAAAACAAAATCTGTTGAAAAAACCGCTTCTGAACCTGAAAATAACTTGGAAAATCTCTTCGAGCAGTTGAAAACAAAGCGTGCGAGTAAAATGAAACTCGCCGACATGGTTGCCGAAGTTACTAACACTAACATCGAAGAGAACGATGAACTCAATTTCAATTCGGAAGACTATCGTCAGCGCTTGTTAGAACTAGGCGACTCCGATGCTGATGATGGTGATGACGATATAAATGAAAATACCGCCACAACTATCACCAAACACAACACCAATAGAAACCGCAACAGACGCGCCAATGTAATCGATTCCGATAGCGAAGCAGAAGAAAATTTAAATGGAAATGAGGAAAAAGATGGGGTTAAAATTAACAGTTTTACCAGCAGCACTGGCGATGTTGTTGACAAAATAAGCAATCAAGCGATTGATGAGCCAACAACTTCAACTGAAGCAAACAACAAAAAACGTCGTCGTTCTGAGCACTCAGATGCAGAGGAT
This sequence comes from Dichetophora obliterata, assembly GCA_963920525.1. Lineage (NCBI taxonomy): Eukaryota > Metazoa > Arthropoda > Insecta > Diptera > Sciomyzidae > Dichetophora > Dichetophora obliterata. Next base: position 186,221,816 of record OY986435.1, on the reverse strand, counting down.
GATGATGTCAACTCTGATGATGAGGAAACACTCTTCATAAAGCGCAAAAAGCCATCGAAAGAGGAACAACTACGTGCCATCACGGGTGAGGAGCCGTCTAAGCGTCGTCGTATCGCTATCATCGATGACGACGATGACGACAATGACTTCTAATAATGGCAAAATTCATTGACTTTTGGCTCTTCTTTCACACTTAAATGCTGCTGCTTTACCCACTCTTACTTATTTCCTTCCGACTGATACTTTATAGCATCGTTGTTGTCATAATTTAATTGAGTGCAGGATTTTGTTTGTCACCAAATCGTGTCATGTTGTGTCATGCGATGTCTGAAAGAAGAGTCAACATTTGAAGTTTCAGCTGCTTTTCATGGGTGTCAATATATTTTTGCCGTTTAGTTTTAAGCATCATCGGATTTCAAATTGCATTTTTTATTTACTGTCTTTAATTTTAATTTGCTTTTTATTAATTTTCAATAAATGTGTCTGAATTTTATTTATGGCTTTGTTGTTTGGCAACTGATTAAAATGTGAGAGAGGATGTGTTAATTAAAAAATATATCCTATAAATACCAAATTTTCATTATAAATTTTTTAAAGATTTTGTACAACTCCTTTTTTTAAATCTCTTTAGCTGATTTCTAATAACCAGAAAAAACAATCACATCGCACAGTGCGGTCATTCCATTCATTTAAGTTAGCTAAGAAAATTTTCAAAAATGGTTGAAAGCAGTCAGTCCTCAGAGGCATCTCCCTTGAATATCTATTAATTTTTTTATAAGATTTTGTATGGGAGGTACATACAAAAGGAGACCTATCTTAACGAAACTCGGTCCAAAGGCTTGGTAAATAGCGTAATAGACGTGCACTTAAAATGATCGAAATCGGTAAGACCCTAGGGGGACCTCGTTTGTACTTACATTAATTTTTTACATAATTTTGTATGGGAGGTACATACAAAAGTTGGTTGATTTTAACGAAACTCGGTCAGAAGGCTATACAAAGATCATCAACTAATTACATAAACTTCTCAGCTTCTTTATCAATAACTACCTTTGACTTCGATTTGATAGTTCTTTTGGATGCTAGGAGAAGAACAGATGTCAGCAACAATATTTTCATTAAATCTGTATAAGACTTAATTCTCGAGCATTTATGGGTATGGTTAAGTTGATTTTTTTCTAAATTTCTTGGGCCTTGCTGCCTCTTCAGACAATGTTCCAATTGATAAGGAAAATGCTGAAATAACTTCAAACCCGTGTGAAAGACCCTTAATAAACACGCTCAGCCTAAAAAAACCAGCCATATATATTATACAACTGTTTCTTTTAATAACAATTTGAAGTTATTCAGATCTTTGTGGCAGCCACTTGCCTAAACTGGGAGAGGGTCGAAATTTCCCTTACAAAAATTGCCCTTTACAAAATTCACCCTCACAACATTTCCATTTCCAAAAGTGTCCCTTTTTAAAATTTCCCTTTTTTTAAATTGTACTTTATGAAATTACCTTTTACAAAATTGCCCCTTTTACGAAAAACAGCGCACTTTTCCACAGTATCAAACAATTATTTTTTAATTTATTTTTTCTACAATTTCGTAAAGGTTAATTTTGTAAAGGGAAATTTTAGGGCAGGGGAAATTTTGTAAAAGACAATTTTAAAAAAGGGCAATTTTGTAAAGTAAAATTTTGTCAATGAAATTTTGTATGAGGGCAATTTCGACCCCAACCCGCCAAAACTCAATATAAGTTATAGAAAATTTTTCAATCAAAGTTTTGCTTGTGCCAGTTATCTGAGCTTAAATCAGCGTTATAGAAAAGGGGTCGTCCATAAACTACGTTACCAATTTAGGGAGGGAGGTGTTTTGAAATGCACTGCGATAAGTAACGGTAGGGGGGGGGGGAGGTGTTTAGATATTGTAACGTTACCAAAAATTAAAAAAAATCTACGAAAAACTTCTAATTAATAACACAATCATTTCAAAAATTTTTAACTTTACATGTTTATGTTTGATCGTCTAAATTGATAGTTAACTTTTGTTTCAACGATTTCTTCCACCACCTTTTCCCTCGACACAGGAACGTTTTGGTATTCCTTCACCATCTCAGCACACGTCTGAAAAATTTGGGTCTTTGCTTTTGCGACAGGCTTTGACGTTAGGGCCTGAATGTTTTTGATCAAAGGAGATACCGTATGACATGTACTGTCCTTCTCAGAAAGAAGAAATCGGTTCAAGGTCGTGTCCTACCTGCGGCTTGTATTTCGTTTTTAAAACTTGTATGAATTGCCATAAGTTTGTATTATATCGTTTACAATAAATCGGAATAAAAAATACTATTTAAATAAATCAATTTTGTGCAGCTAAACTTGGTGCAGCTCGGGTGCAGCCTTTAAGAGTACTCTGTCAAAGACCAGGTGAATTTCTTTGCGTTAGAAATGAGGATTCACCTGAATGGGTCGACATAGAATCCGATGAAAAATTCTATTTTGAAGAATCCTCAACAAAGCTACCAGCTTCTTCTATCCCAGTGATTGAGAGCATCGAATCTTGGATCGCAGATGGAATAGCTTTTACATTAATTATTGATTTTTTTCCAATTGTTCCTTTAATGTATCTAGTCATACTAGTCACTAATACTAGTGAAAATTTTCAGAGCTAGTCAAAATATATAATCATTGGAATGAATTAATTTCATATGTCACGTTACTTTATGGAGGGAGGGGTTTTGAAAAGCACTGCGAAAAGTAACGCAGGGGGTGGAGGGGGGGTAAAAAAACCGGAAAATCAGTAACGTAGTTTATGGACGACCCCAAAAGTCCTTAGCTGTGTTTCCGTAGTTAGAAGACCCATATCCTGGCTTTGGTTTTGAGACCCATTTTGCTCTTAAACTCAGCTTAAGTTCTTTTTTTTTTTTTGTTTCGCCTAACCAATTCTTCAGTTTCTTAAACTCGTACTTGCCAAGTCTTAAGCCCATGAAAAATCCAAACAAAGCAACACACCAAACGAAGCTATACAATCTTAAAGTGGTGTGAGGAGTACGATAAAGGTACAAAAAAATGCAGAACTGTCATTTTCAATGGCTGAAATATGTAAAACAAACTTACTTTTCAGCCGCTGGCAGCTTAAAATTTGACAGAATCACATTAAATTGTGACACTTCACAATTTGTATACAAATAGTTTTTTTTATATATGATTATATATTAAAACAAATCAAAATTGATATGAAAACCAATATTGTGCGCATCTCACAATTAAATCTTTTATCTGCTTCATATTTGATGGAGTCAGAGATAGAATCCCAACGCAGAAAGGAGAAGTATTTCTCCAAGTGGCTGAGCAGCTCTACATTTGACGAGACTCAACATTTTGCTGACAAGAACAGCTCCTGCTCAAACAACCGCTTTTAAGCAGCCTCCTCAAAAGAAGCAGCTGCTTTTTTATTTCTTCCACAACTTTGATAATAAAATTTATTATTTAAGCATCACAACAAATTTATCCCAAACCAATAATTTGATATTTTTACAAAATTCAAAATTACTTGGAAATGCCATTTTTAAACAGCCTACTATCATTATCCCTTTTTCACAAAGTATTTCTTTCTTTTTTACCCGCTGCTTCTTTTAATGTCTTAAAAATGCAAAAAAAGCAAGTGTCATTCCAGCTTAAATTGGAAGTCGGTAGCTGATTTATTGAAAAGCTCACTTTTTGAAACCTTCATATTTTTCCTGTTTAATAAAAGGTACAGATCATATTTAAGAAATTAAAAATATTTCAAATAAAATTACAAAAAAGTTTCGTCAAAATCAAAAATCCTTATTTTAAATTCCTTTTCGAACTTTGTTAAATTTTTAATATTCTTTCATACAAAATTTAACACTTTTCTCTAAAACTATCTTTTCGAAATCCAGCAAACCAAACGATATCAAAAAGTAGATAATTACTATCGATAACGATACACGAGACGATATCGTTATGATATCGGAAAAGTCCTGCTTTCGATAAAAATTGACATATCGTAAGCGAATGCGAAAAATAATCAATTGCGATATAGAAATTTCCATGTCGTTTCGATATCAAGATTATATCGTAAAGGTGATAACTTCTATCGTAAACGCTTCACAAGACGATATCGTTATGGTATTGAAAAAGGCAGTTCTCGATAAAAATGGTCATATCATTAACGATATCGAAAGCATATTAATCGTTGATATCGAAATGATATTGCAAATAATAACCATCCGGAGATTTGAAACTCCACCGCGTGCGTGTATGTCTATCAGTTTATCCATTCGACCAGCACAATTTTTAACTAATAGTCACTTAATTTGCTTCATTTAGAATGAAAGCTTGTCTTCGGTCGTGGGTTCAAACCCCAACCCCAACAAACTAATTTTTTTTTTGTTCTGCTGTTTTAAAATATAGGTTTTTTAAACAAAAAGGTTTTTCCATAAAAACGTTTTTTTTGCTAAAACATGTAATAATAACAGCGAACTAAAAATAAAAAATTAGAAATAAGAAATGAAAAATCGAATACGAGATCTCGGAATCGTAAACGAGCTCAAAACCAACACGAGATCTCGGATCCATACTAAATTCTATGAAAACACTTAGAATTTTTCCATATAAACTTTTACATAGAAAATTATATCAAACACATAGAAATTTTTCATATATAAATTATGAAAATTTTTTATATAAATTGACGTATTTTTAGCAGCTAACACTGAAAAAATAGATTTTATTAATATAATATTCTTTCATAAAAAAAAGTCCGACTCGTCAATTAGCTCGAAACGAACACGAAATCTCAGATCCATACAAAATTATATGAAAACACTTAAAATTTAAATAAATTAAAAGAACACGAGATCCATAGAAAATGATATCAAAACACTTTTTTCATACAAAAAATTTTGAAAAGTTTTTTCTTGGTTACTCGTCATATTAATATAAGCGTTCGTGCATAGGTAAGTCCTAGTGTCGTTTATTTTATCTAAATATCGGTACCAGCGAAATTATATTGAGAATTTTTGTAATGTAGTGATTGTTGCGATATCGCAGTGCTATCGTATTTATAAGATTGTGATGATATCGAGTACTTATTGATTATAGATATCATTTCTATATCGCAACGCTATCGTTATTATAATATCTAGTATTTTTTAATATAGATAAAGTTACAATATCGAAATGCTGTCATAATTTTATGTACTATCATGATGATATCTGGAAATTTGTAATATAGACACCGTTATGACATTGAAATGCTGTTGGTAACTGTACTATCGGGACGATATCGTGTATGTGAGTGTAAAGATATCGTAACGACATCGTCAGACTATCGTTAAATTTTTCTACCGAGATATGGTTTGCTGGGAACATTCATAACTTTCTTGTTTATTAAAAGGTGCAGATAGAAATGATAGTTTAGAAAGATAGGTTAAAAATCAAAAGCTACACCCAAAAAATCCTGTAATAAAAATAAATAAAAATGTATTTAAAACAAATGTAAATTAGTAACTTACCGTCCAAATAAAAATGTAATTATTTTTACTAATTTCAATTATTTACTTTTACTACATATTTTTTAAATACAGAAAATAAATACATTTTCATTAAAATTAAATGTTTTTTCATTTATTAATTAAAAAAACTGCAAAACGTTTTCTGTCACAGTACAAAGATTGCTTTTATTAAAAGAGCAAAAATTTTTGTATTAAAAAAATGCATTTTAAGAAGTATACTTACCACAGTTCTTTATCACGAACCTTTTGTAATTATTTTTGTTGAAATAAATACAATTGCTATCAATTACATATTATGCAAATTATTTTGATTGTAGATATGCTTTATTTAAATAAATGTATGTAAACAAATACTTACTACATGCAACTACTTCGTGTAGTATTAATTATTTAAATGTAAATTCAGTAAAAATATATTGAATAACTACATATGTATTTAAAAATAAATAAAACTACATAAACACGAAGTAAATACACATTGTGTAGTAAATTTTAATACAATTTTTTTTTGAGTGTAATATTACAAAAAAGTTTTTTTTTTTTTGTTATAACTTATAAAAATCCCAGTTTTTCTAGTTTGTAGGTTGTTTTTTGGAAAGTTAAGTTTTTTTGGAAGTTTTTTAATACATTAACTCAATGTTTTCTTCCTCTCATCTATTCATTTTTTTACATGAAATCGAAGGCTTTATTTAGCATAGTTCGAATGAGACGATGTATCGAAAATATCGATGTTTTGCTTCGATGCAACGAAAATTATCCACTCGATGTATAAATACTCGATGTATCGATGCATTGAGATTTTTTGAAAACTGACATATCTAGGACATTGAACCGCCATTTCAGTTATAGATGAAATATAGAGAAAATATAGAAGCAATGGTGAGCGAACAACAATATAATCGTAAAATTTCAGCGTGTGTGCTCGAGTGAGAGCACAGTAGTTATCAACAAAAGTGCAGAAAGAAGAATGTCAAAATCAGCTGTTAAAACTCGTTTAGCTGTGATAAACGACTTTCGAAAACAAGTTTTGACTAAACGAATTCTTAACATAGTTTAGCAGAAAATTAAACTAGAAAAGCGATTTAAACAAGTTTAAGTTTGCCAATGTGTCACAGGTATAAGGCAGTTAACCCATTGGGATCAGCTGTGCAACTTCCAACCTTTACCACAACCATCATGTACAAATGTTACATCAGACTTTGGCTCGGACATACCCATCTTACACACATACACATACTTAAAAATGAACCCCACCCCATATGTCAATTTCGCAACAATTCTCCCCTAACTATAACCCACATTACATCTCACTGTCTCCCTCTTTCTCCTACCCATTTTTCTCTTTTTAACAACTTTGACCCTACTGATCTCCTCTCCAACCCAACAGATTCCAATATTAAATTAATATACCGATTTTTACAATTTATTAATTTTAGTAATTTATTGTAAGTTACCGTCAGCGCTGTCAGCTAGTGCTTTAATTAGTTATAATTTCAATTACAACTAATAAAAATTAATAAAAATAATAATTTATATTGGAATCATCACATAATACCAGATGGTCATAGTCAATAAGACAACTATTGTTATTAGAGAGGAGACTAGAAGAGGGTCAAAACTAGAACTCCGGTTGGATTTCTTAACACATGAGAGAAAAACTACAATATAACTCGTTGATTTCATCTGCATACTCAAACTGAAGAATCTAATCCATTTTAAAAGAAATAAATAAATTCATGAGCGTTTTTACTTTTTATTATTCATACAACTTATGGCAAACAATATGGAATCTCACATCAAGTTCACCCATATTTCGGGGAATGTACGAAATCTGAATTATCAGATAATAATATAAAAATTTGACATAAAACATCTTAACTCTGAATACATTTGTTAAGTCTGATAAAGTTTTAATAAAATTCGGAATTTTTTTTTAATTTCCATATCTGTTCTTCCAAGATTAACTTACAAATTCAATTGAAAGTCCGAAACAGATCGCTCCCTTGCGTTTTAACCATTCTCTTTCTATAAATTCCATAAAATACAATCAGCTTTATTTAATTCATTCAATAGTTTTAAACTTTTATTGGCCATTCGCTGCTCTCTAGCCATAAAATAGAATTAATTGTGAACCGGTTGTGTTTAATTAAGTATATTTGATGATATTTATGTTATATAATTTTTATTTATAACATGTTAATTAGGCCTTCGTTTGAGAACTTCTAGTTAAAAATTCATTCAAGAACACAAAAATACAAAGTTTACAACTACTTAAACATACTTACAAAAAATACATACCATACATTGACAATTTCTTGTGTAAAGATACTGATTAATGGCCTTATTTTGTAAAACGCACGCAATCACCTCACTTGGAGTTTTTTGCCTATTTCATTTCCATATGAATTAGAACAAACAATTTCTCTCTCACTGAAATTTTTTCATACAATATATTGCCAGAAAAAAAAATTTAACACAAGTGACTGCGTGCGTTTTACAAAATAAGGCCATAAGTTTGTTTATGTGATTATTATGAAAATTATGTTAACGTTTTTTCTATTGACAAAACAAATATTTGATACAAATATTCGCTTTAACAATAAATTCCCGCTGGATTATTTAAATCAGTGAATAATTAAAAAAATTCTGATCTTAGATATTTATCCTTAATAAAATGTTCATTTTGTCGAATGCTTAGCTGGCTGAAAGCAAAGACAATAGTAGAGTTAAAGTGAAGTTAAAAATGGAGTGTACAGTTCGCTGAAGTCTGATGAACGTGGAAGTGTGCGAACTTCTTGTGGCTAGTATTTGTTTTTCTTCTAAAATAAGGTTTTTATGCTATGCCTAGAAATGAGCGCGCTTTTCTTAAATACTAAAAATCTGAAAATTTTTTGTTACTTTTTGTCGAGTTTTAGTTCAACTAATACGAATATATTGAATGAATGGCAATGCTGAGTGTTGGAAAAATTAAAAGATTATCACTAAATTTGTGGCTCACACCAGCCTCAGGCTGGATGTGGTCACCCTAGCTAACGGTACTACATAGTAGTAATTTTGGCGCCAAATTTTAAATAAACCTATTTGTGGCTTCGATTGAGTCAACCCAACCTGGTCAAAGAAGTAGCCACTAGCCACTAACCACGCCACGATAAAATACTCCATCCACGCGTTGCTGGTTTTGGCGTGCTCACATCCTGTTGTTTTAGTTCTTGTTGATTTTGTTCTTTTTGTGGTTTCTGTTGGTTTTGTGGTTGATTCAAAAAGGTCCGTAGAACAGTGTGCTTACGAACGGAGTTTTGGAATTCCACTGTTGATGGTTTGTACGCTTCGAGCTTGTTCTTGTATTGTGTGTATTGAGTGTATTGAGCGTGTTGATTGGTCTCAGTTGTCTGCGATGTGCTACTGCCACGGTTCGCGGTACCAAATGTGTTACTGCCTCTAGCCGATACACCTGCTGCTGCTGCTGCTTTTGCTGTTGCTGATGCTGCTGCTGCTGCGGATAGCGTTTGCGCAAGGGGGGACGTCGCCTGTTTTGGGTACGAGGAGGAGGAGGAGGATGCTTGTTGAACGAATTGTGTTGCAAAAGTGGATTGTTTGATGTTAAAAGAGTTAGTTTGCTGATAGTCATACGTTTCTATTGTATTGCTGCTTATGCTGTTGACCGATGATGGCGTTGACTTTGTTTCCTGGGGTGCTGAGCAAAGTCCTTGATAGTGTGATGATGCTCGCATGCCGTAGGTGCCGCAAGATGGTTTGCCAACTTCGTAGGGATTGTAACCGACGACGTTTCCACTGTAAAAAAAAACAAACAATTATAAGAAAAAGATCTGGAATAAACAACATTGTTTCTACAATAATACAAGGGAAGAGTAAAGAGAAAGCAAGTTAAATGCATTAACAGTTTAAAATAAATTTGCATGCTAAAGAAAAAGTGTCTGCTTTTGCATAAATCCTATTCTTTATGGAACTTGTGTAGAATGAGGAAAACTACTTTCGGACATGTCTAGGAACGAATTAAGTAGAGGAAGAGAAAAATCTCGTCACTCTTGTCAATTCTGCTGCTTGTCAATTTCTAGAGAATTCCTTTCTTCTATAGCTTCTCGTTTGCATTGCTTCTGCTATTGGCTTTATTGGCTTTTCTGCTATTGGGCGTGCGGACGAGTTGCTTAAAGATCAATTAATTTGACATTAATTTATTTCAAAAAACTAAACCTGTCAAAAAAGTTTTTAAAGCAGTCTCAGGAAAAACGATTACCGATAGAAATAAAGTTAAAGTATTGCTCAAATTTTAACCTGTACTTTTTTGAAATAACAACTTGGCGACGAGGGCAATTTTAAATTTCCGTGAAAATATGAAACAGAATGAGCTTTACGGCAAAAAAACGTTTATAGGCTCCTTTAAGCTCGATACACTGCGACCAACTTTCCTTCAATTTTCTGATCCCATCCGAAAAATACGTTTTCGGAAGGTCCTCAAAATAGACCTCTGTTTCGGTAATGAGGACCTCTCTGGTGGTGAATCTCTTTCCTCCGAGCCATTTCTTCAGGTTTAGAAAGAAATGAGGAAGCAATGAAATGAGGATGAGGAAGCAATTCGTACTGGAATTCATAAAATTTTGTCATGGGAGCTGGGCATGTGTGAACGCACGCATTGTCTTGATGGAATAGCACTTTTTCGTCCATTTCGGCTGCCGAGTATTCGCCATTGATCGTTCTTTTCGGTGGAAGGTAATAGATGTAGATTATACCGCGTTTATACCAACAGCACCGTCTTCGCCTTCTTCGGAGCACATTTGGTCGGTGAAGTCCACTGTTTCGACTGTTCCCTTATCTCTTGTCTGTAGTGATGAATCCGTGTTTCGTCTACGGTCACTAATCGACGGACAATTATTCTTATATTGGTTCAGAATCGCCAAGCAAAGTCACACGATCGCGTTTATGGTCGAAAGCAAACGCGGCACCCATCTTGCCGATAATTCTTTCATATTTTAATGATTTCGCAAAGTGTTCCACACACATTGCGAAAAATGTATAAAATGTATGGCTCGTTTGAGATGCCTACGGCCTCAACAATATCGCGCACTTTAACTCTGCGATCGGCCAACACGATATCGTTAATTTTTCGTTCCAGAGCGTTCGGCTTCACTTGCGCTTGTACGACCGCATCGGAATTCAGTAAACCACTTGTGAATCATTCCAATCGATGGTTCAGAATCCCCATGGTATTTATCAAGCCCTTTCTTGCCTTGGCTGATGGCTTTTTTGCGCAAAAAATAATGCTTGATGAGCACACGAAATTAACTTTTTTCCATTTTCCCCAAAAGTCACAAGATGGTCTGCGGTCAATGGCTGCCAAGCACAAATTAAGCGTCGCAGCGAGCTGAAATTTTGACAGTTGTCTTTTAACAGATGGTAGCTGACAGGATCAGTGTCGCATTTAAAGTTTCTACGCGGGAAATTAAAAATCTCACTAACTTCTCAAATTGCCCTCGTAGTTTTGATACTAATTACAAAGGCTGGTCAAGTTTTTAACTACAGCGTGAATCAAAGTAACTGTCGCACTTATATTAATACCAATTACACAAAAAGAAGCAACACTGCAAAACATATGCTGTTTTTTTACGACTCTGGCATTAATTGTACACTCATTGCATGAACCGTTTCAAAAGTTTTGTCAATAATAGTAATAATATTGCAAAAGGAAATTAGTGCGGAGATCCTTTGCCGGCACGCAGGTTGCAGTATCATATTCGACGAAAAACTCTTCTTTTTGCAAGCAAGCCACAACTCGCAAAATGATAGAGCATAAGCAGCTTGCATGGCAGATATTTCTAAAGAAGAAAAAAACCATTTAAAGATTTCAAAATGTTTCGTCAATCATGGTTTGGGGCGCTTTCTCCGAAAAAGGCAATTGCCTTCTTCTTATCAAGACAGGCGTTAAAATAATTCGGAATATTGCTAAGAACATGTTTTAAAAAACTATTTTATGCTGCAAGCAAATTTACGAAGAGGGTCACTTTTGTTTTCAGCAAAATTCTTTTCCAGCACACAAGGCAAAAATCGTTCAAAACAGGTGCAGAGCAGCTTTGCAATGTTTTATTTCTTTTGACGAATGGCTTCCGTCATCCCCTGACCTAAACCCCCTGGACTTTTCTATTTGGGGTATACTGCTGAGCAAATTTACGAACATAAACACATGACGGTGGATAAATTTAAGCGGCGACTAATGAAAATATCAGATGATATACCTGAAAACCAGATGCGTGCTTTCAAAAATAGTTTTAAATTTTTAAAAAGAATTAATGGTGAAAGATTCGAATTTAATGATGAAGAGTTATAAAGAATGCTTATAATAAAAAATCAAATTTTTTGTTTTTTAAAGTTTATACAATGCTCTTGATTTTTTGCATAAAACAAGTGTGACAATCATTTTGATTCACGCTGTAAATTAGTAAAGTTTGACTACTTTTGATACTTAGATACGTATATAAGCCGGATAGTTTTGTACTTATATAAATGGAATTGGAAAATCGAATAGGATTTTTAAATTGATTGATTGATTGATTAAATTATTTATTATGAAACATTATATTAAAAATATTACAGTAGTAGAATTCTTAAACATTTATAAACAATGATTCACAAAACTGCATTCTGTAGCTCAAAGAACTAGTGGCGAATGCAGAGTAGATACAATTTTCAAATTTAAAACATACACAGATTATACATGGGGTCTTATTATATATGTATAATATTAAATGCAATTTGTTATTAATTGATTAGAATGAGAAATAAAAAATACAAAGATTAGACAAGAATAAATTAAAAAAAAAAATTGATTAAATAAGTAATGAATTAAACGTAAGAAGCAGGCAAATCATTCTCGAATTATATTTGTATATGAAGAATTTGGTTTAAGTCATCATAGCTTAGCTTAAATAGCCACGATTTAACCTCCATAAGGAAAGCTTTCTTATAGCGAATACAGCGAATAATGTCTGGTAAGCAGTTATATAATCTTGGGGCTGTCGAAGAATATGAATGAAGGAAATGTTGTAAATTATGCGGTGGAAGTACGACTTTGTTATTATTATTTATTCTCAGATTGTAGCTTGGATTATTTCTGTTCGTCAAATGACCATTGTTTTTAAAAAAAACCTGTAATATTTTATAGCAATGTAAATGCTTGAATGGAAGAATCTCCAGACTCTTGAAAAGTGCAAAGCTATGTACAATTCTACTTTTTACATGTTAATAACTTTTGTGAGCAGAAGGTTTTTAACAGATAAATTTGTCTTAAAGCTGACATAGCATATCGTTTCAGTGCGGTGGTGTGTTCTGACCAATTCATCTTCGAGTCTACCAAAATACCTAAGTATTTAAAAGATGTAACGCATTCAATCTTAAAACAACCAGAACAAGTTATATGGTCGTTATAAGTTAACAAATTATTTGAATTGTAACACGTGTAATTGTCGAACAAGACCTTGTCGCAGTTGGAGTTGGATCTCATGATCCTATGAAGATTGTTGGCCATAACCAATTTTAAACCAAAATGGTGTGCACAATTTTTTTTTTAATCATAAGTTAAGAAAATAAATTTTGCTTGAACTTAAGTTTTGTAAACATATAAAAAAAGTCGAGAAATGGGTTTTTTCAAAGTATCTCCAATAATATTGTTGTTTTGTGACAAGTCATTTTCAATTTTAAAAATCTGTGAAATGGTTCTCTGTGCGAACTAAACATTTTGAAGAATTTCAGAATTTTTATGGTCTTCTTCGAAAACTTGGAGAATATAATTTTTTTTTTGTAATCGAGTTGTTTGTTTTTTTTCTAGAAAAAAATCTTATTACTTAAAACTTAAATAGAATAAAAACGCAATTCTCTCCAATTTTTAACTTTTTTATAATACTAACTGATATAACTGGGAAGAAGATTAGTACATCGGAAAGATTAGTACAGAAATAGGGAAGATTTGTTTTATTGTCTAATTAAAAGAAAACTTTTTTGATAATTTTGGTGGTTTAAATTGTTGGTAGTTTTAGTATGTTTCCCTGCAGATTAACTTTCTGCATATGAAAAAAATAATAGGTTTTAGAAAGTAGTAGAAAAACATTGCTTTAAAGGCGACATACAGCACATAATTCTGTTTTAATTTAACAGAAGGTGTTCGTATAAGCTTATCAAAGTGGATGGTACTGCAGAAACCCCAGAAGACTACTGATGAGTTGATGTAGCTATCAACGAAACAGCTGTCTAGTCTGCTTGGTGGTTTGTTCTGCAAAGAACATTTTGTTGTTGCAACCTGTTGCTTCATGAACTTATTTGGCATTAAGCTTATATATAATTATAAAAAATATTATTTTTTTAGAATTATTGAAAACAATATTGTAATTAAAATATGACATCATTAACTTTTCTTGTAAACCAATTTTGCTCTTGAGTTGAAACACTAAAATGCGTTACTGCACTGATTCACTTGTTTTAAAAAAAGTAACGCAATAACGCAGTAATACAAATTACAATCTTTAAGAAAAGTGAAAAATATTAGACAGCGTGTAAAATGTTCAAAGCGGTAAAATGTTCAAAGCGAACATTATTTGCTTATTTAAATATGGAAAAGGAGTTGCGGGGGAGTTTCTGTTTAGCATGAGTTTTTGGAGTGCTTTTGATTGTTTGCCATTCACGGAATGGTTTTTCAATACGATAAAAAGTTTTTTGAATGTATATAAAAAAGAAATCATCTTGCTTAATGTTAAGCTGCGCTTACTTATTTGTTTTTTCTTAATAGCCCAGAAGTTCGCGGCATTATTGACGAACTTTTCGTGATGATTTCTTGAAGGAAGTTTCTGCGCAAAAATTATTTTACTGTTTTTGTCATCAAAACAAGTTTTTGTCAAAATTTATTTTTTCCAAAATGTTGTTTTTATATTTTTTACAAAAAAGTCAAGTCTCAAAAATAATTTATGTGGAAAAAATACGACAATATCTCTTTCCAATCAAAAGTTATGGCTAAAAATCTATTTTTTCATACAATTGACTATCTGTAGTAATAAAACTCATTTTCTGTTTGTTTGTTTGTTTGTTTGGCCTTTATACAAATCTAAACGGCTCAACGGATTTTGCTCAAACTAGGTATACATATTAAAATGTTACATACTTAGTTTTTGCCACGCCCCCTCTGAAATTTTTCAACTAACGGTAATTTTGTTATTATAAAACTTTTTACTATCGGAGATTTTTTTTTTTATTTAATTTTAAAAAAAATCTGTTATTTTGACATCAAAAACATTCACATATCTTTAAAATTGGAGAAATTTTCAGTATAACGACTTTTTCATAAAACATCGTTGCCTAAGAATGAGAAAAAAACGACATGAAAATCAAAGTTTGGGTCTTTGGTCAAAAATTATTTTACTGTTTTTGTCATCAAAACAACAAGGGTACCAATGTTGTTTTTATATTTTTTACAAAAAAGTCAAGTCTCGAAAATAATTTATGTGAAAAATTACCCCAATATCTCTTTCCAATCAAAAGTTATGGCTAAAAATCTATTTTTTCATACCAGACTATTAATAAAACTTAGTTTTGTGTTAAAATTCTCTATATAGTTTGAACGTCCCCCATTTATCTCAGAACAGTTGTGTGTCTAGAGTAATTACAAACATTTTGGTTTGTATAAAATATTCCTTATAGTAATCTACTTAGTTTTAGCTGCTGGACTTAAAAAAAATTCATACAAAATATAATGCAAAGTAGCGGTTGTCAGCGCCTAAATTTTTCCACTCTATTACAACAACTTCAAGATATTCATGATTGTTGTAATTCTCTGAATCGTTCATATCGATAATTTCACACTATCGTGACTATCACTAGTTTTGGAATGACTATCGATGGTTTTCGATAGTATTTAAATATTCATTGACACCACTGTTTAGGTGTCATTGCCATTGCTGTCGAATTCGTTTGATTTTGTCAATTTGGTAAAATTTTTTTCTGTTTTGTAGAGTGAAGCGCAGGTGATGTTTCTTATAAATGTATGCGCATTATGTTGATTTGGAAAATGGGTGAAAGTTAGAGGTTGAAATGATGGAGTAGTTTCGGTAAAGATTTGTTTTAAATTTGCACAGCTCAAAACTGACGGAAAACACGCTCGCAGGGAGATTATTCCACAACTTTACCGTACGACTAAAAACGAATTATCACTACAACATTAGGTTCTGTGTGGCATCAAGGCAATGGTAAAGGAATGGGCTTGGACAGCTGACCGAGTGGACCTGGAAAACATACTGTGTGGTGGCGTCAGGCCATTACAAAACCAACATTACTTCGATTTCCAATAGAGTTGAGAGAGGATGAAATATTTTTATCCCCTATCAAATATATCGCACGACGTTAAATTCGGTCCAGAAGCACGTTTCGATTTTAGTTCCTTGACGAATTTTCTTTATATTCCTATCTACTTTTCGTTAACGAAACTTCCTCAATATTTAGAGTTTGGAACATTTGTATGAAATTTTCGTCAATAAAATGTATGGCCAAATCAGCATGTTTCGTCAAGGATCAAGAAAAATCGAACATGATTCATTTGAGATTTCTTCAAGACTGGAACTACTGGGAGTTTTAAAATAACGCAGTAACGCAAGACCGCACCAATACATTCGCTTCATGTTTATTTTTTTCTTCTTCAGAATTACATGCTTATTAGGTACATGAAATAAAACTAGCATCCAAATTGTGTTGCGTACCAGAAATGTGTTTGTATATCTGTTTGATTGCTAGCATTAACCTTGAACGGAATAGAGTTTGATAGCATGTTTGAAGTATTATACTGGTTAATTTTTAGTGAATGCTGAAAATTAGGCACTTGTTCAGTAATGTTTCATATTAATTAATTTTAAATTTGATAACAACTTTAAATAAATTTATAAATTTATAACTCATAGTGCTTGAGTGTTTTAAATCAGTTATATTTTTTTAGAACTTATATTTAGACTTGCCACAGTTGAAAGAATAAATAGACACAATGAGTTTAACAGTTGTGAGGGATGGACGGGGGCTCGAATGTTAAAAATTTTTAATAAGAAATTTAATTTTACTCAGCTGTCTGAACAGTTTAAAACTTTCCAAAAATAATTTTTTTTCTTTCATAAGCAATTAGCTTGGACCCCCACAATTCAAATTTAAGTTAATAATCGAAGAAAGCGTTATATGCTATCATACCATTTGAGCGCTTTTATCTCTCCCAAAACTTTAAACGCCACTTACTCAAAATCACTTGTCTTGACCTGGAAGACAGTATAACTATGACAGTTTTCGTCCTATTGGTTTTATTCAAAATGGATTTTGTAGAGGAAACTTACCTTTTCAGCCAGATATTAACGGTTTATTAATTTTTTTTTGTTTTTTATAAACAATTTTCTATTGAAAAATTCGCGAAAATTTTGTTTTTTTTAAATGGTTGTTATTTTTTTCTAACGATAAGAAGGACATTATAAAAATATATAACAAAAAAAAATTAATCCATCAAACCATTTTATTTTTGAAAAATTAAACAAAAAGCACTTAAAATTTTGACTTTTACACCAATCATTCTCCTTAACAAAGATAGTCAAAAAAAGAAATATTGGGGTAATTTTTTTACATAAATTATTTTTAATGAATGAAATATTTCGTAACTATATTAAAAACATTCTGAAAAAAAAAAAAATAATTATGCCAAAAAACTTTCTGTTATATTAAAAATATGTATAGTTTTAAAAATGTTTGCTCAAGACTAGAACAAATTTTTGCTGTGGGATGTTATTTTATTTATAAAAAGCTGTAAAACATTTAATTTCATTATTTGCTTTGTTTAGTGCCGGCCGTAGCCTAGTGGGTAGAGTGCGTGGTCCCTAAGCTAAGGAACTCCGGTAGCCCGGGTTCAAATCCCAGCTAAGACAGAATGTTTTTTCAATTGAATTAATGGCAAGCCTCAGAGAGTAAAAATTGCCATGTAAAGCTTCTTGAGAACATAAGTCGTTCGAAGTCTGCATAAAACACGTAGGTCCCGTTCTCGATCATTTGTGATCAAACATTTAATAACACGCACAACACAATTGATCAAAAGAAGCTAGGTCAAAGTTCTTCCAATGGCTGAAATGGCCAGTTTATTTAATTTTTTTATTTTCTTTATTTCTACAACTAAAACCACGATTGAGTCATTTTTGAAATAGAAAGTCAATATCTTGGAACTGATTTGTAAAAGAGATTAAAAATATGTACGCTCAGCTAATAGTGCTGTTCATATAAGTTCATATAAGTGCTTTTATTGAACATAAAAAAATTGTATGACAAATTGTTTTTTTTTTTGTTCATTTTTTATTCGTTTGTAAAGAGATTTCATTGAACTAATAATTATAATTTATACAATTTTGAAGAAATGTGAAGATAGTTCATTCATAAGGTTGTGGCACTTGAGAGAAATGCACTCTTTTTCTCGCCTTTGCTCGAACTGTCATTGTGCTTGTCCTTG
The DNA here is from genome assembly GCA_963920525.1 of Dichetophora obliterata. Taxonomy (NCBI): domain Eukaryota; kingdom Metazoa; phylum Arthropoda; class Insecta; order Diptera; family Sciomyzidae; genus Dichetophora; species Dichetophora obliterata. Next base: position 186,203,778 of record OY986435.1, on the reverse strand, counting down.
TTCTAAGTATTCATTTTCTTCATTTCTTTTCATCCATTCTGACAGTTCGACCGAGCTCGCTCTCAAGTGCTACAACCTTATAAATGAGCCTTGGTTACAGGGAAGTGGCGACTGAACAGAAATATTAATTCAATCAAAGAAACCTTCTTGTCTAAGCTAAAAATTGAACTGAGCCACTGCGGTAGAATCCGTCGAGCCTGCCCTAGCAAAATTTCCGTATGCTTTTACAGCTGTCCTCTTTTGTCAGTCATTGCCAATAACAGCTGTCAAAAATTTGTAAAGAAAGTTATTTTTTGGTGAAAATTTAAGAATGTTGTTATTTTAATTGTTTTCAAGATTTTTTGAGCAAGTTTTTTAGATAATTTATTATTTTAAGTGTTTTAAACTAAATATACACCAAAAAAAATTGCAGTTGGTGCAGTCGTTTTTCCAGCTTTTGTGTCTCCCAGTTTGCTTTTCTGATTAGGAAAAACACTTGCAACTACTTGAGGATGAATGGGGAGGATTTCGAAATTATATCATGATTCAAGCGCCAGCTGACTGCATTTCGGATTTTTCAACTTTAAGCGGCTGTACCAGGTCAGCAGTCTTCCTTATTCCTGTAATCTAAATGTTTTGCATTCATTCTCAAATAGTTATACATACTTTACCCAATCTACTAATGATAATTAGTCTAACTAAAACTACTAATTGGGAGCATAAAAAATTGGAAAGGCTGAAAGGAAAATAATGGATGTTGCAGACACAGCCTGCGATTGAATGAGGTACTTTTGCTCAAAAACAATTAAAATAACAAGGTTTTATATCACGCGAAACTCAGTAGTAGAACAATCACTTGGTGAGAGAAGTGAATATTCTATTGAAATTAAGCCGGCTTACTTTGATATCGTTGATAATATTATACTCAAATTAAAAAAGCGTTTCACCAAAAATGATCGTATATTGTTGGCATTGTCATAAGCTTACGAAATGAAGCCGGCTAGTTTGAAAATATTATGATCTGTAGGCTTAAAAATACCCTCTGATGCCGAGATGTCTGTCGCAAAGAAATATCTGGACAAAAAAGGGATGAGCATCAGAAAACATCACCAAATTCAATCAGTTTTGATACGTTGAATGAAATGTATCTAATGCGCGATGCGTTTCCTGATACTTATAATTTGTTTTGTGCAATCGAAACATTCGGCAACAGTACGGCGGTATTGCGGCGGTATTCCGGCGGTACGGCGGAAGCATCATTTTCCCGTGTAAACCAAATCAACAGAGTTCAAAGATTATCTTCGCAAATTTAATGAGAAACTAAAACGATTGCCTTTGTATTAAACAGCAGAGCTGTGACTGTAGTGGAAATCAATATAATACATTAGAAATTCGCTTTCAAACATTGAACTCATTTATGTTATATTAAAAGCATAGTACTCTGTTCAGTTTCATGTGAAATTCCACTCAAATCTCCATACAAAAAGTGACAGCTGCGAAACAAGTGTGGACATTTTCACAGAATGTTCGTCAGAGCAGTAGTCTGTTCCGCTGCGTGAAATTATCGCAACATGTTTCTGAGCAACATTTTTTCACGACAATTTAATTGTACTGCCTATTTATTTTGAAGTGAAAAGAGAGATATCATATGAAATCTTCCAACTTATTTTCTGAGTCTCTCTGAGAAACGTTGCCATAGAAATTCCTCGCAACAAACTTTAAGTCAGAAATGTCACGCAACAAAGAAATAGATGTTGCCAGCGAAGTTTCAAGCAAGCGAACAGAGTACGCAAGCGAATTCACGCAAGCGAACAGAGGCTTTATATGTTAATATACTTAACTTTTTTTTTACTAAAATATACATTTGAACAATAAACTCATTAAATAACATGTAAATATATAAAAAATTCATTTGAAAATATGTTAATATACATATATATATTTATATACAAATGTATGAAAAAAATTTGTATTTTTTTACTGGAGGCTCAGCCTGCTCGGCTCTTATTTTCTGGCTACGGGCCTGCACGAAAGTAAAAAAATTTAATATCTGAGAAGTTTTTACATCGCTTTTGTAGAGAAATATCGACTGTTATCGCGTGCCATTTCTAATATAATGTTATTTAACTGTCAACTTTTTTAGTAAAATTTTCTTTTGTTCTATAATATTTCTTGAATTGACTTTTTCAATAGCTCCTTTTTTTCTTAACCACTGATTTAGAAATCTTTAATTTATTACTATTCGTTGACCAATGACTCAAACGGTATATTTTATATTTCTGTGAGACACAGTTCTTAATTTTTATCAATGCGAAATTTATCTCTATCGATAAAGTTTAAAAGTGGAAAAGATGTATTCTAAAATTTTTGTAAAAATACCAGTTTAAAAAATGCAAATATTGGGGGTTGGAATTAGTTTTAAAGGTTTTCTAAGAGATGGCGTAACTATCAATAGATCGCATCGGGCACACCTGTGACTATATTCATTTCAAAGCACATTGTCTAAGCTTCATTTTTCAATATGTGTCATTCCACTGAAGTGTAAACAACATATATTTTTTTCTCTGTGAACATGTCGACTTTCGTTCCAACAAAACGCAATTTGCGGGAAGGTTTACTTTTGTGCTTCCATTTGAAGAAAAAAGCGGTTGAAGCACAACGCACGCTTACTGAGGCTTACGGGGACTATGCTCCATCGATTTCTACTTGTGAGTACTGGTTCCGTCAGTTTAAAAGTGGTGATTTTGATACGGAAGAAAAAGAGCGTCCGGGCCAGCCGAAAAAGTTTGAAGATGAGGAATTGGAGGCTTTGCTCGATGAAGACCCGTGTCAAACCCTTCAAGAATTGTCAGAATCATTGGGAGTCGACTTATTAACGGTCGGCAAACGCTTGAAGGCCATGGGAATGATTCAAAAGCAAGGAAATTGGGTGCCGTACCAGTTGAAGCCGAGAGACGTTGAACGGCGATTTTGCATGTGCGAACAACTGCTTCAACGGCATAAAAGGAAGAGTTTTTTGCATCTTATTGTCACTGGCGATGAAAAGTGGATCCATTACGATAATCCTAAGCGAAAAAAATCGTGGGGACCACCCGGCCATGCATCAACTTCGAGGGCCAAGCCGAATATTCATGGCCCCAAGCTTATGCTGTGTATTTGGTGGGATCAGAAGGGTGTCGTGTACTATGAGCTGCTAAAACCTAACGAAACCATCACTGGGGAACGCTACCAACAACAATTGATGCAATTGAGCCGAGCATTAAAGGTTAAACGGCCGGAATATGCCAAAAGACACGACAAAGTGGTTTTTCAACATGACAACGCACGGCCACATGTTGCAAGAACCGTCAAGGAAACGTTGGAGGCGCTGAATTGGGATGTGCTACCCCACCCGCCTTATAGCCCAGACATAGCCCCTTCCGACTACCACCTATTCAGATCGATGACGCATGGCTTAGCTGAGCAGCGCTTCACTTCTTACGAGGATACCAAAAAATGGGTCGATTCGTGGATTGCCTCAAAAGACGAATCGTTCTTCCGGCGCGGAATCCATATGCTGCCAGAAAGATGGGAAAATGTTGTAGCTAACGATGGACAATACTTTGAATAATATACATTGTACCGTTGTTTCTAAATAAATGCTCAAAAACCGAAAAAAAACCTTTAAAATTAATTCCAACCCCCAATAATAATAATAATATTTAGAAATAAGTTAATTCATTTGGCAAAAAAACCTATGAATCAATTTTAATTCATCTGTCAGCCATTATATGATTTTTTTTAATAAAATTCCAACACTGTTCAAGAAAAGCAACCAAGTCCTCACATTAAATTTTCGAATATTTCGTTTATGAATTTTAAGTTATGAAGGAGCTTTTGCGCTACTTTGCGTAGACGTGTGACAATTTTTACAGTCAGTATTGCATGGCAAATTTTAACACTTTATAAAAAGTCTTATATATTATAAAACTGCAAGCAATTCTTAACTAAGTTTTCAAAAATTTTAGTTACCCTGGTCCATAGTTGCACACATAGAGCTTGTTGTACTTGAATGAGTCTTTGTATTCAGCATATCCGCAACCAACTAAACTAGTTTCGCCCCAGACCAGCTATAATAATGAAATAATACAAATGTCAAATTGAAAATATAAAATCGAGTTAAATGACTTAACCCACCTGAGAGTAGTGACCAGTTTTAGGTGACCAAGCATCGCCAAAAGAGTATTTTTGTACTTCATTGAACCAGCTTTGAATACGAGATGGAAAGTCGCCGTCGTCAGCTTCTAGCGGAATGGTACTCCAGATGATTGCCAAGTTCTGACCCATGGTGAAACGATCTAAAACGAAAACAAGCCAATACGATGTGAGGAAGATAGAGAGAGAGAGAGAGAGAGAGAGAGGGAAGAAAATTGTGTTAATAACAATTCGAAAAGAAGATTAACAAAAAGGTTACGAATGCAAGTCGAATGAGTAAAAATAATGTTTATCAACGATGATTTGAAAATTGGCCACATGCGATGAGAGCGAGGTTGAACTTCTTAATCAGCATGACACTTGACGATGTTTAAATGAATGATCGATCAACAAAACCATAACCAGACATACCGCTATCTTTGTTTTAGTTTAATATAATTAACAATTTTGTGTTATATTTTTTTTTCTTTTTCATCCGGTTAACTGCGAACTCAAAACCAGCAACATATGCAATAAATTAATTCTTCTATGGTAAGAATTTTTTTTTAATCGCTTGCATATGAACTATATATAAAAATACAACAACTAAAAACAAGTTGTTAGCTATGGACTGAAGACTGTAATTAGAGACAAATGAGATTTTGGCCCACAAAAGTACAACAAAGTGGGTTAAAATGTATAAATAGAAGAAGGAAGTATAATGTTTTACTTACTTATTGTGCGCGCCGGATCATGTCGAAATTGACAGTTTTCAGCCCATTTTTGGGCGCGTGCCGCCAACTCATCGTCCCACACAATTTCACGCATGTTCTCAGCACCTGGCTGTCCTGGATAACGACCTGTGGCTACCATTTGTCTTAGTCTATTGTGCTCCTTAAGAATTATTTGTTTCTCGGCTTCTTGAATGCCAGACGCTGGAAAAAAGCCAATAGAGAAATAGCACATTATAATAAAGTTTTATTAATTACACTACCAGATCGACGACATAAATTAAGAAATCTTCTTTTTGGCAATTAGCTTAATTTATTTCGGATGTCAGAGGCACAACGATAAAAAAAAAAGAAATTAACATTTTCTAAGACGAATGTTTTCATCTGACTTCTAAGCAAGTTTTTTGAACTTTGCTGCTTGTTGGTCAAGTATTTTATTCTTATATGAAGTCATCGCTATATTCGTTGGAGAAATCATATTTGCATAAAACATTTGCTTTGGACTGCTCTCTGTTCATCAATGAAACTAAAAAGGGGCTACGTCAAAAAGTTATTTGCCTGCAGGAACCACGTATTCATATCGTTCTACAAAAAATACTTCTGTTTCATGTTCTTAACTGAAACGTGTTTATCTAGTAAATAATAAATGTTTTAAGTATTTAAAAGTGTTTTATCTTCACGCTTTATTATTATTGTATAACTGTTAAAGTCATGTTTATTTTTAAAGAATATTTAGTAACAAAATAAAACACAAGCAGCGAATCAAAAAAAAAAAACTAATTAAAATCTCATGCTTCATTATGATAGAGAGGTGAAACAAAACCAAAATGATCAAACCGTTTGTGACTTAACATGCTAACCTTGTTTGATATCTATGTTCTGAGCGTTATTGCCTATTGACAGTGTCATCGAGACCCATATTCAACCTCTGTATGTATGTCAACAACTTAGTTGCTGCTACTGCTTTCGAGTTTTTTGACAAACAAAAACAATTATAACACGCTGTGATTAGATTTCGTTGTTGATTATCACCGATAGTGTTTTTTTTTTTGCCATAACGGGTGGTTTTTTGTGATAACGTATTACATTTGCTCATATCGATGACATTTAATACAACTATCTGGTTAAAATTTTTTGAACTCTTTATTTAACGGCAGATTTCAGCATTTAGGAAAAATGTTACCTCAGTAAACGATAAAATTAAATATGCGTAAATTTAATTAAAATCTGTTATATTTCGGGCGCTATACAATATTTCTATTATGTATTTGGTCGAAAGGATTAATTATTCCAGGCCGTTAGCAACACGATTGCTCAAATGGTTTTTTAAAAATGCATTTTAAGAGTTTATTATTAAAATAAAAGCAATAAATTGCCAGTTTTAAATTCATAACTAGTTATGACACTTGATACAATTTTATTTAAATTTAATGCCAAATTTTGACGGCGTCTGTTATCAGCCACCCACATTTCTTGCCAATTCATTGAATCGCTTTGCTGTTCATTTCAAACAAGCCATGAAAATAAAAATGAAAGCTAAGCCAATTTTAACTAATAAAATTAGTATCTTGTCCAAAAATAAGACATGTATTCGCACAAAATGTGACACTTAACAGCTTAAACGTCCCATTTAACACCTTGAGCTCTTAAAATTTTAACTTAAACCTGATGTTACTAAGCGTCTAAAATTGTTTGAGTGTTGTTTCAAATCAGCTTCTGTTCAGACATGGGTTTCAACACACCAATAAATAATGCGATGATGAGCCCAAGCGCAGTTTACTCTATCAGCTTAATGCGTTGAAGCAATTGCGTCATGACATTATTTGAACTGCTATGAAACCTGTATCAACAGACATTTATAAATTTATAGACAGTAGTAAAGTAAATTTATAAAGTGATACGAATTGGGTAGCGAATTAAATAATGTGATGAAGTACGTCGGAAATCTAAAACATCAAACAAAATTAATCATTAGAAAAAATTATTTAACTTCTACTACCTAATATTTTTAATTATTTTATGATAAACGACAGAAGTTTGTAGTCGAGATCTTGACCGCTGTTACAAAATGGGTTAAGAGCTCTTATAAATGGTTTTTAAATTTTTATTTATTTCTAGCTGTAGCTGAGTTAGTTAAAAATTAAACACATTCGTAATGCAAGGGGGCATACAATACTTTTATTTTTTCAATTTGATGCAAAATTTAACACATTTTTTGGTGCTCAGACTTCAAAGCAAGCCAGCTGTACGTGGTTTTGTAATAAATATGGAAAGAACAACAAGAAAACAGATTTGACATGATTTTACAATTAATGTTTCACGGTTTTTTTACGAACTTTGAACTACGCCCTTTGATATTTGAGATGAATATACATTTTATACAATTTGGATTTTCGGAAAATGTTTTATACAAATTTTCACGCTAGTCAGATGAGCGGTTAAGGAAAATTTGCAACTTAAATTGTGAATCTATAGTTAACCAATTAGCCCATATTTTCTATAAATCTATTTGCAAAGAATTTTTGCCACTAAACGAGGCAGGCACTAGAAATACACGAGCTTTTTCTTGTGTAAACAAACATACATTCGCGCTCAAAAAAAATCCGACTTAAAATTTTGATAATAAATATTTGTTTTCTTGAATAATAATTGTAATAACACATTTTATCATCAGCTTGATTACACAGTGCAATACACCTCGGGGATCGCTCGGTGTGGCTCAGAATGCTCATACCTTTGATGTTTTAAATCACATATTCCCTCAAATCATATAACACTGCAGGGCCAAACGTAATTAGTCTGAAAAGGAAAGTAACCTTAATGTTATTTACGGAATATCTTTCATTTAGTTGAAAAGTTATCGAAAGTAGTGAGCTGAGCGGTAACGAACAAGAATTTCAAGGTAGTAGTGACAAACAAAATAAAAGTCTCAGCGTTGCATCAATTTTCTGCTTCGTGGTCAAAAAACCATTTTAAATCACTAAAAAGTAGAATGAAAGTATCCACATATAAGCTCATTTTATATACACTGACTAGTAGTTGGTTTTAAAAGTACCATATATAAATCAGTAAATCTGTCATGATAAGTACTGGTTATTTTGCTGCCATTTCATAGAGAAAATCAGAAATACGATATTTTATTTAATACGAAAATAAAAATTAGCTTCACGAAATACATATAAGTTTTCTTTTTCTTCTTAATTGATGGCATTCTCAATGGACCCGATATCAGAAAGCTAATTGCAAGAGAATAATTAAAAGACTTGCTCTCTTCTGGAGAAGGAATGGGCCTGGAACTTAATTGAAAATGTCATTTCCAGAATTTTTAGAAAGAGCGGTACTTTAATGATTATGAGGTCCTCGTATAAACATGTTGACATCATTTCATAAAAAAGGCATTACCATGCCCCTTAAGATCTACTTCTTGCAGCGTCACCTTAATTTTTTTTTTGAAAAAAATAGGCCACTTAGGGCCAATTTTTCAGTCCGAGCTTAAACTAGTCAAATTAAACTGAGGTTAACTGACCAAAGTTGGACGTTTAAACTCCTCTATATATGTAATAGAATTTTTTTATTTAAAAATCCCGGGATCCCGGAAAGACTACTTCATGTGTATTAAAATACTGCTGTGAAGAATTAGTAACTCCAATCCCTTTACTGTTTACTTCTTTGCCTAATTTACATCACGACTATCGCATAGTTTTAAATCTTTAATGTCTCCTTTCTAATATGAGTTTCTTTCTGGAAAATCCACTGTTACTAACCTACTCGAATTAACATAAAAATTATGTTTTTTATAGAACATTTTGAAAAAGATTATTTACATGGATTTTAGCAAAGCTTTTGACGTTGTAAATCACAAACGATTGGTCTTATTATAACATCTTGTTTAATTTCATATACCGTGAGTAGAATGGATTGAATCTTATTTAAGCAATAGAACACAAGCTATTATTTTTAAGCTCAAGAAATCACATGCGTTTCCTGTTACTTCCAGAGTACCTTAAGGAATTTATCTTGGGCCCCTTCTGTTTCTACTTTATATAAATGATTTGCCATCTTTCATAATGCATTCTAGCATCTTAATGTTTGCTGACGATGGCAAACTCTTTCTTACTTTTAACCTTCACCTGGCATGCTAATCCTGAGTACCATACCTGGATTCGTGGAGTACATACGAACCCCAATGATTAAAATTTTTTTAAAAATGTAAATATTGATTATTTTGTCTCAAAACAAATTCTGAGATCATCATTAGATAAAACTTTAAATTGTAGAAAACTGTCCAAGTTGAAAAAAAAAACTTAAGATCAGTGTTCATAAAAAAATCCGGAAAACTAAAAAAAAAATCAAAACAAATCAAAACCAGAAAGAACGTGGGGTAAGTACGTACCCCACGAGGCCAGGTAAAGGTTAAAAATGATAATGACGCTGTATTTTTGCAAGCCGACATTGATTATCTTTAAAGCTGGTGTACCACCAATTCAATGTACCTTCAAAATTTGTGATTATTCATTGGAGTCTTTAGATAAGGGCATCTAATCCCGGGATCCCGGATTTTTCTTAGTCCCGACAGTCCCGGGATTGCAAGGCCTAAAATCCCGGGGTTTTCGGGATTCCAAGATTACCTCCACTGCAAAAAAATTTCAAAATATTCCAACAATAAATTCAATGATACTAGTTAAGAACAAATTTATGTGATTTTAAAAAATTTTTATATAAAGACCTTTCTTAAACTGTCTACACGAAAAAACTCAAGGGGCCTTACCAATAGCTTTTTTAATGCCAACTCTCAATTTAGTGTAAGCTTTTTGACAACAAATACTATAGAAATAATGTCAGAAAAGCTCACACTAAATTTGGAGTAGGTATTAAATCGGCTATTGGTAAGGCCCAATGTGTTAAACACATGATACTTCCTAAGAAATACTTAAATGTTATTTTAATTATACAAGAAAAAAAAAACCCGTATTAATTAGAATTAATAATTAATAATTTATAATTAAAACTTCCTAATTAATAATTAAAACTTCCTAAAACAAGTTGTACAAAATATCAAAAAATTCTTACTTAGACATAATAAAGTTATTATTGTATATAATCAATTTAAATAAATTTTTTTTTTTTAAATAATTTTATGAACATGTCAAAAAATTTAATGATGCTACCTGAGAAAAACCTGAATGTGATTTTAAAAAATTTCAAAATAAAAACTTTCTTAAACTAGCTGTACAAAATAACACAATATTTTAAACACATGATACTTTCTTAGAAATAATGAAATGTGATTTTAATAATACTAAAATAAAAAATTTTTTAACTGGCTGTACATTATATGAAAATATAAACCTTCTTTGTACTAACTGTAAAAAATATTACAAAATACTACAAAAAATTTACTTAACTTAAAAAAACTAAAATTTGACCTTAAAAAATTAAAAAAAAACTTCCTTAAACAAGCTGAACAAAAAAACACAAAGTTCCTATTTAGATATATTAAAACTACACTGTAGGCACGTCAAAAAGTCACACGAAAGTCCCGAGACACAAAAACTTATTTTTTGGTCGCAGAATTTAGTGGCATACTCAGTTTTTCCCAATCAGATCAAAATCTCGAGATATTTGCGATTGAAATCTAGTAACTTTTAGACCCACTTTTAGCAATATTTTCCTTATTTTTGGAGACCAAAATTTTTTACCAATTCCAATTTTGCTTACACTTTCAGAAATTTAGACTCCTTATGAAATAAAAACACTTATGTGAGCCAAACAATATTTATATATTTTTAAAGTTTTTACGTTCAACATTCAAATTTGGTCCAAGTGGGAAAAAAAGAGAAATTGCTTGACTTTTGAAAAATCATAGATTAAACAAGCCTAAAACACTATAAAATTTTTTTTAATTGAAGGTCAAATGTAAGACAAATATCAAAAATCTGAATAGCTCGAGACTTTAATCTCGGCGTTTCTTTAATTGTGTCTTTTCAATAGATGAAAATTTACTTACAGTGGTTATTTACCTATTCTATTTGTTTTAAATAATTTTATGAACCTTCTGAATGATCTAATTTAATTAATTTTTTTAATGAATTGATCTTTTTTTCCAAAAATAAACAATAAATGCTATCTAAACGTTTAATGGAAACTGTGTTTTTTAGTTTTTTTATAACCTTCTACAATGTTTGTGTTATAAAACAAAGCATAACTACGTTATAACTTCCTATTACGTCTTCCGAAAAATTCGTTTTCTAAGATTTGTCAAACCCGAGACTAGTCCCAGGATCCCGGGAGTGTGTTTTTCAAATCCCGAAATCCCGGGATGTCCGAAGCGTCCCTAAATTGGATGCCCTACTTTAGATAATTTCAATGATCTTGGAGTTGCAATGGATCCTAAACCACGCTTTAATATTCATGTTAATAAAATAATAAATAGAGACAATAGTACTCTAGGATTTATTAAACGCTTAGCAGAAGAGTTTAATGATGCGGCCTAGAGTTCCCTAGTGGGGCCTATCTTAGAATACGCTTCAGTTGTATGGTGCCCACGATACGGTTGTTACATAGATTGCATTGAATCAGTGCAGAAACAATTTCGTTTGTTTTGCTTAAAGAATCTTTATTGTAATACTAATTTCACTTGCCACCTTATGAATATCGGTTACAACTCCTTCTTTAAAAAAACGGAGAATTATAATAAATGCTTGTTGGATTAGTAAACATTTACGTGGAAAATATACTTTCATAATCCTTTTTGTCCTAGAAGATCTTTTGAGTTACTTCACATTAACTTTTGTATAACTAATTATTTGCAAAATGAACCACTTAGAAGCGCTTGCGGTGATTTTAATATTGTATCTGATGTTATATCCTTGTGAATCTATGGACTCAATCAAACATAACATTATAGATTAGCTGCAGTACCGTTGTTGATTACGATGACGTCCTCTCAAACACATACTTATGCACTTGGTGATGTTTCTATATGGATAAAGGGACTTAAGCCTGAAATGGATAAATTCTGTTGTATGTACATCTAAATAATTTCCGTGGTCCTAAACTTGTGGATCTTTAATTGTCGTATATCTTCATGGTGAATGTGACTACATTTGTCGGCGGTACCGTGGTGTCTTGGTGTTTAACTCTTGAAACACTACGTTGGATCATTTTGTAATATATTAATATGAGTGGCCGATAAATTCTTGTTTGGCTTGATGCCTGCGTTCACAACCGGTTTTATTTATTTTAAGAAAATTAGTGTAGTAAAGTTTTCCTAGTTTGTCTAGTAACCACCCTGTCAAGCCAGGATCCCACCGATTTCACGAAGACAGAACGATATATAATATATGTGTACTTATTGACAATTTTTGGAATAGATTTTTGGCATGGCATGATGATTTTTGGCATGACACTGAAGAAAATAAGAAGATATTCTTTATAGTTTTTGAGTTGTGACACAAAATCTTGTAAAAATTTGGTTGGGAAATAACATATTTTTAATATTTCATCCCATTAAGTCATTAAGAGGTGGTTTTTATGACCTATAATATTCAAGGCAATTCTTTGGAAAACTTTTCTCTACATTACTTTCTCTAAAGAAAGTATACACAAAAAATTAGCCGTTTGTTAGTTAAGCAGTTACAAAGACATATGATGAATAGAGCAACCTTAAAAACCTTATTAAAAAAAAACAGAGAATAAATTTTCGAAACACTTTGGCAAATTGTCTCTATTTGAGGTATAATTTTTTTCTTGTTGTGGAATTTTCTATGATTCCCGTGATTGAGGGTCAAAAAAGTGACGAGACTCGAAAAAATTTCGTGATGAAACTCGAACAATTTTTCGTGACGGGATTCGAAAAATGTACCCTCAACATCAAATCGCCGCCGAAGAAGTTTCACTTAAAAATTACGAAAAGATGTTAATTACCGTGTTTGAGCGATTTTATAACGTCTATATGAGCTGAAGAGTTCTCATATCTCAGAAAAAGAACTTCGCCAACTCCGCAACTTGTGATTGCATACTAAACCATAACATACAGAAAATGCTTTGAAGTATTTTGAGTACATTCTTTTTTGAATTTTTCGTTTGGCCTGCAGCGAACCATGGACTCCTGAGTCTGAACCAACGAGATCGTCATAGTATCCCAATCATTTTACAATCAATTTTTTCTTGCTTTGCACCAATCTAAACTAAGCTGTGCTGCTAGCAGTGGCTTTTTCACAGCTTATTTGAAGTTAAAGCATCTGTCTTAATTCTGCATCGATTGTGGTGAAGTTTTTTTTCGATCTGTTTCAGTTTCCAAATACTTCTTCCAGTACTAAGACTTCGTCTTCTTGAAGATTCGCGACAGCCCACTTCTATTGATATAGTAACTTTATTAACATTTCATTATATACATATATCCTTTTCGGTTTTTTCGATTAAAATTCTTGATCAACATCCTTTTGCCAAATAAAATCTGTAACATTTTTTCAAACATATTCATATCTTGAAAGTAAAATGTTTAAGGACCTGCCTTCCATATGTCGAGTTAAACGTATTTGAAATAATATTCAATTACAGACGATATATTTTGCTTCGTAAAGTTGATTGTAAAAATAAGTACGTATCTTTCTATTTTCACCGTTTAGATCACTATTTTCGCCGTCATCACGTTTTTGACAAAAATTCCCGAAAACGCTTTGAAAATTGAAAATGGAATAAACGCATATAGAAAAACGTACATGCATTACTAATTGTATGATATGCGTTAGTTTTCATAAAGTCAATGTATATGCGCAATAACGCTGGCAAGTGCATCAACTCACTAACGCAACACAGCGCTGCTTTATCCTTGTCTACTGCTGTTTGATTTAACTGTGACTTTAACTTATGATTCCTTGAGAGTCAGTCACAGTTTGCCACAGGTCAGAGCAGCGAAAAACTATAGCAGCCTGAGCTCATTGCCTCGGTTATTTCAATTCTTCGAACTTTGTATAGTATATGAATCTATAAACGATTCTGAAAGGAGGTTTTCCGCTGTAATCGTTTTTAAATGATGTTATTGTTACAGCAACAAAACAAAAAAGGCACAAAAATACAAATATTTATTTTTTATTTCGCAAATTAGTACGTTTACATTGGAGATTTTATGACTTTTTTAAGCGATCAAATTTCAATTAGCTATGCCGACTGATTTACTTCCCTTTTTGTTGTAATTTTCATTTGTTTATTTTTTGCATTTTGCCTCGCCTTCTTGCTTGCAAAGGCGTTTCGTTTTTATTGCCAACTCATTTAATTTAAATAATTATGTCTGCTTAATAATTTTTAATAACAATACGTTTTCAGCTTGAGCTGTGTTTCTGCTGTAGTGTGCTGAGCAGTGCTCCTCGTAATGATGTTGCGATCACACCAAAGCCCTTGAGACTTTTTATTGGCTGCATGGAGGCAGGTAGTATTGAGATAGGTACTTGAGCTTCATTAAAATTGGCAAACTTTAATGAAGCACAGCTAAATTGGCAGAACATTATGGCTCGTCGGTAGTCTAGATCTACAACAACAACAACAATAACAACAACAACAACACCGTAATAGCAACAAGTGCAGCAAAGCAACATAATATGTACGATCAGTTAAGAGCAAGTTTTCAAGCAACATGCGTAAATCCCAAAAATCAATGCAACGGAACGCATAACGCAACAACAACAACATTTGTACAAACAACAACATTATTAACAACAAATTGCGGCAGTTATTGTGAGTTACGTGATTTCAACGTGAGAACATTTTAAGTTTTGTTTGTGTCTCACCGTAAGTTTAAAGTGCATGTTGAAGAGTTAAAAAAATACAACCCAACTAGAAGTTGTTGCCACTTGGTTGATCTTTTACAGCTTTGCCCCATGTTTGTATAGTATTGTTCAAGGTTCGGAATTGACCCTGACCATGGATATAACCCATTTGCAGGTTTATTTCTTTTTTTTTATTTTGCTGGTATCTGGGGGGGTTTATTTTTATTATTGCTTGATCGCATTTAAGAATGATCATCTCTAGATCAGATTTCAGCAAAATTTTTTGAATATTTTTAATGGGTTGTTAAAATTGTTATTGATTTTTGTTTTCAACGAGGATATTTCGCAAAGTCAAGGGTATTACAATTACCTGAAGTTTTGGTAATAAAAGGTATTTTTTGATAAAAAATTATGAATTTTATAATATTAATTACAAGTGTTCAAATATGTGGAAAAAATCCTACATTAACCTATGTTAAAAAACTATGTCTTGCAAAAATTCCAACGCTTTTTTATTATTAACAAATAAATGCAATTTTATGTTTTTGATCTGTTTCTAGAACATAGTAAAATAAAATGTTTATTTTTTTTTTTAAGTAATCAACCAACAAAATGAACAAATATTACGTTTTTTAAACAATTAAATAATTTAAAAAAAAAAACCAATTTAACATTTTATTCTGAGTTACTAAAAAAATTTATATATACAATTGCGCTTAAAAAGTATTTAAAAACCGTATTTTCTTTTTCTCTCACCAACTCACTACCTACTTTTTGCGAAATGCACTTGAGACAAAAGTAGCTATGTGATAAGCGTGCATAAAACTACAGTAAATATGTCAAGCATGACAATTTCATACGAAGAAGTCTTTGAAGTTTTGCGAGGTTTGGACACGAACAAAGGTGCTGGTTTTGATTTGCTTCCTCCGGTGTTTTTTAAGAAATGCGCTTCGACACTTTTTGTTGCTTTAGCGCTCATATTTAATAAATCACTCTCTTCTGGTATATTCTTAGATGAATAGAAAACTGCATTTATATCTCCAATTTTTAAATCTGGTCAAAAATTTTTAATAGAAAACTATAGACCGATTGTTGAGCTATCAGTTATTCCTAAGATTTTAGACAAGATTGTTAATATGAGACTGTTTTCTGAGATCAAAAATTATATTGTAACGCAACAACATGGTTTTTTCGCGGGTAGATCAACGTGCACTAATCTTACAATTTTTACAAATTTTTGTATCAATTCTGTCGAAAATGGCTTGCAAGTTGATGTTCTCTATACCGACTTCGTTAAAGCATTTGATAGTTTGGTTCATTCGATACTACTGCTAAAACTTGAAAAATTGGGACTTCATTCCGTATTTTTGGAATGGATTTCTTCCTATTTATCGAATCGACAATTAGTTGTTAGAATTGATAACAAGTATTCAAACCCGATTGTTGTTAATTCAGGCGTGCCTCAAGGTAGTCACTTAGGTCCCCTGCTTTTTAACTTGTTTATAAATGATATTCCACAAATTTTTAAGTTCAGCGAATGCTTGTTATATGCGGATGACCTGAAAATCTTTATTAAAGTTGGACATATTTCTGACTGCTTCAATTTACAGGAAGACATAAGATCATTTCTCTTATGGTGCAATAGGAATGGAATGAATTTAAATTATTATAAATGTAAAGCTCTGACTTACTCCCATAAGAACTATCCAATTTTATATAATTATTCTTATGGAAACAATAACGTCTTCTTGAGAGACAAAATTGTTAAAGATTTAGGTTTATATTTTGATACCAAGCTTTCTTTTAGCCACCATCGTGAGTTCATAGTATCTAAAGCCTGTTCTCTACTTGGATTTCTAAAACGAAATTCGAAAGAATTTTTAGATCCTTTGACAGCAAAAACACTTTACGTAAGTTTAGTAAGATCTCAACTTGAATACTCAAGTATTGTGTGGGACCCTTTTTATGAATGTGAGAGCAGTCGTATTGAACGAATTCAAAAAAAATTCACAAGATTCGCTCTACGCCGGAGGTTTTCTCTCGAGAATATGCCATCTTACAATGAGCGTTGCAATTTATTAGGCTTGCAACACTTGTCGCAAAGAAGACATGCACAGAGCGTTTTATTTATTAAGCGCATCTTAGATAGCAATATTAATTGTCCGGAACTACTAACTTTAATTCCGTTCTATGCTCCGATAAGACCATTAAGGGAGAGTGCTTTTTTTTACGTTCCATTTCATAGAACTAATTATGGCATGAATGAGCCAATATCTAGATGCTTGATGTATTGTAACTTCATTGCGGATAACATTGATTTTAGTAATGATTTTAATCTTTTTAAAAGGAATGTCTTTGAAATGTTTAAATAATTATCACTAGTATTATATCATAGTATTGTATCTATTATTCTTATTACTGGTGGAAATATTTTTGTAATTATGAAATAGTCTGTAAGATCTTGATCAGTAGACTTTAAAATTTAAATTAAAAATTTAAATTAATTTATTTAGTTTATTTCTTTACAAATAATTTAAAAGTTACATTGGTTCTTTTCTGGAATCTTTGTTTCCAATAAATGTTTATTGGAATTTAAATACAAAAGTTTTCAAACGCTAATTAATTAGTATAGTTAAGTGTCGCTTATGGGTCGTTCTGATTGGGGGTCAGAAAACGAATTTTTTCATTATGAATTTAATCATAAGATTATTGCTTTAGTAATCAGGTATATAATTCGGTTTGGGGTATATAACTCGTACCTTAACGACTGTTTGTTTCGTCAATATTAATTGATTTTGCAATAAAATTAAGAGCCAAAATTTCACAATTAAATAATGAATTTTCGCACTGAGTATGGAGTATTGACGTGCAACTTCCATAAAAAAAATTAAAAAATTCAATTATTTACAATGGCCGCATTCTAGCCGAAAAAGTGCTCAAGAACTGTTCCACAACTTTCGGGCTGAATGGTATGCTCTCACAGAACATGTTCCTTGAGATGTCACAATTTATATAGCGAAAATATTTTATGCTACTTCGCTACTTGAGCACTTTTTCGGCTAGAATGCGGCCAATGTCTTTGCTCGGACACAAAATTGTATCATATGCTACATGAATCTTTTTGTTTTATAATTTTAGATGATAACACATCGCAACTACATGTTGCGATGCTAATTTTTTTAATTTTTTTGGGTTAATTAAAATCTGACAAAATGTTTTCAAAATAATGCTTTTCAACGTACAAAAATTATTAATTGTAAATCTCATTTGGTAATCGAATGCTTTTTTAGTATTAAAAAATAACAGAATTAGTATTTTTCATGTCTTTTTTCGTTTCTTCTGATCCTTATATCTTTTTCAGTATATTAAAAGGTCATATCAGTATGTATGCTTAAAAGTTCAGAGATCATTTAAGGTCATATTGTTAAAGAATAAGATTATACTTTGAATTAGTTACGAGCGATAGTCTAGTAAAGTTTAAGGTTTCAAATGATCTTTCTTATATTAGGGTCATATTCAGTTTAGGGCAAGAAATAAAATAAAAACCTTAACAAACTGTTTACTTTTGACCGTTTGTGTATTTTTAAGAGAGCGTTATCTTTATTCAGCTTTATTTTTATATTGCTCTTCGATCCAATTACTTACTTTATGCCTTAAATGCCGAAGAAACAGAACAGTAACGTTGTGTTGTTTATTATTTGCTTTGGTGTGGTTATTGCTCGCGATCGAAAACCTTAAACCGTACTAAGTCTACAAATGTGAAAATTAATAAAAAATTCATATATAAAACTCTACTTATATATGAAAAAAGATATGGGAAAAGATTTAACATAAAATATATTATATAATAAATTTTATTTTAATACTTATCTAAAATTTACGTTTCAATCTCACCTAGGACCTAGCTTCTGTAAACTTCATAGCCACATCACTTATTTATTTAATACTTTATTAAACTTTATAAGCAAATAAATAAATATAATGGCAATTTCATCCCTTGAAATGACTTTGACCGAGCTTTTTGTAATACAGTTCAAGCTTGTATAATGAACAATTTTGTTGAATGCGGGGACAATCAATACCCAATGAATTACTCAATGGTACGACAACTATATATATTTGGAGCAAATACTTTTTCGTCTGTAAGAATGCAACAGTGTTTGCATTGTTGCGATAAAAATCCCACTCTTGTGATAATATTTTAGAAATTGTTGGCGTGAAGACTTTATTGTTAATGCAAAAGAATTGTTTGTTATGTCACATGCCTTCTTGTAACAGCTTTTAAGCTGTGAAAAGTTTTTGTCATGATAGTGTATAAGTTTTTGAGTGTAGCACAAAAAATAATGATCAAAACATAATCACACCATTTCATTTTTCTATATAAGACATAGTTTAGGAAAATATTTCAACAACATTAAATTGGAAAACTTTCTATATGGAATGGAATACAATTTTTCGAAATGTAAAAAATGGCAATTTGAGTTTTTTTAGTTCATTTTTTATGCTTGACAGCTCATTTGAAAGAGAGATTAAAAAAAGCGAGATACAGTTTTTTAAAACAAATACCTTAAAGAAAGTTATTTAGTTTTCTCTTAAAATGAATATTTATTTCCCTATAACACACATTTTAAACTTTAAGATGAAATCGAATCTGATAATTGTTATTTAAGCGTCTCCAAATTTTATATCAACTCACTTAAGACATAAAAAAATTTTAATCCTGATTATGATTCTTTAGAAATTATACCAAAATTTTCAATAAAAAGAAAGGCACCTCCAATGGTCATATACTATATAACCAAAAACAAATCAGAACTCGTACCGACGTTTCACCGTCCACCATCAAATCCCAAGCATTTTTGAAAGGCAATATCGAAAAATATTTTGTATTCTTTTTAGTCGAATGCAGGACCAAACTTTATTTGATTTTACTTTTTTTAATTCATGTTGTATAAGTTAAAATCTACTGGGTAAGTAATAAAACGGGCTACTTGAGGTCAAAGATCATTGGAGCAAAAAAATTGGTCTCCTCGAAAAAAAACATTTTTTGAAAATAGTTATACTGGATTAGACCTTTTCAAATAAAAGTTTAATGATATTTTGTGAGCTTTAATATTCTGACATTTTCAGGATTGTACATTTGGATGGTTAGAACTGAGATCTCTTGGGTAAGTACTAGAACGGGGTTCTTGGGGTCAATGACTTTTGGAGCAAAAAAAAAGGTCACCCCGAAACAAAAACATCGATACGCATATCTTATTTTAATACCAGACTATAATGGGAGAAAATATGACAAAATAAGAAAAAGAGCGTACCCTAGATTTGGCAAAAATTATTCGAATTCGATGGTATAAGGTGCGATTTTTTTTTGCCTGTAAGGTGGTACGGTCTAGTAAGCATACGAAAATAAGAACTAGGGTATAAATAATGGTATCCGGGACTAAAAATAGAACTAACTTTTTTGTTAAAGCAGTAAAATTAAAAACATTATTACATGGTTTTAGTTGTGAGCTTTCTAGATCAAGTAAGCTTAAAGAAAGCCACAACAAAACATTATGACAAACAGTCTGGCCCAATGATAATTTTTCAGAGTACTTTCCATTAAGGATATTCACGATTCAGTGCTCTTGCCAGTGCAGTTGAGGACTTGTGCAGTTAGGTTTTCGTGAACAAACCACAGTTTTGATTGAAAAATTTATTGAAGTATGTCTTATTCGTAAAAATCAGCTGGTTGTGATTGTTATCTAGGCTAGCAATAGAAAACCAAATGTTTATATTTATAAACATTCCGAAAAAAGGTTTAACACAAAAATTTTTAATTTTTTAATTAATAATGCAATTGGGAGGTGCTTGCTTTTATTTTTGCCATACATCTTCGATTGAATGTAAATAACAATTTACACTTAGCGACGTACAATATATTTTGTACAATATACCTAGTAGTCAATAATGTATTCGACTCAGATAGCTAATACAATTTTTGAGCACGAATAAAGAATATTTTGTCTGCTTTAAACAAAACATTTAGGTATTTTTTTATGAGTATAAACAAACAGTCAAATTATACGTTTTACTTTTAATTTAATGCAATAAATATTTTATCAGACAACTAGTGTAAAAACTCTCAAATATTGCATCACTATTTCAAAACTGTCAAATTTTTCAATGTACACAAGTGCACACCTGCTCAAGTCCTCGAATCCTCAAGCTTAAGGCTATAAAAGTGCAAATTTTTGACGAACGTGTATTTTTTTTTTTTTGTAAAGTGCACAACAAGTCCTTAACTGCACTGAATAGTGAACGCCCCTATTATATTATTTTGAATTTTTGAAAGTTGAAAGCAACGTTGAATTTTTTTTCGTACGAGTACATAATGAATTACTGTTTTCAGCGGCAGTTTTTAAGGTTTAAATAATTCTTTGCGCTTATCATACATCAGTGTCACTCGAAAAATATTTTGTGTTTCTTGTTAAAACATCCTACGTTCTCAGAAGACCACCCATATGAGCGCTGCGTGCATGCATCGATCACCGACCAACCGCACGAATAAAGAATAACGTTAAGTGTAGAGCTGTAAAAGTGATGTCAGGACAAAAAAGCCCGCCATTAAATGTTGCACAAAACCACAATTTATTGAGAAAAGTATGCAAATCGACAGTCAACTTTGTCAAAACCCTTAAAAATACTCGTAAGGATATGATTTTAGGCAGGCACTAAGAAAAAAAATTATAGATCCTATATAATTACAGCACATTTGTTGACAAATTGATCGTTAAGCTGTCGATTAATTTTTCTGCCGAAATGTTGATAAGCAAAAACAAGATAAAACGTCAACAAGTCCAGAGCTTGAGTGTTGTCACAGTTATTAAAATATTGATAAATTGCAACAAGTTGATTAAGATTGTGTTTTTTAGATTTTTTTTTGTTTAATAAAAAAAAATTAAGTGCAACAAGATCGCACAAAGTGCCGACACGCAGGCGGATACAACATGTTTCGTTGCCGCCAATTCACGCGAATGGATTCAGGTTGATCAGCACACGAGAGACGGACGATATGGTTAATAATTGCCAACGCGTTAAAGTGAAAACCTTGAAAATTTTATGACTTTTTTTATATTAACGGTTTTTACAGTTTTTTTTTTTCTCTTATGCTGCGTTTTTATGTATTTTCTTAGGTTTGGCTGTAGATTTAATTGCATTATTAGCACGAGCTGGCAACGCCGCAGACAGTGAGGCGACGCGTTGCGTTGCTCGGGGAAATCAATCGTTCGTGTTGACGTTTGTAAATATTGTTAAATGGCAGCTGCATAGAGATTGTTGTCAGTAATTTTGTTGACTTTTTTTTCTAAATGCTTACATATTATATATTTATGGAACACTTAGCTGATGGCCTAAAAATTTTGTTTTCATGATTTCACCGTTGTTATTGAGTGGTTTTGGTTTATAGTTGAGTCGACTTTTTTTTTTTATGTGAAATAAATCAGCGTTTCAATTTGCTAAAAAACTCTTGTAGTTGATAGTCAGCGATTCTTTTTTGCTGCTTAAACTAACATAGTTAAAGCAACTGTTCACGCAGAGCTGTCGACAATAAGCTATTGCTATCGTAATCATAGCAATTGCTATCGTAATCAATTTAGTGACATTTTTTCTCAGGGCAAACTATAATTTTTTTGCGTAAAGCACTGGTTTTTTTATTATATTATAATATTTTGACATTTATGGCGTTTTCCTCGAAAGGTCCAGTTTGAAAACAACTAATCTATCAAAAAATATTTTTAAATTGACTATGAATGTAGCTGGTATGACTACGATAGCAATGAATTTTACGCAGCAGATAGCAATAGGCGACTATCGAAAGCAACAGCTTAGTATATGCCGCTGTTTTAGCTGCTTATCGCTTTAAATATTAGTGCGCAGCCTATGAAATAATATTATTTATCTTTAAAGTGCGAATCAGTGGGGCTCTTCCAGTGACTCAAATGGTGCTTACTCCTCGTTTGTCTCAATTGGCTCGATTAACTCAATTGCTCCATTGATATAATTGACTCAAATTGGCTCAATTACCTCAATCGCCGCTACTGTCTCCATGAAATCAATTTGCTCGGTCGAGACAATTGGCTCGTTTAACTCAGCTGTCTCGTTTGTCTTGATTGTCTCGAGTCCTTCGTTGGCTCAGTTAGTGCAAAAATCTCGATTGTCTCTATTGACTGGATCTACTACATTAATTCCATTTATATAATGGCTTAAAGTGGCTTAAGAGACTCAATTTAAGCGTTTGAGTCATGTGGCTGTCGATTGACTTAAGTGACTCGATTTATTAAATTGGCTCGTTTGACTTAATTGACTTGATTTATAAAATTTGCTCGATTGGCTTAATTTTCTTATATAGCTCGATTAAAAAAGTGAACCGTTTTAATTGATTCACGATTATCACAAGAGACTTGATTGGTTATATTTAGGCATTTGATGCGATTGTCCCAATTGGCTAAACTGGCATAACAACATTTATAGACTCAATTGGCTCGATTGACTTAACTGCCTTATATGGCTCGATTGATGAAAATTACTCAATTTGTTAAAATTCGTGATTTGTAAAATAAGAACGGTTGACTTAATTTCATTATATGGCTCGATTGATAAAGTGACTTTGATTATTAAATTAACTGGATTGACTTATATTACTAAAATAATTTAGTATTTAATTAACTGGCTACATTTGCACAATTGACTCGATTGGTTTAATAGATCCAATTGGTTCGATTAATTAATACGACTTAATTGGCTCGATTGACACAATAAACTTGATTGATATAATTTCGGTGATTTATTCGATTGGACCTATTAGCTAGACTGGAATAATAACATTTAGTGACTTAATTGCCTTCTATGGATCGATTGACGAAAATGACTGGATTTATTAAATTGACTTGATTGACTTTATTGTTATACATATTAGTAATTCTTTGGCTTGTTTTAATTATTTTCCTCAAATAGTTGTATTTATTTAACTTGTTCGATTGATTTTTATGACTGATTGGCTCGATTGATACAATTTCGGCGATTGATTCAACTTTCCTAGGTTTTCTAGACTGAAATTTAAACACTGATTGACTGACTTGGCTCGATATTCATAAAATTGACTCGATTGCCTATAATGGTTCTACTAACTACTCTGGCTTAATTGGCTCAAATGCTTGAATTAATGCAATTAATTTGATTGATTTATCTGATGCAGTTTGCTCGATTGACATAATAGAATTGAATGATTCAATGTAGGCGATTGATTAAATTGGCCCGATGAGCTAGACTGAGATGGTATTATGATTGACTCAATTGGCTCGATTGACTTAATTGCCTTATATGGCTCAATTGGCTAAAGTGACTGGATTTATAAAATTGACTCGATTGGCTTATTTCCCTCAAACACGATTGGCGTTAATATATCTTTCGACTTAATTTGCTCGTTTGACTTATTTGGCTCAATCTTTTAAATTGCTTTGATTTTTTATCTTACTCAGTTGCTCGATTGGCACAAGAGGTTCGATTAATTAAATTTATGCAAATGATTCAATTGGCCCAATTAGCAAATAGCATTGATTGACTCAAAGTGATCGATTGACTGAATTGGTTTAACTGGCTCAGTTGGCTCGATTGTCTTAATTAGTTCCGTGTCCTCTTACCTTATTAACTTTATTGAAAAACTATTTGTTTGCATGTTGTGACTGTTGTTTTCTAGAATTTTTCTCTTTTTCGCATTTAATACTAAAAAAGTTTTACTACCGCTAGTTTTTAAATTTTTAATTTCAACAATTCCTATTCAATGACCACAAATCAAAGTATTTTTTCCCACAGTCGTTGTTGTAACTGTATTTTTTTAACTTTTTTTTTTATTTTTTAATGTGAAGCGCCACTTAATGAAAGCCGCACGAGCGCGCTCAGCATTTGCAAGCGTTGCCAATTAATTAAGTTACAAGCTTCAGTTGTTAAGCTTATCTGACAGTAAGATGTGTTTAATAAACATAATAGCATGCAAAAATCAATAAATTTTATTACAGCTTAAAATGTGAAAAGCGGAAACTGTAGATATTTGATTAGATGTTAGAAGTATTATCGATTGTATTGTGATTGATGGCTGTGCAAACGAACGTTGTTGAAGGTTGTTCGAAGAAATATGGGTTGAGCTTGTTGTGGTTATTTAAGTAATCAGCTTACAGCAGCTATTTGTATTGTTGTTTTTGATGTTCAAGTTTAAATTTAACGGATCTACAATAACGAGAATTTGTATAAGAATAAAACGTGCTGAGAAACTATAAAAGTTCTTGGCTGTCAGCTTCTAGATTTTAATGATTTGTTGTTCAAAATAAAATTTATTTTATTTTATTAAATATTAATTAGAAATATGGCCTTTTTAATGTTTTTATTTTTAATTAGTAAAATCAATATCAATGCGTTTAGCAATCAACACTATCTACAAGCAGTTAACAAGCTTAACGCATGTTTCATATGCTAAACATATTAGCATATCTTTGTTTGTAAAATGAAATTTCTCTGACGTAAACGTAACCAGTTTTAAATCTGCCTATTTAATAAACGTTAACGAAGCTAATATTTCAGTCAATATTTGCTAAAAAACAGAAGACAACAACATAAAACTTGTCCTAACTGCTTTCATATAGTATAAGTTTGAAGCTTAATGCTCTATGCATTCATTAGATCTTTTGACATCAGGTTTAGTATTTGGTAGAACATCAGGTCTCTTAAGAAGTAAAATTATAATGCTGAATGACGACAAATGATATGAACTACTATTAGATATTCTTAGATATATATATATATATCAATGTTTAATCACAAACTAGTTTTAGATTTTGCAAAAATAACCAAAGACTTGTTAGTTGTTTTGAGTTAAGGATAGCTTTCTTCTTTATCCAAAAAATGTTTACATGTTTTTAAGCAAAACAATTTTAGGATTCTTGTCAAGATTTTTTAAACTTAAGTTAAAGTAGGTAATAGGTTAACTTTAAAAGAAATTTTCAATAAAATTTAGTTATTCTTAGTTATTCTTTTTCTATTCTTCTTCGATATTTGGCTTCTTTTGAATGCATTTCTTAAATACAGATAAGATTTATTTCATATGGCTATTAAATGTAATAAAATGTGAATTATTCAAATGGTTACCTAATAAAAATAAATCTATCCATTAAAATTGCTGCGATTTTCAGATTTACAGTACGCTTTGATGCTATAAGCTTTATATAAACTTTCAGTTGGGAGGTAATGTAATTATAATGTAAAGGTTTTGTAAATATATGTAGTTGAAAATTGCAACGCTTTATATTGATTTAAGCTAAAATTAAGTCTATGTTTATAAGATTATACATAAAAACTTGCCATTTTGCTGTTATATGGAATCCAATTCGATGATACTCTCTCTTAAAAATGTTTTCAAAATTTGATATTAGAAAGTTTTTTCCGATTATCTCTGTAACTGACAACATAAACCCTCTTCTTAAATAAGTTTAGTTTTTTTTTATTGATTTTAACACAAATAAATGTCTCATGAGCTTAATTGATAATACAATCAACTAAGGCGAATTGAATAGTGGAAACTTTTTGGATTTTTTCAAATGCTCTTGGCTAACACATTGAAATATTTAAATAATATTTGCATATTTATGGCAAGTATTTTCAAATAAAATTATATAAATGCATCTTTTAAAAGTCGACGATACACATCTAGCAACGAAAGTGTTAAAATAAACCTAACAATTAGAAGATATGAAACAAGAATCTCAAAAGTTTTACGTTCCAAATAAACGAAACAGTAAATAGAGATAAAAAACTAATAAATAAAAATTCCATAAACTTGCTCACAAAGTATTAGCTACAAGCTAAGTATTTTAGTCTTCAGATTAATATTGAGTTAAACTTTTTGTTTGCCAAAACAAAAAAAAAGGTGAGAAAGGGGGAAGAAAAAACAGCTTTAAACTTAAAAAAAAATTAGCGTTAATTTATGCATTCGCTAGTGGCACCTGGTTTTCATACAAATCACTTAATTTGGCAAATGGCTGCATACAAGATAAGATAAAGTTTAAAATTTCAGTCATGTGTGACGATTGTAAATTGGTTGCCAAGTCAAAAAAAAAAAAAAAAAGTTAAACGCAAATATATATATAAAAAAAACCGAATCTCATTAAAACAAAATTAGCAAACCCGCTTGATATAAAAAATGGTTTTAAAGTCGCAGATACATTTTAAGTTTGAAGATTAGTCTTTTGTTTTAATTCAAGACATTAAAGTGTTTTGGTATTTTAGAAAACTTTTAAAAAAATATAAACTTGTTCTTTGTAAGCTAAAACTGTGCAAATTATTGATAATTTAAAAAAAGATAACTGCCAATTTCTTTTCATGTCTACAAACGATTCATTTTAAAAACCTTTTAAAAGCTCGCTTCAAATTGTTTAAATAGTTCATAAATCCCATTAATTGATTGTAAAAAAAACATAGTAATACTCCTTTACTTAAACTTAGATATTTACTTAATACTTGATCATTAAGAGGTGTTTTTTGTGACCGTTAAAAGGTTTATATATCGCACGTTTCAAATATATGTAAAAAGCAAAACGTAAATGACCCGTTTAGGTTTTGTTAAAATTTTAAAACAGCCGTTTCTATTCAAAAATGGCATCCTTCAATTATTTTAAGTGCCAACGTAACTAACTGATGATTACTTCTATTGCTTTTTCTGCCTCTAAAGCGTAGAATATTTGACTTACCCAAAATCTGTCCATTGCAGGCGTATGTTACAGCGCTGCAGGATAACAGAAAGAACGCCGTTGGTAGAAAATACTTTTGCAATTCCATTTTAGTTGTTGTTTGTGTTGTTATTGTTACGCTATTTTTTATATTTATGATATTTATTTTGTGATAGCTTTTAATAAAAGACTATCACAAAACACTATTTCTTTCACTTTTGACACGCACTTTGAATTGGCTTTTAAATAGGAGAATTCCCCTAATTTATATTTTTTTTTTTAATTTTTCTACTTTTTCAATATAACTCTTTTCTTTTCTCCAGACAAAGATATATTTTGATGTTAAGAAATTTTGCACTTTTCCAAAATTTTGCACAATTTTTGAAATTTCTTAATTTCTTGTTACTTGGTAGCTGTTTAAATTTATGTTTTTGCCGAAATCGCAAGACGAAATCTTCAACTTCCACTCTCGTATCCAGCCAGCTAGACTTGAAGGCGTCTTATGGAGATCCGTGCCCAGCGATTCATGCTTTTATATCAACGAAAGAAATGAAACTGAAATAAAAACTAACCAAATGCTTCGGAAATTCGCCGACTTGTTGTTGGTGTTGTTGCCTGGCTGAGGTTTAACGGGCAGCTTTTCTCCAACTCTAGCCGTGGCCGATGATAGTCGCTTCGTAATCGTTTTAAGCCGTTGTTAACTGTTGTTTTTAACGTCTTCGGTTAAACACGATCGTTCACTTGCTGGCAAAATACGTTAGCAAAGAAAGCAACGAAGCTCAAAGCTCTGAGCAGAAGAAGGACATTACTTTTGCTAGTGTTAAGTAGATATCTGTGTTTATTTGTGCTTTGCAAGCTCTGAGTTTTGTAAAATTATTTTTAATATAATATTTTTGGTTTAGAGAACAAAGAAAAATTGGAAGTTCTCAATAATATAATAAAGCTTTCATGCATATCCGTTGCCGATAATTCTTTTTTTTTTCACAGCACTCCAGAACATCTTCTTTGTTTCGAGAACAGAATGAGCTTCAGTTGAGAACAGTTTCTTGACTGTAGGCACGCAGAAAGAACAAACCAGTTAAGATGAATCTCTGCTTTGAGTTTGTCGTTAATTTTAGCTTTAATGCAAATGAGTTACTTTCGCGTATCCATTGATTAGCAAACTTTTGAATTATTATTATTCCAAAAATAGTTTATGTTCAGACTTTGAATGGGAAAGATCGATGGGGATCATCAAACTAATTCATAACTAATGTGATCATCATTTTTTGATCAAAACGAAGCACACGCCAAGTATTTAAAAAAGGTGTTAAAAAAGTACATAGAATATATACAGAAATATATAAAAAGAAGTACACCCAGAAAAAACTATATTAAAAAAAATGCATGAATACGTTTTATTTATAAGAGATTCTAAATTAGATCAATCCGACAATTCATAGCCTGGTAATAAAAATTGATTTTGTGAAATATAGTATTTATTTCAACAAAACAAAAAAGTAAAAATAAAATAAAATTATAATATCTAATAATAACTCAAAAATCACAAAATTTCAGTAAAGGCAAAAAACTGTTGAGCCTGCAGAAGCAACGAACTAATATATAAAAAGACAAACTGAATTTTTCCAGTTAAAGAAGATAATGATATGGGCATTTCCTTCCACATGGACATTTAACCTCCATAACAGAGAAAAAATATTAAAATTTTTGAAAGTTTTCTATATGACCTTATTATTTATTATTATGTTCATTTTCTATGATTAAAATACAAATTCTAGTTGTTTGATAGTTTAAAATGGTCTATTGAGCTTTAGGTCAGGTTAGAAGAATTAATTGCTCTAACGAATTTTTCCCAAAGAAACAACAACAACAACATTTTTTCAATATGAAAAGGAAAACATCACTAGCTGATTTTATTGCAACTTCGGCCCTGCTAAAGGCTTCATCAGAAATCTTTGTGATGCCAACACCGATTTTTGTTTTGAGAGTACTGAGAGCTGATCTCAATTTGAATTATAAAAATATGGCAACAAACACGATAATTGGCAACAAAAGTTGACAAATTTACCAAAAGTTGGAGTTTTATAAGTATAATAAATACTAGTATAATACAAAATTGAATTTAATATTTTTCAGTTTTCGATTACTACGATCCTGAATTACATTTTTTATATTTTTCCAGTTCAATTAAATAAATAAAACTATAAAAAATGTGGACTTTTTTGATGGGAAAAAATTTGTAGCGAAACAATTATGTATATAAAGCAACATTATACCAGATATATTAAAGCATTTTTCATAAAAAAACTCGTGCCCACTTCCCATATTTTTTTCATATTTATTTATGCAGACAAAAACAATTTTTTTTTTGTTACGTAACGCGTCCTTTTTTACGTTCTTATGTCATTGAAAAATACTTTCGATCAATTTTTATTATAAGCAACATAAAAACACCATGAAAATGCCCATATAAAATAAATTTTTTGCAATAGTTTGAGATATTGATTTACTATGGCATGCAAATAGAACGCATCGAATATTTGTCAAATAAGAGTAATAAACATTTTTTTTAAGACAGTCAAAATAGCCCAAGGTACAATCAGGCATTGTATCTTGAACCATATAATAGCCCATGGTTCTTATGCTCATGGTCCTTATACCACAAGATAACAAATAAGCTAAAAGTTGCAAAGAACGTAAAAACACATGTTTATAAAAAATCTAAACAATATAATATTAAAGTCAATAGAAACTACAGCAGACCAATTTTAAAAAAAATGACAACACAATGGATCGTTGCAGTAATACATTTTTAAAAGAATTACAGTTTGAAAAAAGCAAATTACTAACACTGAATAAATGACCCAATAGATTAACTCAAGTTCTTTCTTCTTCACAAATAATAACAATAAAAACCCAATTAAAATTGAGTAAAAACAAATTATTGAAAATTTTGTGATATCAATAAATAGCCATTACGAAGATATACTTTAAAATTTTGATCCTAAGGATTCTTCCCTTATATTTTCTGAAGTTAAAAATCACTAAGATGTAGGAAACCACTAGATCTAGAGAAGATAAAAATACCACAAACGGTAGAAAATTCTCTGAGAAATGCGTATATTGATGTTCGAGAAATTTAAAGGGAAAATGCTTCCAACAGTTTTATAATAAGAAATCAAGAACAAATTTTAAATATCATAGGTGCTTTGTTAGAATCAGTTTACCCTTCAACTAACTATCACCCATCTTCCGAATAGTCAGGGGCATCCCCTGAGCGTTGGTTCAGTCTAATTAAAACAAATTTAAAACAAATCTTCACCGACACTACTCCATCTATCCACCCTCCAAATAACTATCACCCATCTTCCGAATCAACACAATACTTGCACAATTAAAGGGGGCATCCCCTGAGCGTTGGTTCAGTCTAAAAAAAAAACAGCTGCCCCCTACGATTCTCGTCGCCGTGTCCTATTGCCATGCGTATCGTGACTCTTCATGCCGATCGCAAATACTGCCAGCTCGGTTGTCTCTCACATGAGGTCGAATGGCACGTACGAGTTGTTAAGCATGTTATTGAAAAGTGAACAATATTCGAGGATTATCAGTTCTGTAATATTTTTAGGAACAAATTTTGTAAATTGTCTAATCCTGAATAGTGTCTTTTTCTTATTTTGGAAAATGAAAAGATGCTTGCGGATCAGTGAAGATGTTTGCTTTCTTGTTGGCACTAACACCAGTGATCGATTAATTTCTGTTTTCAAAACTTGATTTTTAATTTAAAAATCTATTACCGATTATTCACCTGAAAGTAGATATTGTTGTCAGATGATAGCCAGAAAGCTGGAGAAACATGTGATAATGCATCTGAAGCAAGTGTTACGCCTTGAACTCAGACAAATCAAGTTACTAAGCATTCCTCTCCACAACCTTCCCTACCATCATCAACAAGAACATAAAGCGTAGGACCGTGGTTCGAACCCGGGATGCTCAGATGACAGCGCTACCACTGGACTATCGAGGACGCAAAATATCTAGGGATATATTTAGATAAACGTTTATTCTTTAACGACCATATAAAAAAATAACAAATTAAAGCAAAAAATGCATTTGTTGAAACCTAGACTCAAAGTAATTTAAAGTTTTTATTTCCTTTCTACGGAAACCATATTGACGATCACTGAGCAGTTGGTTGTGCTTGAAGTTCACAACGTTGAAGTTTATTACGCTCTCCATAACTTTGGAAAGCGTAGAGCATAGCGCAATGGGTCGGTAGTTTGCAGGGTTCGTGGCATCACCCTTTTTAGGTACCGGCTGGACATTTGTCACCTTCCAACAAGATGGAAATACTCCTGTTCTGTAGGAGATGTTGAAAAGGTTGCACAAAGGCCGAGCCAGTGAAGAAGCGCACATTTTAAGCACAATTGGCGGTATGTCATCAAGACCAGAGGCTTTGTTTGCGTTGAGATTTGTAAGGACCCTTTTAGCTGCTTTCGTTCGAAAGTATATCTCATGCATTGCAGAAGATCCACCCTGAACAAAGGGCCGTGGCTGATTGCTATCCGAGAGAGTGGAGTTTTGTGCAAACAATCTAGCCAATAGGTTCGCTTTTTTAGCCGAGTCAGTGAAGATTTGGTCATTTTTTGGAATCGCTGGAATCGATGACGATGTCTGGTTCTTAACTCTTTTAACAAATGACCAAAAATTTTTCGTTCCTTTGGGGCAGAGAAGAACCTGTTCTCGAATGCGAGCTTCGTGCAGAAACTTTTCGCGTTTTAAAATTGCATTACAGCGATTCCTTGCTTCGATGCGAAGTCTTTTAGTATCGGTATTCTTGTTAGAACGCCAATTCTGAAAGGCTTCATCTTTGGACCTGACTGCAATCCAGCAAGTCTCATTAAACTATGAGTGATCTTTTGGTTTGATGCTTCTTATCTTATTGGGAATGAAAGACCGCATACCCAATAAAATAATTTCTTGTACCATGACCTCCGCGGCATTCACATTTCTATCAGCGAAACATAATTTCCAATTGAATTTGCGATAAAAATTATTTAACGCAGTCCAATTTG
This sequence comes from Dichetophora obliterata, assembly GCA_963920525.1. Classification (NCBI taxonomy): domain Eukaryota; kingdom Metazoa; phylum Arthropoda; class Insecta; order Diptera; family Sciomyzidae; genus Dichetophora; species Dichetophora obliterata. The sequence goes on along the minus strand of OY986435.1, from coordinate 186,171,301 downwards.
CCTTTCCATAAAACCATGCAGTCCTCTTCGGGGCTTTAGGCGTAGAGGTGCAGGGGTAAGAATATGGAAAAACAGCGGAGACGGTTCAATGGTCCGAGTTACCAAGAGGTGCGTTGACACTCACAACATACTTTTCATGATGTGAAGTCAGAAAAAGGTCAAGGATATTATGACTTTGCAAATCACTTTGGGGGAAGGTTCCCTCACTAGTTGAATAAATTGGATCGATTCAGCAAATAGCTCAACATATTATCCAACAGGTGTCAATGGGCCCGAGTGACGTAACTAAGCCGGGTTGTGGACATTAAAATCGCCTGCTACAACGATCTCACTACTAAGAAACAACCCCAAAATATACGTAATCGAATCAGAGAGAGAGGGAGAGAGAGAGAGTCCAGTTTCTTAAAAGTGGGCTCTCTTCCTATATTCGGACTTCTAAAAATAAAGCAGAAATGTAGCAAGTGTGACCGAAGCCGGAACCTAACCCACATTGAGCTAAACTCAGGTGTCCACGCACCAACGCAGCTTGTCCACGCTTTATTTTGTGTGGGATCATACCTCTTACAGTCTTGAAGAAGATTCTAGATAGGGCACGGAAGTGGAATGGTACACGACTATCAATAATAACGGCAATATTCGTTAAACCAGTCATGCTTAAGAACCACACGGAAAGGGATCTTAAACTTATGTCAATCCCTAGTTGCCCTTTTTTTGTTTGACATTTCACATTCCTACATGAAAAGTATACGCATATTTGAAAGAAGATGTCTACAAATCTGCACAAAACATTATAGGTCTCACAAAAGTGGTTACATCTTGTGGCGGCGGCCTTTGTAGTCTAGTGGAGAGTGCGCTAGACTATCAACCCAGAGGTTCCTGGTTCGAATCTGGGTTCGGGCATAGTTCTTTTCTCTTACTTTGTTCTTTTATATATTTAAGAATTATGGAAAACTAAAAATCCACAACTAAAAATTGTGGAAAATGTGGAATTACAACACAGGAACAACTAAGGTCTGAAAATGCTTACCGAGGTTAAGGCATAATACTAGCCTCGGTTAAAAGCAATTCAAATTGTCTTTCACGGTTGTTTCACCAAATTACTAATTCACAAATGGTTCTAATCAATTCCCCTAAATAAGTCCATCCCTTTCCTTTCAGGTCAAAGACCAAACCTTGTTTGTATAAGGTGCATGCCTTGGCTCTTTGATCTTTATATTATAAAAAATGAAATCTATACTATTATATAAAAGCCTTTGTGACACGCTGGATGTTTCAAAATCACACGTGAACCACTGAACCGATTTAGATAATGAAGGTACACAACGTTTTATTACTTCAACTGAATCGTAGTAGGCTATGTTAGATTTGCTACTCCTACTTTTCATGCCCACTATATGCAAGAAATGCTATATTGTTTGGTTACTGTCGGCAACTGTACTTAAAATTGGTTTTCACGCCCCGTTTTACAGCCCACAAATCAATGGAAATTATTTTCAGACGGTTTTGGTCACATATGACTAAAATTTAGTAATTAAGTTCGTGTGGTTACTTTCGACAGCTGTATTAAAAATATGCGTGGTCGAATTATGTTAACGCTCCTTTTTCAAAGGATAAGCGTGGAGTGAAGCAAAGTGCTCCAGATATAAACTAAATTAAGCTGAAATTTTGGATGTCGATTTATTTCGAGTACAAAATGGTTTTGGAAGAACAAAAATTTGCCACACCCCCTTCTACCACCCACAAATCAATAAAAATAAAGTACAATTCTTTTGCAAAGCATTAAAAAACTCCTAAACCGCTCATATGATTAGAATGAAAATGTATATATATAAGGGATTTCATACACGATAAATCTTTTTGCATACTAAGCGCAATTGAATTTTTAATAGGTTTTCGGGACGAATATTGATTATATCGAAAATCCACATCAACATAATTACATGATTTCTTTCTAAAGAATTGTTCAACTGTTAGATTTTTACTGAAGTTTATACTATGCATTCGAAAAAACAAGGTTGAATGAACGACGAATTGCGGACTAGATTTTACGCAATTAATGAGAGCTGTGCGCAATGTTGCCAGCCAAAATTTGGAACAATTCCCACGAAAAGTACCTTTTTCCCAAAATAGCATAAATTAAATACCACCAAAATTCCCATGCTAAAGGTAAACAAAAAAATTCCCACAGCAATTAAAAAATACCAAGAAAAATCCCACGATCATTAAAATTTACCACAAAAATACCACGCGTTTTAAAAATACCACCAAAAATCCCATATGCATTTAAAAATCCCACAAAAAATCAATTCACTTTTTTTTGGAATTTTAAAATAATTTTTGTAAGCAAAGGTCAGAATTTTAAAGTCAGAATTTTGTTCAGAAAAGAATGCGCTATTAGTTTTTATGCAATTTTGTGATGTCGACTTGTTCTTAAAACAACTATGCAATTTAATCGTTTATATTAAGGGTAAGTTCGAAGAAATGTATAGCGTAAGCTTTTAGCTTTACTCTTCTGTATACAGTGGCTCACAGCTTATTTTATGCAGTGCATTCTTTCAATTTTAGGGCTTTATAACAACTAAACTAACAGGAATAGAAAAAATTATATAATATCATTTAAAAGAACAAGATGTTTAGTTTACTAAATTAACTTAATTTATTGTAAAAATATATATTAAGTTGGCTTAAAATTAAGAAACCAGAAAATACTGCTTAATTTCATATCAGAGCTTATTTTATGCAGTCACTTGTTATTTATAAATTTTTCGTATTAATTAATGATATTTGATATTTTTATTATTTGGTATGATAGCCCTTGTTGTCCACAACAGATCTAAGGTGGTTTGGCATTAATGCGACCAGTTTTTGAGTGATAGGTGGCGAAATATTCGCCTACTCCGTTTTCAATATCTCTTTCAGGTGGTTTTTGTTTGAAATTCGATGTTTCCGTATGTTATTTTCCAATAAAGACCACACATTTTCAATAACATTAAGGTCTGGCGACTGTGCTGGCGGCGTGTTCAATTTTGTATATTAGCAGTTGTATATTAGCCTGGTTTGCACAATACTAGCTTTGTGCTTTTGATCTTCATCCTGGTAAAATCGGAAATTCAATTTTTTTACCCAGAACCTTTGCACTCTGCAACAAATTGTTCTTCAGGTTCTGTAGGTACTTAAATTTGTCCATTGTTGTTTCAATAAACGGCAACTTCCCAGTACCAGCAGCTGACATTCAGGCCCAAACCATGACGCTGCCACCGCCATGTTTCACGGTTTGTTTTAAGTTTTTTTTGTTGACCTCGGTATTCGGTTTTCGCCACATATAGCACATACCATCTGAACCGAATAAATTGATCCTCGATTTATCTGTAAAACTAACTGAATTCTAGTACTCTGGGGCCTTGGAAATATGTTCTTCGTTGTAGTTGAGTCTGCATAATCTGTTTTTGGGCTAATGAACGGCTTGTTTCGTATTACTTGGCCATGAAAGTTCTTTTTGCGCAAGACACGTCGAATAGTTTCAACACTTCACTGTTTGCTCAGGTCAGTTTGAACTTCAAAAGCCATTTTCGGAGCTGAGAGTCTCGGGTTAGCCTTTATCTTCCGTACAATATGCCGCTCGTCGGTTGCATTAAAAATTTTGTTTGGTGCTTCTTTGCTCTTATTGTGCAATCGATTTTTATGGACGAAGCGCTCGATGATCTTTTGTACTGTAGAGGAATTGATATTAACCATTTCAGCCATTTTTCGCTGCGAGCTGCTATTATAAAATAGTATATAACCAATTCTCATTGTTGTAGCGTTGTGCGCGCTCCTATTTTAAATAATCATAGAAGCAGACATTTGAAGCAAAAAAATCAGACTAAAAAGCTAACACAAAGCAATTATAGAAACAGAACGAAGGCATAGCTAACGAAAGTACCGTCAGACAGCGCAGGTGACGACGTTAGGTGTTTATGGAATTTTAGTGCCCATAATTTTTTTTGTGGTTTTATAGAGTTATTATGTTTTCGCATGATCAAAACATCGGTAGATGGCTGCAAGAGTTGGACTCGGAGTCGGAGTTTGAAGGAAGTGAAGGAAAATGAGGCCTAACTATCAAAACAAAACATGTGTTCAGGATTTAGATATAATTGAGCTTAGAGCTTTTATTAGTTTGCTATACTATACATCAATTTTTAAAGAAAACCATACACATTACTCAAGTTGGTACAGCACGGACGGAACTGGTAGAGAAATTTACCGTTGTATTATGAGCAAAAACAGATTTTAAGTTCTCCTTAATTGCATTCGTTTTGATGATGCCAGCAATCGAAGTGAACGACGTCTGACAGATATAGCAGCACCGATATCTCACCTGTTTTATATGTTCATAGAGAACTGCAAAGAAGTTTGTTCAATTGGTACCGACGCTTGCATAGACGAAATGTTAGTGGCTTTTCGTGGAAAGTGCAGGTTCAAAATGTTTATGCCAAAGAAACCTCATAAATATGGCCTTAAAATTATGTGCATTACTGACGCCACGACAGGGTACCTTTTGGATGCCTACCTATACTTGGGAAAGGACTCTGACAGTCAAGGCTTACCTGTTGAGTACCATAAACTAGGCAAACCTACCCAGGCTGTTTTGAGATTGATATCTACGATTGAATGCACCAACAGAAAAATTTGAAAAACGTAAAACCTGTTCACTATGTGATCCCAAAAAGAAACGCAAAACATTCCACATGTGTTTTGAATGCAAAAATCCAATTTGTCCAATGCCGCCAAAAATTGTGATTGTTGGCAGGTTGCAATTTTATTTTAATTGCGATTTAATCGCGCCAAAAACAATTTATTATTGAAGTCCATGTTTTTAAGTTATAAAAAAAAAGAAAAAAATTTTAAGTTCCAATATTTTTCCTAATTAGATCTCATCTTATAAAAGTATCTACGTTTTCTAACAAAATTCGTATAACAATGAATAAAAAATGTTATTGAAGTATGAAATTTCTTTTAAGTTCATTTTTTGTTAATATTAATCAAATAAAAGGTACAAAAGAGTTATGTGATGCGGTTTTTGCGTGTTTTATTATTATATTTATACTTTAAACACTAAAATTAAGTAAGGGGACACCTTGACCGACGTTAGGTGGTAGAGTGTCTAAAAAAGGCGTTAGGTGGCTAAGGGTTAATAAAAGTAAAAAAAAATTTTAAGAAAAAATTCCCAAATTCCTATGCAATTAAAAAATACCACGCTGAATTCCCACGCCAATTAAGAAATACCACGCTGAATTGAAAAATACCATATGAATTCCCAAAAAAATTCCCAAGGTCAATTAAAAATGACCACGAGTTGGATTTTGCCCACAATACTGGCAACCTTGGCTATGCGTATTATTGAAATTAATCTAATATGAGAAGGTTCATGACAGTCCGATGAATCCATACGCCAAATTTCGTTATCGCGCTTTCCTTATTTCTTAACTTATAAGCGTCTGAAATATAAACTGAAAATTTAAAAATATATAGTACTGCAGTTTACGCAATAACTTTTATAAATATACTCGCGCCGTGCAAGAATAATAAAAGTAAACTTACTGCATGTTTATGTAAAACGAAACGAAGGCTGAACGTGGTGCGAGACACGGTAAGCAATACATTTTTCTATACCAAAAAATATTGTTGCTCGTTTCTTTCACGACGTTCAGCGTTCGTTTCGTTTTACATAAACATGCAGTTAATCTATCCGTTTTCATCGAACGGGATCGTCGAGCACGCTACAGATTAAAAGATAGATCAATCATAAGTTGAACTTTGATGAACATAACTACTCGCGGAAAGCATAATCTGTAATTTTGTGCTTACAGAATATAATTTGACACCATCTGTGGTAAACTGCATAAATGACTTACACGCAGGTAAACCGTACGTTTTAAGAAATTATTTTTTCAATCTTTTTCAGTGCACTTTATAAATTTATTTTGAAATTATTTGACTAAATGCAATTAAATAAACAGATTATGAAATAAGATATTAAAATACATCTTTCTTTTGAGTTTCGGGAACGTGCTTACAAGTATAATTAAATTTTTCATTTTATGCCAAAGAGAAGTAGACCAGATGAAAAGAAGTACTTTTATGCGTACTTTGATACTAGAAATACAGCGAGTCAAAAAGAAGTAAAGAACTTCCAAAGAAGTAAACAATTTTGTATATTTAAAACTATATCATATTAAGTTTTTTTTAAAAAAAAAAATTAAAATAATCAGGAATTGTTTGACTTTTAAATTTTGTTTCATTTGTGTAACCTTGGTTGTGTGTACGAAAGAATTTGAAAAAACATTTGAAAGAATTAGAAAATGATTTCTCAATTGGTGATCGAAAATTCAACCAGCCGACGAAATTTGGTTTGAAATATATATTAATATATTTAAGAAAAAATTTCATTATTGACAAAACAATTTTCTGCAGAGTGATGAACACTTTGATATCGTTACCTAAATAATAAAATAGAAAAGTTCTTGAATTAAAATTTTAAGCCATTCGTTAAGCAGAATTTGATGATTCTTATCTACGCTTTGAATTTTAATGATTTTTGCGAACATTGGCCCTCTAAATATTAATATTAAATGAATTCAAAGCCTAGCAAAACAACGTGCGTGCGCTAAATCGCTCTCTGAATACAATAGTTTGGTTAAAATTAAACTGAAACATATTGTTGTTGTTCTTTCATTTAATACTTGTTAGCCAAGAAGTTATAAAAATCGGCATAAACACGCAATAAAAACAAATAATCTGAATATTGAATGCTTTTGTAAATCGAAAATAGCCAACATAAAAAATGTTGTACAAAATCGAAGCTTTGAACATTATTAATTAAACACATGAATGAATGAATGAATCAATAACAATATATAATAACAAAAATATGAAGGCTACAGTTGTTTATTTTAATTTTATTTTTTTGTTCATGTTTTAGAATTGTTTGGCAAAATGGGTGGAGATAAAACGGAAAATTTTTTCGTACAAATCCAGGAAACTTGTTAACAATTTAACGGTGCTTGGATTTAGTGGCATTAAATAAAGCCCGCTCCAAAATATAAACAACAAAAAATTTCAAATTTTTTAATCAATCAAACAATTAGATTTGATGTGGCAGCCTGTGTGGCCACATTGTAGCAAACTGGTTTTACTATTCTCATAATTTATAAATGCGTTATGATTTAAAAAGTTAAAAATTTATATTAAAAAAATGCTTAGTAAATCAACAAATATTTTTTCTTATGAGTTATGAATATTTAGAAGTTTTTAAAGCATTTAGGGCCGTTTTATTCACTTTTTTAACTTGAGAAGTTGGAATAACTTTGGGATTTATTCGATTTCAAAAGATATTCCATTTTATTCACTTGAATTCTCAAAAACATTTTGACATATTGAAGATGTGATATAACTTTCGTATTATAACTTTTGTCAACTTGTGATTTAAATAACTTCCAAATATCTGACCAGTTATAAATTTTAACTTGGGATATTTGGTGTAACTTGTGATTTTCGCTTCAATCGCAAGTTTTCACACGTTTGTGCTGTGACAACGAAATTGTTTCTATAAAAACATTTGAAGCACGTATTATTTTTTCTGACTAGAGCCGATACAGTTCACTATAACTTTTTTATGCACAATATTAAAGGTTTAGGTGCCGTGGTGGCAGGGGTTTAATTCACTTCTGAGACAGAATGTTTATTCTATTCAATTAATATTTATTATAAAATAAACCTCAGAGAGTAGTAACTGCAAAGTAAAGCTTCTTTGGAACACGAGCCGTTCGGAGTCGGCATTACTTGTAGATCTAGTTCTTGATCATTTGTGTTAAAACATTTAAGTAATAACACGCACAACAGAATCAGAAGAGGATCGATCAAAGTCCTTGCAATTGCTTGAATAGCACTTTATATACGTAATGACCTGTTTTAATTTCCGCTGATCGATGTCAGCTCCAAAGATTACAATCATTAGTTGGCCAAAAGCAACTTCGATGTGTAGCACTATGAAAGTGCTGTTATTATGTGCACAATTATGAGTAGTCGGTACCTACATTTATGCATTAGTTCACAACGTGGAATTTCTACGTGCAGCTGGAGCCATTTGTTAAAGAGAATATGAAGCTTGCCAATTCCAGTTTGGTGGTCACTCGATTTTCAAAAAGTAGTAGTGCATAGAGAGTAAATTAAGGTATTCCAAAATAAGGCACCATTTCTGATGAATCTTTTCAATTTCAGTTACTAAATTTTTGTATATGGGCCATTTTTTTACAAACCGTACAGATTTGAACAAAAAATGACGACCCATTTTTGATTTGCATGAAATTTTTTTTTACGGGTTCTATGTCGAAAAAAAGAGGCACGTGTTCGAGGATTTTTTTTATAATAGAGGGCGTTAAAAGTTTGAGATTTTCGTGATTTTTGTCTTGGAGACTAATTTTCAAAAATTTATAACTTCGGCTCTGTTTAAGCCAGATACAACTTTTATGTTTCTTCTGTTGTTTGTTTTATGAATTATACAATAGATGGAAAGAAATAAAATAAATTAACTTTTTATAAAAAATTTAGTAAACTGTTTTTTTAATTCCTTTGTAAAATTTTTTATTAAAAAAAATATCCTAACTTTCATACCTTGCACACGATTTCTTTTTTTGTTAAATAAAATATTTTCTATCTGTTTTTCAAATCCCGGTACTCATAACGGGATCCCCGAATTCTATATTAGTAGTTCCGAAATTGCTTTTGAGTCCCGAAATTGGAAGCCCTAGACCCTACATAATTTATATTATATTATAATACAGAGAACAACAATATGAGGCGAGAATATGAGGCTTACATTACAACTGTCGCGCTGATGTCAGGTATCGCGCGAGTTTATTTAATTTTTTTGCAATAGTAATAATCATTTCTCCATCGATAAAAAAATTGTTTTCTATGTAAAATTTGACGTAAAATACGATGGTTATGTTTAAGATTGGTTAAAATTTATTTAAAAATTTAAATTGCGTATAAGAATATGACATTTTTCATAAATTTTTTTGAAACTATTTTTTCTTAAAATTTACTTTATTATCTTTTAATTGAAACAAAAAAGTTGTCTTTAGCTTAAGCAGAACCGAAGTTATGAATTTTTGAAAATTAGTCTCCAAGGCAAAAATCACGAAAATCTCAAACTTTTAACGCCCTCTATTATCAAAAAAAAAAAAAAAAAATCCTCAAACACGTAAATATTATTTTGACGAAGAGAAACGTAAAATAAAACAATACATTTTTATAAAATAAAACAATACATTCTTTTAGAAATATTTTTATTAAACTACATATAAAGCATGCTTCGTTATTAAACGAAATGAATTAAAACATATCTTAATTCGAAACACCGTCAACTGAAAACCTCCATTGTTTGGAAATCACTTTGTTTTATTCCGCACACACATATTTTAATAACAAAATATTTTTTTGACATTTCGTTGCCTTCAACCTCAACAAATTTCTATTTCATTAGTTATAAAAGTCATTTCTTTTCTCATTTCCCATCAAATATCAAAAAATTCCCTGGGATGTTTTATAACTTAAGTATTTATAACTTGACTTAACTTAAACATATTCACTTCAACATACAACATCAACAATTTCAACTTTAACTGAATGAAGTGAAATTTTAACTTTTTTCATTGAAACAACATTTTTGAATGAAATTGTCAATAACTGAAAAGCAGATAGAACAAAGTTATTGATGCAGCTGTGTTTCACGCACAAAGCACTATAAACATAAAAAATCTAGATCTTCTGGCATAATTCTAGCTAAAGTTATGATACAAAAACAAAAGATCCCTTCATATAACTTATATGGCGATTGAAAACTTTGAAGCTAGATTTTTCGAAACTTTGAAATTTGACTTAAGCTTTTATTGCTTATCGACACAGAATTAATCAAGTGGGATACAGCAATTTGCGAGGTGTAAAAAAGTGTTTTGCGGTGATCACCGCTGCTCGTCACTGTAAAATAAAAAAAAAACTTAGATCATTAGTTAATAAAATAAAGTAACGGATGAACGAATGTATTCAACAAATTTTGATTTTCCGAAAAATGGCGGATGTTGAAATTACAAATTGTTTATTTTACCAAATTTTCACTCATATTTTTGGCTAAATAACAAAAATTATCGTCCAAGAATAAAATTCTTCGGTCATTAGAAGGACAATTATGTTTAAAATAATTGAAAAAAATTTCAAACTGATCGATAAAGCCTTTGCAAAGTACCAGTGATCACCGATTTCGAAAGCATGGTTTTGAGAAAAACGCGTCTAAAGTTTTGACTACGATGTGCATGCAAAAAAAACCCCCTATTAAATGTTATTCCTCTCCATAAATAACAAGCCGATTAGTCTAAAATTTTTAGAGAATACTTTTTAAATATTTTACTTTTGGAAAACTAGCTGGTTGTGCCCCATAAATTGCATGTTTTCCTGCTTCCTTTTTTACGTTCCAATCTCCAATAGTTTTCCACTCTCAAATAGTTTAATAGTTTTGACGTAGAATTACGTCTTACAGCGGTTTGTATGGGGGTCATTTTCACGAATTTTTTCAAAGTGATATTTGACACTTTGGGGTATACCTACAGCTTTTAATATTCATCGTACAAAGAAAAAAAAAATACCAAAATATCAGTTTTAGTGGGAATAAAACGAATATCTAATAAAATAACAAAATCGAAGAAGATGAAAAATTCATATATTCGTATGAGAGATGCACAAGCTGCTTAGCTGCAGTAGCTGCTTATGCTGTTTTTAAGGTTGTTGTTGTGCTTGCTTGTTTGGTTCGCAATCACGTTGTTCGTTGTTGTGCTGCTTTTGTTGTTGTTGTCGTTGTTTTTTATTAATATGTATGTAAAACATACATATGTAAATACAGTTGTAAATACAGTTTAAGGTTGTTGTTGTGTTTGCTTGTTTGGTTCGCAATCACGTTGTTCGTTGTTGTGCTGCTTTTGTTGTTGTTGTCGTTGTTTTTTATTAATATGTATGTAAAACATACATATGTAAATACAATTAATATGTATGTAAAACATACATATGTAAATATACATCGGTTGCTTTCATTTTTTTCGTTTCCCAGTAGCCAATCGGCTCGGTTGAAAACGGTGTGCACTTTAAAAAGCGCTGAAGCGGACCGTTTCATTGTCAGCAAACTATGCATTGTGTGTTTCATAAAAGCGTACCATTTATTAAGGCCCATATTATGTACAATAAAATTTTTTTTCATATAACGTATTACATAAATTTTAGTTGAACCATGTAGTTTGCCTTAATCTTTTAAGAATTTTCAAACTAAATAGTTCAACTGGAATGTGTGTTATAAGTTGTACGAAAAAAAAATTAGTTTAATCTAGTCAACTTAAGTTGAGTTGTTATACATAATAGGGGCCTAAGTTGTAAATAAATAAATGTTGATTTTCTATGATTTAAATACAAGTTCAAAATGTTTGATAGTTTAAATCATTTTTGATGTTAAATACAAATTCTAGTTGTTTGAAAAGTTAGAAAAATTAATTGTTCTAACGAATCTTTTCCAAAGAAACAAAACCAACATTTTTAATATGAAAAAGAAAACATCACTAGCTGATTAATTATTTAGCTAATTGATTAACTAGTTAGAGCAAATAATTGTTCTAATATGACCTAAAGCTCAATAATCGATTTTAAACTATCATACAACTAGAATTTGTTTTTAGAATCAAGAATGATTTAAACTATCAAACAATTAGAATTTGTATTTAAATCATAGAAAATCAACACAATAAATAACAAGGTCATACAGAAAACTTTAAGTTGTATATTAATGTTATTTGTTGTTAAACAATTGTAACCTTTTCTTGAAATGGTTTTTATTAAGTTGCAACAATTAACTAAACAATAAACGGCAACTCAATTGCACTACCTTGATTTCAACACAAGATTCAATGCATATTTCACGGGAAAAAAAGCGAGGGAAAAAAGACAAGAACATACGACACATCAAGCAAAAATGACATAAATTTCAATTCGATTCTTCATAAATATAAAAAAGCACTTTACAATTATATAGAGAACAGTTTAAAGGTACAAAAACATGTCGTTTTCATACTAGCAAATCAGACGCTGCCTTTTTAAGTACCGTTTAGCTGGCACAGTAACATTCATGGCTTGTTGGGTTGTAATGTAATAGAGAATACAGATGCATGTAGCTAGAGAGCCAGTATGTGACTACAAAAAATGTACTACTACTAGCCAAGGCTGCCAGTTAAAATTTAAAACAATTCCGACAAAAAGTTACTTTTTTCACAAAAAAGTTTCTACCGCAATAAAAAAATATCAAAAAAAAATCTCACGATCATTAAATTAAAATTACCTCAAAAATACCACGTGTTTTAAAAATACCACCACAAATTCCATATGCATTTAAAGTTGCCACAAAAATCTCATTCGCATTAAAAAATACCACAATAAGTCCCATATGCACAAACAATTTAAAAAACATTTTGAAATACCACAGACACTTTGCTTACTAAAAAATGTAAGAAGAATATTACAAAACTCCCACGGAAATTTAAATAATACCCCGCTGAATTTCCACGCCAATTAAAAAAAAACCACGCTGAATTAAAAAATTTAATAGGAATTCTCAGAAACAAAAATTCCTAAGGGCAATTAAAAATTACCACGAATGGGATTTTTCCAACATAACTGGCAACGTTGCTACTAGCTGCTGATATTGTTGTTTTAGTTCTGCATGTACTGCAGAGGGCCGTTTTTCACTCGGCAATTCTATCACAAACTGCTTGCGGCAAAGGCAATTATTGCCGAGTGAAAAGCGGGACAAAGAGATCTTGCTACCAGAGCAATAATTGCTTTCGCCGCAAGCTCTAGAATTTTGTGTGTAACGAGTGAAAAGCGGGAAATATTTACCAAAGTTCTGTTTATTTTCTGTGGACGATTCGGTTCATCCCCTTTAACGCTGCTCAACCGCTGTGATCTTGCTCTTTTCTGTGCGTCGTTGTTTTAGATTTGCGTGGTAATTGTTGTTGGTTCAGTCAGCTGAAATTTTTTTAGATGTTCTTAATTTTTACTCGACATGAGCAGCTGTATTTGACAACTAGCTCGCTTCTCTCTGCTTTCTACTTCATTCCTCTCCGTGTCGGCCCTACCTGGTTATTCTGCCATGAGTTGGAGTGCGAAAAAACGAATGTTTATTTTCAGCAATATAAAAACAATAGCAAATACAGATGCGTGTAGCTACAGAGGCAATATGTATGTATACTACTACGCACATTTACGCATGTATATGCTCTTTACTACAGGAAAAATAAATAATTCAAATTTACCCATATTTATTTCCATAAATAAAACATAACTTTGAATTACATTTAGTTTTAACCAACAAAACAAATGAAAAAGAACAAATTCATCACCATAAATATCAAACGAAAACTTTTTATAAAACAAAACAAATTTTTACGTGAATTTAATTGTGAGCTTTTTAGATCAGGTAAGTTTAAAGAAGGACAACAACAAATTTGTTTTTGAATAATTTTTATTTAGAAGATGAAATACTTTAAAAAAGTTTTGAAGAATATACATGAAAAAAACCAGAATTTTTCCCTATTACTGTATACAAAAGAAATTCTACGTATATACTTACGATACTATCGAAACTGTGTCTTTTTTTACATAGTCGGCTTCTAAAAACTTAGTTTAATAAGATGTTTTACGACTTCACTCTTTTTCGTGTCTGGTCTATTTTGCAAAATTCACAAATTCTACTTCTGTAAATGGCATTTTGAAAACTAAAACATATTTGATTACAACAAGCACGAGTGAATTGTGAAACTAAAGTATGGCGCTAGTTTTACAATTTTTTGATTTGCTCGTCGATTTAATTTACACTGTGAAACAAATCTCCAAAGTTTTGTCATTCCGTTATATCACTCTGTCCTTATTTCTAATAATTTTCTAATTATAATAATATATCTTAAGGGCTGACACCACTGTAATGTCATTAAAATTAGTCACGTCTTTTAGAATTTTCGACGCTGTACTAGTGCTATTTTAAAAAAAGAATAAATTATTTTTTTTAAATGAATAATATCACAGTGCGTCAGCCAAAATGTATCGGAGAAACCACTGCTTATTTCTAGTAGAGAAGCACTCCCAGAAACGACGTTTTGCTGTAGAGGGTTCCAATTTTTTTCTAAAATGGTCAATTTATTCTTTAAGTGGTGCCTGTATGATGAGAAACAAAAAGAAAAAAATTAAAGAAGTTGGTAAAGAATTCATGTGCCAATAAAAAATGTATGGAAGCATTCCCAATTCCTTCTGATCCACCACTTTTCACACTTTTTTTTTGCTTTATCATTTTTTTTTGTTACTTGTTTTTTTCAATATGTTTATTTCATAGCCATTGCCTCTCCTACATGTGTATAGTAGAAGACGTAATTCTTACGCATACGTTTAAGGCTAATCAAGTGCCCAGATCTAAGTTGTAAGTTGATATTAAACATAAGTTATTTTAAGCTTACACTTTGTAATTTTATTAAATTTTTTATTTAACATTACTGAGTAAAATTTGCTAAGAAACACGATGGAGGCACTTTCAGGACCCTCGATACTAAAAATTCTACTCAAGTGAAAAATAAAATATATGCATTAAATATATGCGTACCCATGCATTCCGGTCAAACTTCTTCTCTTTTGAGCTGCAAACAGATATCATGTGTTATGTATAATATTCTGGAGAAGGCACCAATGCACCCATGTCAACACGCGTATAGGGCGGGTAGGTCTACAGAATCTGCTCTATACCAGTTGGCTAGTAACATCCAGTCAGCTTTCAAAAACAAAGAAACCGTACTCTGTGCCTTTCTAGACATAGAGGGAGCCTTTGATAATACTTCTCACGAGGCTGTGAAGAAGTCTTTACACAAAAAAGGAGTAAATGATATGCTCAGCAGATGGATATGCCAAATGTTTAGCACTAGAACTGCAGAAACAAAAGTGGGCAACACCACTATAAGAATCAAAACAACAAAAGGCTGCCCACAAGGCGGAGTCTTCTCACCACTGCTGTGGAGTCTTGTTGTAGACGAATTATTATCGATGCTAACCGAGAATGGCATAAAATGTCAGGGATATGCAGACGACATCGCCTTAATAGCGAGAGGGAAGTTCGAGGATACACTCTGTAACCTGATACAGAGAGGACTGTCAGTAACAAAGGAATGGTGCAACCCAGCGAAAACTACCATAGTACCGAATAATGAGAATGGATGGCACGGAAATTCCCTTCAAAGGAGAGGTAAAGTCCCTAGGACTTACACTAGATTCAAAGCTTCCCTGGAGAAGACATGCAGAGGTAACTATAAATAAAGCAACGCGCGCACTCATGGTATGTAGGAGCCTTGCGGGGAAAAGCTGGGGTTGTAACCCGACAATTCTCCGCTGGATGTATACTATGATGGTGAGACCCATCCTCACCTATGGTGCAATAGCATGGGCGGAGAGAACCAAGCTAACCACAATGAGGAATATGCTAACAAAGGTGCAGAGACTGGCCTGTGTATGCATGACAGGGGCCATGAGTACCTGCCCTACAGCAGCACTTGAAGTAATTCTGTACCTAACACCCTTACACTTTGTCATAGAGAGAGTAGCCAAGCGAATTCTGTTGGGCATTGCAAAAGATGGGACAGGTTTTGGTAAAACTATCAGCAGTAGAGAGAAGGAGGATATTGCAAAGCACACTCCATACATCGATCTACCAAGAGACGATATAGTAAAAAGGTACAACTTCGAGAAACACTTCGAAATTAAGCTTAGTACCAAGGAAAAGTGGGAAAGTGAGATGATATCACAAGTCAAGAAACCACACAGTATATCATGGTATATGGATGGCTCCAAGACATTGGAAGGTATAGGCGCAGGGGTGTACGGGCCAAGAACCAAGCACTTCGAACCAATGGGGACAACACCCAGCATCTGTGTGCACAATTCAATCTGGACCGTAAATACAAAGGTCAGGATATAGTTGTGATGTTAGACAGCCAAGCAGCAATCAAAGCATTAGTTTCCTGTGAGATATCATCGAGAATAACATGGGAATGCTATACTTTGGGTCCCAGGACACAAAGGAATACAGGGTAACGAAGATGCTGATGGTCTAGCGCGACAGGGTGCAGCCACAATATTTATAGGACTAGAACCATTCTGCGGATTGGGCACACATTCTATAAAAGAAGAACTAAGAAGGGAGGAGAGGCATAAACGTTCAAACCTTTGGAAAAGCCTCCCAAAGCTAAGACAATCCAAATTGCTCCTCAGAGATTTTAACACTCGGAGAGCAAAATTGTGCATAAGCTTAGGCAAACCGAATCTAAGGATTCTAACGGGGTTCCTTACAGGACACTGTAAACTCAAATACCACCTGATGAAATTGGGCATAGGAACCGATAGTAACTGCCGTTTCTGTGAAGAAGCAGAGGAGACTCCAATACACCTACTTACAAACTGCGACGCCGTGGCTCGCAGACGTAAACTAGCACTGGGGAACTATGAGCCGAGTCTAGAGCAGGTTTCATCCTTTGAACCTAAGAATATTCTCAAATTCATTAGAGAAATAGGGCTAGATGAAATTCTGTAATACGCAAACCCAGCGGAGCTTTGAGAAGGAGGTACAATAGATCTCATTTAGGTCGCAGTACTCATCTCCACCACACAACATTGACATTAGCATTATGTATAATATTTTTGAGTTTTTACTTTTTTTAAGGGTCATGTCGTCGTTGCATTTTACAACAACTTGTCTGCGCTGTCTCGAAATCAATCTGGCAATGATAGGTTGTATAAAGTAAGACCAATCGTTCAGCATTTTAATGAGAGATTTTAGACTGTTCCTATGCGACAGCGACTCTGTGTTGATGTACGCTTTTAAAATTTATTCCGGCGCTGGCGATAATATTATCCTTCAAAATGCACTAGATCTAGGCGCTGCTTCAAATGTCGTTGTTAGATTTTCCCAACAAGTTTCTGATAACCACATTATATACTTCAATAATTTCTATACATCGCTTGGTTTGATGGTCTTTCTTCGAAGTAGTGGTATTTACAGCTTGGGAACTGTGCGAACAAATCGTGTGTCAAACCTGAAAATATCGTCTGATGAAGCCCTGAATACAAAAAAGGTTAGTCGTGGCTATTCAGAGGAGTTTGTAAGTTCCGTTTTCGGAATAGAAACATCAAATGTTCTATGGCGCGATACAAAAACTATGCGTTCGCTGTCAACCTACGTTGAAGTCAACCCTTTTTGTCTCAATCAAATGATTTTCAGCTACTGAAAGCAAATCGATTTTATCGCAAGAAAAAAGAAAATAATGAAGTTGATTGCCCAATAATATTGTAATAAAAGAATGTAATCAACATATGGGTGGCGTAGACCTGATGGATGGGCTAATTGGTCGATACCGTATCCGCATGAAGACCAAAAAATGGACCAATCGCATTTTTTCCATCTCTTAGATTTGTTAATGGGAAATGCGTACATTTTGTACCATTGATTAAATAATGAAGTCACAAAATGCCAATTGCCTAACTTTCGCACAGAAGTGGCTGAAACTCTCTGCATGATTGGATCTACTCAACCGCGTGGCTGAGGTTGACCACAATCTCATTCAGTATCTCCAGTTGCAGTTCTATTAAATTCGCAGCGAAGCTGTTTCCCAGCGAGTGATATTCGTTATGACCAGATCCGTCATTGGTGTGAGTTTTTAGGCCGATGTGGAAAAAAACAGTGTAAAAAGCCTGGTTGCAAATCTGAAACTCAGGCATTCTGTTCGAAATGTAAACTTAATCATAGCAATTCTTCAAAAAAAAAATGCTTTCTTTTATTTCACAACAATAGCTAAGCTTTCTTTGGCTCAGATTCAATAAAAATACTTTTCTATTGTAAACAAACTAAAAAGCAAGTTCTAAAATTTTTTCATGTCAAATATTTCGGGTTTGATATTTCGACCGTTATCTCAGAAACTACAGCAACGATTTCAAATCGGATAAGAAATTCTTTCGTTTCGATCCAAAATTAGTCTACAAAAAATAATCATTAAGTACAAAAAATTATGCATTAGAGGGTTAATTAAAATCCATATGGATATTTCACATAAATTGTGTTTCCTTGCTTACAAAAATTCTAAAAGACATGACTAATTTAAATGAACTTTACAGTGGTGTTACCCATAATATATTTTTCTTAACTTTTTTTCTACTTTCTTAACCTCTATAGGTTTTAACTCAACTCAGTATCATTTTGCGTATGTTATAGAGTTATAGTCTTGACACTTAAGCATTAAAATTGTAGAGTTATGACGCAGTAATTATATTTTTATAAAAAAATTTAAAAATAATTCAATTGTTTATAGAGTACGAGTATAAAAGCTTGTCCTACGACAAGTCCTCCGCACACTTCTTTTTTTGGAGCCATTTGCCGAAAGAACTTTTCTCTTTTTTAAAGCTTGATTATTTATTTCATTGATTTTTGAAAAACACCACTCTAAATAACACTTTTCGTATTGAAGCAGTGTTGAAAAATTAGTTCAAGTGTAAAAGTGCAAAAAGTCGAGTTTGGTAACAATCATATTCATACACAACTTTACAAACTGGCCTTGCAACCATCATGTACTTAGTAACATAGGTGTCTTTTTTCGGCTGATACAATTATATTTTTTGGTACAATCGACTCAAATCGAACCAAAATAATTTTCTTAAATTCGTCATAAAATTTTCATACAAGGATGAAAAAAGGAGGTAGTTAGATCAAAAACGTACTATTGTAAAAACCCAATATTGTCTCAGATATGTATCCAATATATTTTCTGTGCATACTTTTAGGCTGAACATTTTTGGGAACAGCATGTCTTGTAAAAGTACTTAACTGTAAAAAAACATTACAGTTTGAGAAATACTGTGTGCGGAGCAGCATGCTTGCCTTTTATGTATTAAGATGTGCATACTTTCAGGCTCAACAGTTTGAGAGATTGGGCACGGAGCACAGTGTAGCGAGTCCATATAGCGAGTGGATAAAAACAGAATGAGTCTTTATAGAATCATGAAATTACATTGGTATTATAACTATGATAATTGAAATATCCACACTAAATTTCATGAAAATTGGACCACGGATACGCCTACCTCCCATACAACCCAAAAATTTTAAAACGTTATGAAGAGACTAATAATCAAGCTACAGGGCTGAAATTTGGTATTTGAAAATGTTTCATAAAAAATATTGTTTTTAAAAAATGGACGCCATATTCTTACGGACACGCTCACCTTCATTGCAACCCGCAATACCGCAAACTTTTTAAAGAAGTTTGTATATGAATTACAGGAATAAAATTCGGTGTGTGGGTATATTTTATTAAAACGAAGATGTGTAAAAAACATGGGCACCATCCGCCTACTGACACGCTCACTTCCCATGCCTATGATAAAACATGGTTCCTAATACACATTTGTAATGTTTATTTAAATTATTCATTGATTGCTTATTTCCGTACTTGTTTGACATAAAATCATTATCTCTAGTATTTATCGCAAAAGTTACATTTTACTTAAACGTCACTACTTAAAATACTCCAGACTATAAGCAGAAATCATTGTTGCTTTATATATAATATTTTTAATTAGATTTACATCACACAATATTTTGTTCATGTATTAAAAACACTTTCCAAATACTGTGTAATATTTTATGTATTTCAAATTTTAAAAACAAAAAAAAACAAGTTAACCATTGGATAAAGTGTGGGAGCATTATATTTTCGGAATCCTCTATTTCAATTTTCTCTTGTAATATGTATTTCTCTATTTCGTTTCCGTGCTTTGATTTGAAGGGTTTTTCTTGTCTTTTTATAGCAGTGGTTGGCTCTGATTGCAACAATAAACTAACAAACATATCTTTATTACAGAGCTCTCTATTTATTTTTCTTACGTGATTTAAGCGATTTTTTTTTTCTTATTAATTTGTGCGTACATTCTAAGGCTTCTTCAGATAACATCCCAATCGGTGAAGCTGCATATTTTATAATTTGGGCACCATGAATTAAAAGTTTGTGTACTGTGGCAGGCATATAGTACCAGGGATATAATAATCAATACAATGCAAATGTTTCATTTAAAAGAATTTCAAAATTTTGTAAATTAATTGCCTTGCCACTAGAAATTACTCTTAAGAAAAATTTTTAATCAAACCACAATCGATGGCTGCAATACTTGCTGATTTTTCAACGTTTTCAAAAAAACGTCTAGCCGTGTTCCCATCGTTTGAAGTACCATAACCAGTCCTTACGTTATCGACTATCAATCCCATTTCTTGTTTAAATTTCAATTGAATTTTACTTTTATTTTCCATAAAAATTGGACTTTTCGCGCTTACTCTCCACATTTTAAGGGGAAGACGATAGGAGATATGCAATAAGCACTCAAGAGACTTTACCTTTGCATGAAGAGTAGAGAGGCCAAATTTATAATAATCTTCGTTTACTGCTCTTAGCGTTATTCCCTTCGAATTCATTTCCTTGGGCTTTGCTCCACATAAATAGCACGAACAAGCAGCAGGATTATTTGTCAATACGTTAATAACAGCTCCATCAACCATTCATTCCGAAGTGAACATTTATATTTTGGTTTGCAGTGTTGTAAAACCAAGTCGAAAGATTATTTATTTCTGATTTTAAACTCTTTTTTTGTGTTTTATTTCATAAAAATTAATTTTATGGGCCGACAAAAACGCGTTGATGAATGCTTTTTATTTTCCCATTTTATTGTATTTTATTTTTAAAAACACTATGGGCTGAGCTGCCATCAAATCTCCACTTGCATTCAAAGATCAAGTAACTTTCAGTTTTTATTTTATATGCTTCTATTAAGCTTTGTGAAGTTTTGTTTAGCAAAGCCTGCAATTCTATTCCTACAAATGTTTTACTTACTGAAATGGAATTTGGTAGAATACCTTGCTTTGAAGTTTTAAGTGCATAATATGAGGGAAAACAATTTTTATGCACGGCATTAACAACTGATCTCATCATATTGTGTTTCATCACGGAGAGATCCATATCAACATATAGAGCCAAAGCTTTGTGAAGAGAAATTGATGTGGTCTCTTGTATTGACACTTTCTTAACTGCCCGTTGCAGCTCTTCTGGAGAGAATTCGCCGTTACTTCTTTTTGTTCTTTCACATCCATCTTCGTACAAAGTTTTTGGCCTGCCTCTATCTCTGCTTGTGCTTGGCTCCTAAATTTAAAACAGATGTTTAGAACAGAATTCATAACAAAAGCAACAACAAAACATGTAAGCAAAGCATCAGCCTAATGCTTGGTTTTCACTATGTGCTTTTTATGACGACACAAAAGCTTATCACCTGAAATATCACCTTCATAAAACTCTAGAACATTTTCTGCATATCTTCATTTAATAATTTATTTGTTTTTAATTTTCCAAGATTGCCAAAGTTAGAAAAAATGACAACACGTTGCGATTTTCAATTTGATTGACAACAACTGAACACTGAAAATGACATAGTGAAAACTAAGCATTACAACATTTAAATAATTTTCGTCATAAATAAAAAAAGAATCAAGCAGTTTATCATGTATTTTTTCAAAAGTTGATCTTATTCTAAATGATTTTGACCAATTAGATCTAAATTTAACAACAATAAGTCTCAATTCCTTTGTTTGTTTTTCTTCCAATTTGTTTTCAAAAATTTGCTCCACAAATAATTTCAAATTTATAAAAAACATTGTCTTGTTTATCGCTGCTAGCTTGCATCAAAAATTGCACGAATTTCTACTTGGGCTGGCACAGAAAGAGTTGAATAATTTAAAAAACCTGCAGGCCTTCGCTGCTATAAATTTTATATGTTAGTGTACATACTTTTTGAAATAAAATATCAACAAATAAAAAAAGTGCTTCTTTTAAAAGGTTTTAATTTGCTTTCTAAGTTAAGTTTTCAAAATAAATTCACTTTTTCTTTTAACAATGGTTTCTTATAGCGGTAAAAACTATGCGTCATAAAAAGAGCATTGATTTAGGTGCTACCAAGCTAACAATATTGCCATACTTGAAATTGCAAAAAAATTTAAACTTGCCATCAATATTTATTTCAATAATTCAATTTAAATAAGCAGGTAAAAAAGTTATATTATAACAAAAAAGTGTGTTCTTTTGCAGCTCATATATTTTACATTTACGTTTACTTTTTGATAATATTTTAAAAATTTCTTAGTTAAAGTATTGTTAATAAGACCTCATACTATGATTTACAAAATTTCGATTTTGATTTTTTTGTATTTTTGTCCGCACTCGTTACACTGTGCGGAGCAACGTGCTTGCCTTTTATATATTAAGATAATATAATTTTCATATGTTACATATATTGTTGAATCATTATTATTATCTCTTCTTTGGAATAACTATATCTCTCTATAACACCTTTAACGTCTTTTATTATCAGTATTTTATTCTATTTTGTTTTAATTTGCCAGTTGACTAATATTTTTATTAATTGTATTAAAAAAAATCCAGAATCTTAATGTATCTACTTATGTTAATATTTTATTTAATAAATGAAAATAAATAAAATAGTATCTTAATGTTATACTTGGTAAACGACAAGTATATATATATGAAGGTATGATCAGGCCCGTAGAGAGCCCAGTTCGGGCCCGGGGGGTTACAGCATACGGGCCCCTCTGAAAATGTTTTTAACACAAAAAAAAAATTAATAAGAAAATAAAACATGGCGAAAATTATTATTTAGTTCTAAGTTATTATTTATTTTCCATAGTTATCTTTAAGCCATGCACCATGACAAGTGAAACATATTCTATTGTCGTTGTTGTTGTATGAATTGTCTCTATCTAATGACAACTTTTCTATGTGGCACTCCAAATAATTTAAATCTACTGATGATTTGTGTTATTATAACAATATTTTTATTGTGCGTTTTTATTCTTTTTATTTATTCAAATTTATTTTTCTTGCTTTGGCAGAGGCAAAACAATCAATAATTACATTAAAATTTAATTTTTTTGCTAACTCTCTATACATAAAATTTTCTGAAACTTTTATAAAATTTTTAAAATTAGTTGATGATCGAATAATTTTACCTTCAAACGATTTAAATTTTTTGTAACGTAAAAGGTATTTGGTATGCTTATAACCAGAAATTTCTGTTATATGTCCAAAGAAACTGTTTTTTAATAAAATACAAAATGTATTTTATATATATAATTTGAACTATTCAAATATACTCGTACTGCGGATTTTAAGAAACTGCTCTTCTACAGTAATGAAATTACCAAAAAAATGAAACACTTTAAAATGCTTCACCTATTTGTCAAAAAATTTAAGAAATTTTAAAAATATGAAAAAATGTAAATTTGCGTAATTATATAGAAACTTGTCACTAAAACAAATGGATTTATTTATTGGAATTTTATTTTTCAAAAAAATTTACATTTGGTTTCTGCTCTATAGAGAATTTAACCATAAAAAAGTTATTTTTACAATAGTGTCAAATTGACACTAACATCATTTGAAGGTTAATTGTTATCATTAACAAATTTTTATGATTATGTGCATAAATATCTTCATTACTTTGAAACTAAGTAAAATTTTTACGATCAGAAATATTTGAGGAATTTTCTAAAAATTTTATACCATATAGAATACTATGTACTAGACATCTTCAACGTTTAGAAAAAAACGTAGCTTTTATTATTTCAAAATTAAACTAATGCCAATATTTTTGTCGTATAAATAAAGAAAAAACTTACCTCTAAATAAACGGAAGTTGGTTTTGTATTGAACTTATTTTTTCGACAAATATTCTTGTCAGCACAGCACGAATAGTAAACTTCTACTAGATTTTCGAGTCGAATAACTCAATTTTTTAAGCCACTCAAAATTACAATTAACTGCAGTCCTTTTCTCGAACATTTTTGATTTCTGGGATCTGTTTTTTCTTGCATATTGTAATATTCACTCGCAATATTACATACCCGGCAGAAATTAAGGCCTTGATGAAACTTAAAGCTGACAACAATAATGAAACATGCAAGACTTGTGTTTTGATCCAAAAACAAAAACGTTTATTTTTGATGAGATAGGTAAGAATGACAAGAAAAAAGGTAGACATTTTGAAATTAATTTTTTGAAGAGTTTGCTACTTTAATAAAAAATTGTTGCATGCGCAGTAGATTTGCAAATTTTTTAAGTAAGTTAACAAGGATATATTATTTTTGTATCTTATAATAATTATATAGCTTATCTATCAGTGAAATCCTTTATTTATTCGTAAGTTAAAGAAGAATGTTTTAAATAAAACATAGCAACTCTATTTCAAAATAACTCAACTGATGCACTGGTATTTTATTGGATGAGTCGTTTTAAAGTTAACCTTGAATGCAGTGTGTCAAACTTGCAGATACTAGAATAAAAGTTCTACGTATAAAATGTATCCATACATGGTTAAATGTACTCATACTTTTCAATGTTTAATTGAATAATGTTTAATTGATTTTCAATGTTTAATTGAATAAGGATAACTTAACAGACACATTTTCATTATCTTCATAACATATCGCAATAGAATATTTTGAATAATGTTTATTTGTAAAAACTACAAGGTGGATAGTAAATTTTTTTAAAATATTAGCTATTTGATATGAATAACTTCTGATAGCAAATATTTTAAATTAGTTTAAAATAAACTTTATATTTTATATAATGGATAACTTTTCAAACTTTCACATAAAAAATATACGCATTTTATTTGTCAAATATTCCACTGTGATCAGCTTTGAGCTTTAAGGGCCATTTTGTTCACAGAGAGATAAATTTATCCCCGAGTTAATTCCATGATTTTTCCAGTTTTTCATTTGTTCACAGCGAGTTAAGCATTTAACTCTTCAAACTGGAGATAAAAATGGTGGCGAGATAGCTTAACCCCAGAAATATTTAACTCGTGAAAATTGGTGAGATATGATTTTTAATTCGCTCTCATCACTCTCATTTTAATATTTTTTATTTACTTGGTGTCAAAATATTGAAAATACAGACTTTTAAGCATATGGAAACAGTATTAGGGGTTACTGATTTCGAATCTGATGTCAGAATTTTAAAATTTGGATAAGGTTGCCACCTTAATTTTTATTTTTACGAATTCGGGGCTGGCGCGAACTAAAGGGTAAAAATGGGTCGCTGAATCCGAATCCGTTGTCAGAATTTCAAAATTCGAAAATTTTTCTACACATAGGGTTGTCACCTAAAAATGTTTTATTTTTAGAATTTTAAACATGAGGGAACAATATTGGGAGGTTACTGATTTCGAATCTGAACTCAAAATTTTTAAATTCATGATGGTGGATAGGGTTGCCAGCTTAATATTTTAAATTTTTACGAATTCGGGGCTGCCAAAAAAAAATGGTATACCAAAAATGGGTCGCTGAATTCGAATCCGTGGCCAGAATTTCAAAATGATAAAGTTTTGAAATAATAGGGTTGCCACCTAATAATATGTATTTTTTAGAATTTTAAACATCATTTAACAGTATTAGGGAGTCACTGATTTCGAATCTGAAGTCAGAATTTTAAAATTCAAGATGGTGGATAGGGTTGCCACCTTAATTTTTTGTATTTTTATGAATTCGGGGCTTGCAAAAAAAAATGGTACATCAAAAATGGGTCGCTGAATCCGAATCCGCGGTCAGAATATTAAAATTATAAAATTTTGAAATAATAGGGTTGCTTTTACTTTTGAAAATACATATTATTAGGTGGCAGCCCTGTTATTATAAAATTTTACCATTTTGAAATTCTGACCACGGATTCGGACTCAGCGACCCATTTTTGCGTACCATTTTTTTGCCAGCCCCGAATTCATAAAAATACAAAAAATTAAGGTGGCAACCCTATCCACCATCTTGAATTTTAAAATTCTGACTTCAGATTCAAAATCAGTGACTCCCTAACACTGTTAAATGATGTTTAAAATTCTTAAAAATACATATTATTAGGTGGCAACCCTATTATTTCAAAACTTTATAATTTTGAAATTCTGACCGTGGATTCGTATTCAGCGACCCATTTTTGATGTACCATTTTTTTGCCAGCCCCGAATTCATAAAAATATAAAAAATTAAGGTGGCAACCCTATCCACCATTTTGCATTTTATAGTTCTGACTTCAGATTCGAAATCAGTGGCTCCCTAATACTGTTAAATGATGTTTAAAATTCTAAAAAATACATATTATTAGGTGGCAACCCTATTATTTCAAAACTTTATCATATTGAAATTCTGGCCACGGATTCGGATTCAGCGACCAATTTTTTGTGTACCATTTTTTTTCCAGCCCCGAATTCATAAAAATACAAAAAATTAAGGTGGCAACCCTATCCACCATCTTGAATTTTAAATTTCTGACTTCAGATTCGAACTCAGCGGCCCCCAATACTCTTTCCTCATGTTGAAAATTCTTAAAATAAAACATTTTTAGGTGGCACCCCTACGTGTAGAAAAATTTTCGAGTTTTGAAATTCTGACAACGGATTCGGAATCAGCGACCCAATTTTACCTAGTGTTTCTCCCAGAGAAATTTATTTCGCATAAATAAACAAGAAATTAGGTGGCAACTTCATCCGCCATCTTGAATTTTAAAATTCTGACACCAGATTCGGAAGAAGTAACCCCAATACTGTTTCTTCATGTTTAAAATTCTTAAAAAAATGTTTAGTTGGCAGCCCTGTGTAGAAAAATGTTAGAATTTTGAAATTCTGACATCAGATGCAAAATCAGCGATCCATTTTTACCTAGTGTTCACTCTAACCCTCAAATTCGCAAAAATAAACCAAAAATCCCCACACATTTTTTAATTAATGAGCAACACTCTAACATTCCAATGGAAATCGAGATAAACTGAGAGCGAATTTATGCTCTAAGCATAAAGCTGGGATAAAATGTGAACAAACCCACTTTTTTATCTCCCGATTTATACGCTTGGTATAAAATTAACCTAGAGATAGTTATCCCCGAATTAAATCATATTTATACCCTTTGTGAACAAAATGGCCCTAAGTGTATTAAGTTCTTATGAATGTTTTCATTACTTTTAACGTTGTGCCCCAATAAGAAATGAAAACATATTTCTAAAATGAAATGTAGCATGCAATTTTGAAATTCGAGCAAAGGAAGGTGTTCAAGATTAAACAAAAATAAATAGAAAAGTATATATGTTGACAACTCGCTCGGTAGAAGTAAAACCTTCAGAGAAATTTAGCAATTCAACGACGATATATAATTTTTATATATTTTTCAAAAAAAGTCAAAACTATTGAACTTTTTTAAAAACATAACTAAATCTTGATTTTGTGGTAAAAATAAAAACAAGTAAAAATTGCATTTCTTACTACCATAAATAATTTCCCTAACCTCCTTTGCAAAATTTCTTCCATTTGATTTGCATAAATTGTTAAACTGCTTTTGTCATCCAAATATCAAGATGTCTCGGCCAAATATATTTATTCCAAAATCTTGTTTATATATTTTTATAAAATAGCCAAGTCTCAAAAATAATATATGTGAAAAAATTACCCCAATACCCAGTAAAAAAAGTGCTTCCAAAAGAAGCTATTAGGAAAGCAAAGTCTTGAATTCCATCCCTTCCACTTTCATACCCAGAAGGCATTCTTTTAACATATGCATGTCATTGGAAGGAATGCTTTCCTTAGTCTTCTCTAGAAGTGCTTCTAGGACTTTTTTAACGGAAGCTTTCTTTGAGCCCTTCAATCAAAGGATTCTAGTAGGTGTTTTTCAGGAGAACTTTAAGAAGGCATTCGACTAGAAGGCTTTTTGTGGTTTGAGAGTTAAAAAATCCCTTGGAAAATATCCCCTTTCCCGACATTCTAGCGATTTTGGTGCTGGAAATGAATAGTGTTTGGGTTTTGTTGGGGGATTTAAAATATTCCAAGGTAAAATATCCTTTTTTCTGAACTTCAAATAATTGAATGTCTTCCAGTTTATAAAAATGCCTCTTGAAAGAACTGCTTTATAAGGCTAAGAAAAAGCAGAGTTTGATCAATAGAATGTCTTCTGGAAGCAGTGCCGCTAAGAATGCATGTCACATTTGTATCAAAAATTTTGCTGGGTATCTCTCTCTAATAAAACTGTGTGACTAACATTTATTCTTTCATACCATCGATTATATCTAGATAGAAAGCTGTCTTTATTATATGAATTAAGCTCTTTTTTTTGTTTGCTTTATTTTAATAATGTTTTTAAGAAATTTTCGTTATGATACATACAAAGGAAAGTAAGAAATATGAAGAATAAGAAACAAAAACACTTCTCTCTTTCAACTACAAATCAGCTTTTTAGTATGTTGTCATCTATGTGGGCTATTTTGATCAAGCCATTTTTTGAAAAAAAAATTTTAATAATCAAAAATCAGCTTTTTGTTACTTTACTAATCCACCAATCCGGGCCCCCTTAAAACTTTCTTCTTTAACAACCAATAAGCTTTTCAGTATGTTGTCATCTATGTGGGCTATTTTGGTCAAGCAATTTTTTAAACAAATAAAGGTTTTTTGTAATCAAAAATCAGCTTTTTTTTACTTTACTAGTCCACCAATCCGGGCCCTCTTAAAACTCTCTTCTTTAACAACCAATCAAGCTTTTCAGTATGTAGTCATATAAGTAAGCTATTTTGGTCAAACAATTTTTCAAAAAACATTTTTTAATAATCAAAAATCAGCTTTTTGTTGCTTTACTTACCCGCCAATCCGGGCCCCCTCAAAACTCCGGGCCCGGGTGGAAACACCCCGTTTGCCCCCCCCCCTCTCGGCGGGCCTGGGTATGATTCATCAAAATAGTTGCTGTGAATTTAAATGTCCATAGCGCCATGGAGCTGTGAATGTAGTTTTCAAATCCAAATTCAGTAAAATTTTCTATGTCCTACGAATTCTTCGAGTGACTGCAGATTTTGTACCTG
The DNA here is from genome assembly GCA_963920525.1 of Dichetophora obliterata. NCBI lineage: Eukaryota > Metazoa > Arthropoda > Insecta > Diptera > Sciomyzidae > Dichetophora > Dichetophora obliterata. The sequence goes on along the minus strand of OY986435.1, from coordinate 186,142,202 downwards.
TTGACATAAGAAAAAAAACTAGTATTGACGCTATAACTGCCAATTATTACATACGCAGAAGTTGTCTATAGAAGAATGGACTCGAGATCTTTGCAAAAACTGCAAACTGCTTTTAATAACACTGCACGCTATGTTTACGGACTCAAAACGTTTGATCACATTTCACGCTTTACTTATCAGTTATTAGGCCATGGCTTAACCAACTATCTTGGGGAAAGAAACTGCATTTTCCTGCACAGGATAATCCACTCGCGATGCACAAAATATCTTTTTGAGAAGCTTAAATTTTGTAGATAAAGTCGAAGCATGAACCTAACTTTTCCTAAGCATAACTTTCTTAACTCAAGTAGAATGTTTTTCGTTAGTGCAATAAGACTATGGAACTTACTGCCAAACAGCAATAAAAACGTTTCCAATAGTAGGTACATTAAGCATTTAATTTTCGAGCACTTCTCTTAACTCTCTTTTTTATTTGTTTTCTTTAAATTTTCTTTCAGTTCTTAAATCTTAAGTCTGTTTTTTAACTAATTATTTTTCTCAGCTTTTATTTTATGAACTGAGAGCCAAATTTAAAATATTTACATTTAATATCTTAATATATATTTATAATAAATATTTTTCTTCTTCAAAAACTAATGTATGTTAACATTATTTCAATTTGATATTACAATTTGTTTAAATAGAATTATTTAAAAAGTAAAATTAATTCTTTTTAATTTAATTAAGTAAAATTAAGTCTTTCTAAAGTAAAATTAATTCACAAAATATTTTATTCATATAAGTTGTTATGTATGCTATAAATACGGCGGACTTAGTCTTAAATGTCAACATATTATAACTAAATAAATACAACTACAAATAAATACAAATCAAATTTAGTTACAGTAAATAAATGTGGCTATTGAATTTGAAAAAAAAATCTTAATTAGACACTCTTTGTCATTTTCTCGCAGTTTTATTTTTATGCACAGATGTATTTATGTCGATTTATTGGTAAAGTCGATGATTCTATAGTAAAGATTTTTTTTAAAAATTTATTGACCATTATTTACTTACCAATCAAAATCTTTTAATTTTTTAATATTAACAAAAGACTGCATTATCTTATTATTTGTAAATTAGTAGTGATTATTTTGTTTAAGAGTGAGTTTTTATATTGATTCGACAGAACGTCAATAGAAGTGTTTTTATCTAATCTTAGTCACAAATCAATGGCTTTTTTTTCGAATGCAGGGTGCCATCTGCGAGGAACAAATAACAACTACTGCATATGAAAGCAACTCCAATCATTAAAATAGATTGTTCCTAAAAGGCATATTTTTCTCATTTTATAACACATCCTAGCAAATCTTCCCTATATTTAAAGAAATTTAAAATAAAATACTTAAAAAAAAAATTCCAAACATTTATAACATTTCAAATAATACCGGGTACATATATCAGCTAGTTAATGTTATACACTTGGTAAACAATTTAAAAGTTGCAATTAATGAAACGCATTTTATAAGTTACACTCGAGGCTGAATAGCTTAATAAGTCAATCGGTTGTGTACAGAGAAGTTAAACTTTTCCAATATACACTGTATATATAATCGTATTAATCATTTCATAAATACTCGTAAAATCAACGCATTGCGAATTGATATGCTTTGCATTTCAAAGCCACACAAATACAAAATTTCACGCTTTTTTTGTTTAATCTAACAAATTTCAATGCAATGCAACCGATAAGATTTATTATTATTTCGTACAAGTTGATAGTATTAAAAATAATGAAAATAAAATTTTTTATTTTGAACTCGAACGCACTAATCAGTTCATCAATTGATTTGCGGTTGGTGGTCAAATTCATTGAACTCATTGTCATTGGTGGTTATCGGCAAAAAATTTTCAATTCATACATTCATTTACTGATTCGATAAAAATGATTCATTGTGTCAACTTTTTAGTGTAAATTATTTATTGCAATTATGTAGTTTAAACAGCAGCGTAAAGGTTGCCAACTAACAGAAAGTTCAAAAATAATTATATGCTTAATGTGCATAGGTATGTATGTAGGGTGCTCTCACTGAATTAAGTGCCTGCGTAGCCTGATGTAATTAAGACTGTGCAGCCGTAGGGTACACTATATGCGGTCATGACTAAAGCTCATCATTGCGTAATGCATTATATTTGTAGTGAGGTTTTAGGCGCTGCCAATTATTGCAAAAAAGAGCTGCACAAACGATTGCATAAATTAGTACAAAATTAAATATTATCAACAATTAATGGATTTTTTTTTTACTATTTTTTTGAACTATAAAATTCAATTGGTGCGGTTTTCTTGATGTAATAAAACTTATTTGGTTTCGAGAGTATTAATAAATTACTGATTGGATGATTTACTGCATATTATATAACAAATTAAATGAAATGAAAACAATTAAGTGTGTTTAAAGTTGTTAAAAGCAAATTCTTGAAATTTTACAGGCAAGAGATGAGTAAAAAAATGTTAAAATTGAAGTAAGGATTTAAATATTTCCTGTATGTGCAGCTTAAGATTGATGTAATTATTTAAAATTTCAAACCGAAAAAGAAAGTTTTTAGAGAAATGGTTTTAACAGTGCCGGCACATAGCCCCAAGGGACATAGTACCAAATTTCAAATTTTGGATTATGACAGCTTTAAAAGAGGGCATAATCCCAAAAATTGGATTTGGGACTATGACCGCTTATTAAGCAGAATCCCAAATGGGGGTTCTAACCTCTTGGGCTTATGTCCGCTTTCAGTCCCAAGCGGTTTTAACAAATACTGATATCTGTGTCGATAAGCAAAAACAGCTTAAATCTGATTTCAAAGTTTCCAGAAATCTTGCTTCAAAGTTTTCAATGGCCATATAAGTTATATGAAAGGGTCTTCTACTTTTGTGTCATAACTTTGGATAAGGTCATGCTAAAAGCTCCAGATTTGTGTGTTTATAGAGCGTGGAACACAGCTGCATCAACAACTTAGATCAGTTTTAAGTCGACTTAAGCTGATGTGATAACAACATCAACAAGGTCAAGCCATTTATGGTTTTTTTACGATAGAATAATTTGCCCTTGTAGATAGCGAAGCCAGTGTTGGACTTACTGAGGGTTGTAATCCCTAAAAGAGCAAACTAAATACATTTAGTTTAAGTTTTAAGGCTGTACGCGAATTGATCTAAATGCGACCTTAACTAAATTTTGTTAATAAAGCAGTGCTTCCTAATTTAGGAAATTAATAATCATATTCATTTTTATTAGATTATTTTTGTCAATTAAACATTGAAATTTTATTTTAAAATTGGGTCATTTTTCATTTCTTTTGGGGATATTTTTCATTTAATTTTGTTCGGTCATGAAATGAAATTTGGGTGATTTTTCATTTCGTATAAAACATTTGTCGGTGATTTTTCATTTTTTTGGGTGATTTTTCATATAATTTTTTGGACCATTTTTCATTTGGCTGAAATTAAATTTTTTTTTGGCGATTTTTCATTGGGCGCTTTTTCATAGCGCCGGCACTTTCTTCTCCCAACATTTAAAGAAAATAAGTAAATAGTTATTTGAAAAATTCAAGTGTTATCACCATTCTGGAGAAGGGCAAATAATTTTGTTTATAATGAAATAATTTGGCTTTGTACGGAAAGTTGTTAATTCAGGCATATTTATCTTACTTAAATACTTAAGTAAGTATACAAATTAAACTTAACATTCTTTTTGAATAATAAACAAAAACAATATATAATATAACAATATACAAGTGTCCACTACTATAAATGCGGTCTTAATATAAACATTTTTACAAAGAAGAATGCAAAACTTTTATTTGGGAATATGCCCCCTTTTTAAGCGGTTCTAATCGCAAATTCGTGTTGGGAATATGTCCTGTTTTTTGGGATTATGTCCCCTTTTTTTGAGGACATAATCTCAAATTTCAAATTTGAAATCCCAAATATAATTTGAAATTAAATTTGAAATTTGGGATTATGTCCCGGCACCGATTTTAAACCATGCCAGACAGCTGAATAATTTCATGACTTCATTATAGAATAATTTCATTATAGATACAAGAATAGTCCGCTTATAATAAAAAAAAAACAATTTTAAATTTTAATCCCATCCATTTTAAGACAATAAAGTAAACTCAAGATTTTAAAAATATGTGCACTATCTATAGCACGGAGGTAAATAACCGGATCATCTGCCGGTTTTCTGATCTTCTGAATGCAAAAATACTGCTCTTATTTAAAATTTCGGATCCTCAACTACTCTGAATTTCACATATATTTTAATTTTATTGCATAGCAACTGCCAATTAAAATTAAGACGAAATCTATTTTTCGCATACAATTCAATATTGTCATGAAACTTGTGAAACCAAAAATCAATGAGACTCTTAAAGTTGTGTGGGGGAGAGAATCGCGAGAATATTGTTATTTGAAACAATTGATTTAGTTTTATCGTTTTATCTTGCTGAAATAAGCAGTTCGAATTCATATCAAATTATTTTATTCACCTCATTTTATTTTATTCAAATTGTTCATTGGCCTAAGTGTGTCTCGTTTGAGGCAGCCACACTTACCTAACCTAGTTCCTTTATAGCAACAACTAGTTTGTGTGAAAACGAACCAAATCGGTCGACTAATATGCCCTTCATACAGCTGAAGGGCATATTAGTCCCCAAAAAACATACCAGATCAACATGCTTAGATAGAGAGGTTTTTGATAATTCTATGTATTTAAAATTTATAATTAAAGTGTATTTATTTTAACCCTTAATAGCCTACTGGTACCGCTAGGAACCAACCACAAAAAATGATAACTTTGTTAGCAATTTGTTTTTAAATTTCCCGCTTGGTCTTTAAAAATGTTTATTGGTGTAGGCGCTACCATTTGAGAAGATTGCCACTTGCAGCCAACTTCATTTGACACGTGTCTGGTTAGTAGTGTAACACAACCTCGAGAAAAAGTACTTTTGTGAAATCGCGAACTTTACAAAAATTATTTCTGTGTTAAATTCGTTTAAATCGAAGCTGAAAAAATATTTCCGTCATCGTTATAGTGTCTAAAAGGTATTGTGAACGTTTGAAGTGATTAATTTTTATATTTTACTAGATTTTGTACCAATTTTTAGTTGGTTCTTTGCGGAACCGTCAGGCTCCGGGACTTCGAAATTATGCTTATATGAAGTTATACAGAATTGCTTATGTTGTGTTTTTTTTAGTTTATTAGGCAGAAATGGCGCGAAGAATTCGTGATTTTCGAACAGATGAACAACTTTCCGAGTACGTCAATTCAATTGCGTGGTCGGAAAGCGAAGATGATGGTGATTTTTCTGCTGACGATATGGATGACCCAGATTTCGACTTTCAGTCTGGTTTTCGTAATGAAAATTTAGGATATGTACATGGAGACAGTGAAGTGTTAGAAGATATTCAAGACAATTCTGCAGTAGACGTGAGCGATGTCGAAATGGCTAATGCCGATTCAGGCAATTTAAGTATTGAAGCGAACACTGTATCAAATCAAGGTGATAATTTACAACAAAACCTATTTTTGGTCTGTATTGACATATATTTGTTATAGCTATTGTAGAACACCCAGTTATTGTTGGTGATCGTTCCCGATGGCGAGAATATGCGACAATGTTTGAAGGCGTATCGATTGACAAAGAGTCTAATGTTTTTAAAAAACCATTGTGGCGAAAAACAAATCTTCAGTTGTATTCGAATTGTGTTAAATTTCAAGGAAATGATAACTTGACGCCAGATATATTAGCATTGAACTCACCGATTCAGTTTTTTTCTTTTTTCATGACGGATGATATTATTTCAAATATCGTCAAACAGAGCTACTTGTACGCGATGCAAAAAAACGTTGATAAACCACTGAATACCACGCCAGATGAGATCAAACGATTTATGGGAATAAATTACTATATGTCGGTTTTTAAGTACCCGAGCGTTCGATCGTATTGGGGTGAATATGGTTTTAAGCCTATTATAGATTGTATGACACGAAATCGTCATGAAAAAATTCGCCAATTCTTACACTTCAATAACAACGACACAATGCCGCGAAGTCATCGTGTGCAAGAGCCATCAACATCTGATCAACAGCCATCGCTGTCTGATCACCAGCCATCGACATCATCTAACGGTGCACGCAAACGCAGACGTAATCGTGTGTCCGAAGCAGTTCAAACATATGGACCCATACCCCAGCACGATTTGGGCTATGATCGACTATACAAAATTCGTCCGATCATCACCGCACTGAACAAAAATTTTAAAAAAGTGCCGAAGAGAGCAAGATTGTGTGTTGACGAGCAAATCTGTGCTACGAAGATTAAGCACTATCTGAAACAGTACATGCCAGACAAACCTCATCCTTGGGGAGACAAATTGTTTCTTATGTGTGATGATTCCGGATTTTGCTATGCATTTGAAAATTATTCTGGTGACGACGACCATCGTGAGGAAAACGAGCCCAATTTGGGTGCGTCTGCGAATATTGTGGTACGATTGTCGCGTTCGGTTCCTCGATTCGTAAATCACGCCATCTATTTTGATAACTATTACACATCGATTCCGTTGATGGTGTATTTGCGGACACAAGGCATATATACGCTTGGTTCGACGCCCACGACTTCCGTCATGCAAATTACCGCAGAAATTTAACTGTAATCAAGGCGTTGCATAAAATTGAGTAATCAAAAAACATTGGAGATCTTATCATATAAAATGACATTATGTTGCATTTTGACAAATTTAAATTCAGTTTATTTAGCATACACCATGAGTGCAGACTATTTAAATCACTTTGTAAACTCCATTGATCACTGAGAGAGCTTACAGATTTAAAAATCTTAACATTATCAGCATACATAAGGCATTCTGAGTACTGTATAAAATTAGGAAGATCATTGATGAAGAGAATAAATAACAATGGCCCAAGGTGGCTACCCTGTGGCACACCTGAATGATTAATTATTGCTTTTGAGATCGTCTTTCCGATGCATACATTTTGGCTACGACCTAAAAGGTACTCACAAAGCCAAGACAAGAGTGAAGAATGAAAACCCATTAGACTGAGCTTATTAATTAGAATAGAGTGGTGAACTCTATCAAATGCTTTAGCGAAATCTGTGAAAATAACGTCTATTTGTTTACCATTCTCCAATTCATTTTTTATTAAGTGAGTGAATAGAACCAGATTTGTAGAGATTGATTTTCCAGAGACAAAACCATGCTGGCTTTCAGATATCGAATTTTTAATGCCTTGATAGATCTGCTTTTTCACCAAGGCTTCAAACAATTTAGGAATTGTTGGTAACTTAGATATTGGTCTATAGTTTCCAATGTCTTGTCTTGATACAGATTTTTGAATAGGGACTATAATTGAAACCTTCCAAATATCCAAAAATGTACCTTTCCCAAGGGACAAATTAAAAATTAGTGAAAGAGGCTGAGCAAGTGCAGCAGCACATTTGTTAAGGACGATTGGTGGGATATTATCGGGGCCAGCACCCTTATTAATATTGAGTGACAACAACTCGTTAAAAACATCTTCTACCGAAAGAACTAAACTGCCCAAATCAGTGATTCGCTCTCCATTATATAGCGATCGATCTTGATGTATAGGAACATTATCTAAAACAAAATTTGATTGGAAGTAGTCAGCAAACATATTACATGCATCCTCAATATTGTTCGATGTTTTATCTTTAAAATACATATTTTTAGGAAGACCCTTAGTATTTCTCTTTTTATTAAAAAATTTCCAGAAAGCTCTAGGATTGCATTTAATATCCGATTCCAACGCCCGGACATTACTTCTATAAAGGGAGATCTTCAGAGTTTCATACTGTTTACGAGCCACAAGATAGTTTTCACGAAAGAACATGTTCAATTTACTCTTTTTGTATAATTTATTCATACGGTTTTTTAATTTGAAGAGCTATCATGCATTAAATTTTATAAATAAACGCTTGTATTTAAATAATTGTATTCATGTTTCAAAATATTTGAATAAAATAAATAAATAGATTTTAAAAAATTGCATTTAAAAAAAAATTAATTTTTATTGCGTATTTGGGAATGATACCTACTTACATAAATATGGTGGGATCAAAATCAGGAAATAGTAAACAAAATTGCATTTTTTTTAATTTCAATATAACTTTTCTGAATTTCAATGATTTGTTTTTTCTATTTTTCATTGACCTATTCTGAATTTTAGTTGATAGTTTTTTTTCATTTCTATTGGTCTTTTCTACATTTCAAATGCAATTTCCAAATACAAGAGAAAGTGGTGTAATCAAGTTAGGATTTCAACAGCCATGCAACTCAAGATTTTTACGAAATGTGTTTGTATTTTCATGACAATTAAAACCAGATAAATCTGCGTATTTCAAAAACGATTTCAAAGCATTTATTCATCTACAAAATGTAAGATTATTAAGTCTACACCAGTTTTTAGCAAAACGCAGATTATAGAGATTTTCAAGGCAGGATTTGAACCAGTCCTTACTTTAGCACTCGTTCATTCTAAGCGTTTCATTTGTTTGCCATTAACAAAGCATACAGAAACCAATTTGTTAATAGCTAATAAAGAACACAGTAGGTATTATTTTAAAGAAGAATAATTTCAATTCAAATACGTTTTTTTTTTTAAAATATAAGAATTATAAATCCCAATGTGAGCTTGTTTGTTCGTGCCGGAATTTATGGGTTATATAAATATTATGTAGATACGTATTGTTTTATTCAGCACCAGAATTTTAAATGTTTGCAGCTGTTTATCAAATTAGTGAGAAAACGTGTCCACGCGCAAGAATCACTGTTTTGTTCTAATTTAAAATGGATTTAATTCATTTGCTTGTGGCGTAGAAACATAATATTAACACATTTTAGTGTCTGCAGCGCTGCGCAAAGCTCTGAAGCTACTTCCGATGTAGAAAATTGATTACCATTAGACGTGTGTAACGCTGCGCTATTGAGTTGAAGCTCATTAATGCGTTACTGTGCTAATCCACTGGTTTAAAAAAAGTAACGCAATAGCGCAGTAAAATAAGTGACACGCTTAAGGAAAAATGAGAAAATATTTATACAGAAAGCAAAAACTTCACAAGTTTTGTGGTGCCTCACACATAGCGATAGAATGTTTGTAGCAAACATTATTTGCTTATTGAAATATTGTATTAAAAAGGAGTTGCAGCTAAGATGCTGTGAAGCACGAGTGTTTGGAGGGCGTTAAATTGTTATTATGCTTTGCCGTCCAAATAATGGTTTTGTCAGTATGTATAACAATGTGTTTAATTTTTACAAAAATGTTCTTGCTTAGTCAAAAATAGCGCTACTGTTTGTTTTTGCGTTGAAGCTTAATATTGCGTTAATAGTAAAAAAATATGCTCATATTTTGTTTCTTTAGATTTGCAACTTCCAACTTGTCTTTCGTACCAGAAATGTGTTTATGTATTTGTTTCATTGCAAACATTAACTTTGAAGGGCATATAGTTTTACTATATACATATAGTTTTTTTAATTTTTAGAAGGGCAAATAAAATTTGTAAATTTTTGGTGAAAGCCTAAAATATGGTATTTGTTTAGGAATGCTTCATATTAATTAACATCGACAACATAGATACACTCCGCGACAAAAAGATAGCACCTTGGAATTTTTTTAAATTTTATTGAAAACGATCAAAATTAAAAATTTCTATTTCCTATTAAGTAATAAGATTTAAAAACAAAATGAAAATATATAGAAATTTCATTAAAAAATAGAACTTGTTGTTCAGAAAAAAACAACAGCATGTGCAGTAGCATGACAAAAAGATAGCACAATATTATTCAAAAGTAAAAAATTATAAGAAATCTATTTTTAATTTTTATAATATAAGTATAAGTATAAGTGGCGGCCGTAGCCTAGTGGGTAGAGTGCGTGGCTCCTAAGCTAAAGAACCGTGGTAGCCCGGGTTCAATTCCAGCTCAGACAGAAAGTTTTTTCAATTGAATTAATTTTTCTGTTCGGTCGTCACCTCTCTGCAGACAATGGCAAACCTCAGAGAGCAAAAATTGCCATGTAAAGCTTCCTGAGAACATAAGCCGTTCGGAGTCGGCATTAAACTCGTAGGTCCAGTTCTCGATCATTTGTGTTCAAACATTTAATAACACGCACAACACAATTGCGTTGATCAATAGAAGCTAGGTCAAAGTCCTTCCAAGGGCTGAAATGGCCAGTTTATTTATTTATTTTTATAATATAAGTAATTAGTATTGAATGGAGCCTCCATATTTTTTTTTAAACTTCAATTTCGCAATTTGGTAGTGTTAAAATAAGTTTTTCGATGTTTTTTCTCGGTATCGCTTTCCAATTCGAAATTTTGCTACTTTTATGTTCCTGAATGGTATTATATTCTCTATTGTCGGCATAAACTTCCCTTGCAAGGTAGCACCAACAGTTTTTAATAATGGTCAGTTCAGATAATCGTGTGGGCCACTCCAATATTTCAATATCCTGTTCTCGAAGAAAAATTTTTACTATTCTTGGTTTTTGTGTATAGCAGAATTTTTTAATTTAAATATTTATGAAGTTTTAGTTAATTGTGACCCACGATTAACTATTTCATTATCAATTAAATTAAGATAATCTTGGCGATTCATTTTTGTAGGAACAAACATACACCCAAAAAAAAGCGGAGTAAATCAAGTCATATTCGGAGTCAATTTAACTCTTATTGTGCATGGTATTTTGCCAAAGCTGTAAAAACTATATTTAACTCCGTTTGTGTGTTCAATTTAATTCAAAAATTGGATTTGTTTGAAAAGTCGTACTGACTCCATTTTGAGTTGTTTTAAGGTTGAGAGATTGAGAGTTTTTAAATTTTGAGTTCACTCAAAAAAAAAAACTAGAATCAACTCATTTAAATTTAGCATGAAGCTTTAAAAATAAACAAACTCACCCACAAAAGAGTCAAATAAAGAACCCGTAATTTCTTTTGTGTTTAATTATTTTTATTTATTTCTTAATTCAATTGAATACGAAGGAAATTAAAGACATGGTTAACGCCGAAAACAGAATCCCCATACTCACAGAGCAGCTTATCCACGATTTGGCAATTTTGAATCTCTATAATTTCTTATAGAACAAAACTTTTTTTACTTTTGTGCTTAAATTGCGCTCAACTCTCAAAATTTGTTTCAAAGGTGTTTCATTTCTTTGATTTTAAGGGGAATTTTTAAAAAAAGGGGTTTTTGTATTTAACACATTTGAAAAAAGGGATAAATATTTGTATTGATTGATTGTATTGATGATGCTGTAGTTTTGCTCGATGAATGAGGTAAAAGATATTTTTTAAGCATTTATCAAAATGTAGTCAAGATTAAACAACAGGGTGAACGCTAGGCTATGAAAGTTTTTTAAAGGGTGAGTTAGTTGTGTTCCTATACTAATGCAAAAATGGATAAGGCATTTAATTTAAAAGCTTAATTCCCATATATATTGATGCTAGAATAACTAAATTTGGTAAAAAAATAGGTAGAATATTCTCAAGGCGATTTGTGTTAAGTGAGCAGGGTTGCCTAAATGTCGTGGTACATACATTAAAAATTTGTTTATTAGTGTTTAATGTAGATATAATGTAATAAAATTTGCTAATATGTGACCTTAGTATGTACCAAAATCTCATAAATTCCTTTAAAAAATGTATGTATCTTGACTTTTATTAAAACGACAGTTGTATACCAAATTTAATAAAATTGTTTAGTTTCCCAAAATTTTCTATAAAAAATGCATCGCAGGTTTAAAAAAATTACAGTATAGTGTGTATACCGTACAGAAGAGAAACATCTTAATATAAAGAATCAGATAGATTTTTGTAAAAAAACAGAGAGAACGAAAGAGATAGCATCTCAAACGAAATACAATACAAAATTTTCATAAAAAATATTCTGTTTATTTAATATTTTCATGTCATTGGTTGGTGCTTCATTTAGTAATACTGGTCTTAATGGTTTGCGATGTATGCGAAATATGTCCGTGATTTGATATTTACGAGATAACGCGAAAAAATTCACCCATGGGGATCTATTGTGGGAGTCCCCATACACAAATCAAAAAATTAAAAAAATGGCTTCTTTAATTCATATCAAAACATCTATAACCCGTAGGGGGATCAATATATGAGCTGGTCCTATTAATTTTTCCCCCTTAACACTTCCTTTGAACTCATCTTTTCTCTATCTGCCACCCTTTTGGGGGTCCCGATACAAAAACGCAAAAAATAGAAGAAATTGTCTATTATAGTTCATATCAAGAAATCGATCCCTAGGGAGGTAAAATGTATGAGCTATTTTTATCTATTATTTTTTTTATTTAACATTTCTTCTAAACATACATACATTCCATCTGAACTTTTCTAGGGTTCCCCGTACAAAAAAAATATCATTGCTTGTGTACACAATTTTTCGTAACGAGATTTAAAAAACTTTCGTGACGAGACTCAAAAAATTTTACGCTCTATATCAAATAACCGCATAAGAAGTTTCACTTCTCGCAATAGTAAAAACGGTCCTTTTTTATCATTATGCAACATTTAATTCTTACAGCACACTTGATTTGCTTGTTAAAATATTTGAGTACTTTCTCTTCATTCAAAGTAAAACGAACAAACGGAAATATTTGCTCGAGCAGACTCTCTTTCGTGCTAAACATAACTCCGTTTCAGCTTTAAAATACAAAGACGTTCTTCATAGATGGTTGCAATAAGTTTTAATGGAGTTAAAAGGACAAATGTTCGGAGAAGATGCAGAGTTAATTTGAAACTGCTTATAATTTACTCCAAGCTTTGAAAATGATTTGTATCAAGCAAAAAAGTTTTAAACTAGCAAATTAAATATTGATGCAATTCATTTAACGTTTTACGGCGACAAAACGTTTTTAACTTCTTAAAAACTTTTTTGACTCATGAAAAAACTTGGGTTAGCTCCGCACATTTTTTTCGGTGTAATTTCAGTCCTTTCACAATGACCAATTCCATCCCATACCATTACTCAGCTACCCCCGTGTTGACAACGACTTAGGATACGCTCTTTCTTCCTCAAATAGTGGTAATAAAAAGACATACCATCTGGACCGTCGAGATTACATTTTTTTCGTCAGTGATTATTACACAGCGCCATCATTTTCTCCACTTAAGGGGATCTTCAGTAAATTGCAGTCTTGCTGCTCGTTGTTTTGCTGTAAGTGGCAGTTTCCTTTGTAATTGTTTGATTTTAATAGTAGTTTATTTTTTAAAATCTTTTGCACGTCGCGGACATGTGTTTTCACTGCAGCTGTTTCAGCAATTTTTCTGGCAGTGAGGTTAGAACTTGCAGCTACCTGCAAAATGGCGCACTTAAATGGCGTGTAACAACTCTTAGACATCCACTGCTAAAGGCCTTACCATAATTCTGTAGGTTTTTAAATAAATTTGTAATCACTTTTCGACTTTTTTCACTTTTTTCACTGATTTTCAAGTTTTTAAATTAAGATTTAAAGCAACTTGCACTTCCGCACTGTTAAGCAATTTTCCACGTCCCATTTTAATTTAATTTGAGGTAATTTTACTTATTTAAAGTGGAAATTTTACTTTAAAAACTGAACTTGGTTTTTTATAGGATTATTAACACATACTAAACTCAATCCATCATAATGTGCTATCATTTTGTCGCAGCATTTTTTCATATTTTGTTAACTAACGGTATGTCTCTCAAAATGTTTAATCATTGTGTACTTAAAATACCTGAAGAGCACAACCACATGACTTATTACACCTAGAGAAAGAGCTTAAGCATTCAAACTAAATTATATATTTGGGAAAATGTATAAGTGTTAACTTTTTGTCGCGGACTGTATGTATAACTAACACGTCACTGTTGTCCGTGGCTTCGCCAAGGACTTTTTTTTATCAATCTCCTTCAGACAATGCCTGTCAAGGAAATAAAAAAAATCTTCTATTGTTTTGATTTAGAGCGCCGCTCTGCATTTATATGTGTCTCCTTGCTAGTAAAAATTTGTCGGTGATGACATTGTATTGCAGAATTGTAAGCGGGATTCAGCAAAATCTTAATTGTGTTGTTAAGATCGAGAGCTTCTTTTCGTTGTTTAAACAACAGTTTGACTGTATTCGTCTGTGTAACGACTTCCTGTTTCCCAGGATCCATAGCTGGGATAGATCAGCCTTTGTCCAGGATCGCACAATTATTTATTTAGATAGGGACACTGATTTTAGGTTTATTTAACTTTATTCTTTATTTTCTTTCTTAAACGTTATAAACTTAGTTATACATTAAATAAAAAATAGTTTTATCACCGTACCCTTTGGTTCTGCCTCGTACTTGTTTTGACTTGTAGCTGGCATGTCCCACTGTTATTTCAAAACACAGTGACGTATGATGTATTCCTATCTATGTTACTAATAATGTTACTATCTATGGTGTCTTGGAGAGTAATTAATAGACTGAGGATTGCTCTTAATCAGCCCAGTAGAGACTTGAAAAACTGATAAACAAGCGATATTATCTATAACCTGAATATGATAATAAACAAAAGATTCATGTATGTCTACCAAAGAGTCTTGTTTATCAGCCCAGTGGAGACTGACAAACAAGCGAAATCTTAAAAACGCTTAAAATTCATGTATGTCTGTGTAAGACCAAGAATTCTTCTTTATCAGCCCAGTGAAGACTAGTTATCTGATAAACAAGCAAAATCCTAAAACTTATATAATGAAAAAGTAAAGATTCATTTATGGCTGTGTAAGACTAAGGATTCTTCTTTATTAGCCGAGTGGAGACTATTAAACTGATAAACAAGCTAAAACTATAACCCAAATATGAAATATAAACTAGAGATTAGTGCATATCTGTCTAAGACCTAAACAATGCCAAGGTTCATCTTTATCAGCCCAGTGAACACTAGTAAACTGATAAACAAGTGAATACTAAAACCTGAATATGAAAGGTAAACTAAAGATTTATGTATGTCTGCGTAAGACCAAGATTCTTTTTATCAGTGGAGACGAGTAAGCTGATAAACAAGTGAAAACTATAACCTGAATATGGAAGATAAACTAACACTCAATGGAAACTTAGGAGGTTTTATTTCTTACCATTCTTCACATCGCTGTGTTTTATTTGTAAGTGTCTGCGCTGTGAGCTCTGTTAACAAGTGATGTCTCTGTTACAAACTCCGCTGACGTCTCTGTTTCTAGCTCTGCCGACGTCCCGGTTTCTAGCGTCTCTGCTACTAGCCCTGCTGACATCTCTGTTGCTAGCTCTGCTGACGTCCCTGTTGCTAGCGTCTCTGCTGCTAGCCCTGCTGACGTCACTGTTGCTATCTCTGCTGACGTCTCTTTTACTTGCTCTGCTGACGTCCCTGTTGCTGGCTCTGCTGCACTCTTTATGTCAGTATCCTGATGCCTTAGCACCGCACTTCAAGTGTTCACTTCACTACTGATATTTAGCAACTCTCCCGTTTTCATGTCTGTACCTTCCTTTTATACTGTCGTTTCCAACCAACACTTGTTTTTCCGTTGTCATGGGAATTACAGTGGTAGGGCCATGCCCTTCGTCTCGTATTGTGCACGTCCTTTTAACACAGCGATGTCATTGACAGGGGGCGAACGGACCCAACGTGTATTACCATGGGCTTTAAAATTCTTCTGTCCCATTCGGCCATACCGGTATATGGCATGTTCAAGGGAATATGCTGCCACCAGTCAAAATACAGGGTACTTATAAAAATACTCTGTCGCCGTATCTTACTGCCCAATTGATTTCCGATATTGAAAATAGTCCTTGCATCCTTATAATAGACGCGTCTAGTGACATTTCTGTAAAAAAACGATACTAAAGTTAAAGCCGTCTGCGTTTATTTCAAATTTTTTTAAATTGGTAGAATTAGAAGATTCTACTGCGGAGGGCATTGTAAATATCATTTAACAAACACTACATAAATTTAAATAAAGTAAAGCTTATTTTAAAAAACTAGAGACATCAAGGCCTTCAAAGTGCTCTGCAACGGTCTTAAAACTTTTTATTTGAGTTTTTTTTAAAAACTTATGTTTAAGAAGTTTAGATCTGTTATAGAACGGGGTACTTGATGGTCACTGACTTTCGAAGCAAAAAATTGGTCTCCTTAAGACACATACATCGTTACATGCATCATACTTTAAGATCGAACTCTAAATACCGAAGCTATGACGAAAAATGTGAAAAAGTTCGAGTACGTTCGGTAAAATACTTAAATTTTTTAAATAGTTCTGAAATAATCGAAATACTTCCTTAGGAAAAGGTTAATTTTTTTTGGCGTGCTTTAATTTTCTAACATTAGTGGTACATTAGGATGGTAAGAACTGAGATTTAGTGGATAAGTACTAGAACGGTGTACTTGAGGTCAATGACCTTTGGAGCAAGAAAAATAATCTTCTCAAGACAAAAACACCATACATTAAGATCGGACTGTAAATGTCGAAGATATGACGAAACGTTTGGTAAAAAAAATTTCCGGAATTACCTTCCAAAAATGCTTCGAATTAGATGGTGTGCGGTGAAATATTGTCTGGTACAATCTAAAGGGTGTTTTTTATAGAGTAATACAAGTTTAAATCGTAATAAAACATAATAATATTTTTTTAATATCAATTAAACGGGCTTTATTAAATAGATAATTTTATGACATTATTGTTTAAATATGATTGGCCACCACGGCTGGCGCGTACAAGGCGCAATCTGGAACACCAATTTTCACAAACTTTTCGCAGCATTTGCGGCCGTATCTCGCCGATAACTCTTCGAATGTTGATTTCCAGGTGTTCAATTGTTTGTGGTTTATCGACATAGACAAGTGACTTTACATAACCCCAAAGAAAATAATCCAATGGAGTTAAATCACACGATCTTATGATCACATTAATTGGGCAATTTCGTGAAATTATTTTTTCGTCAAAAGTTTCCTTGAGTAAATCAATTGTAGCGCCCGCTGTGTGGCATGTGGCTCCATCCTGTTGGAATCACATATCAGCAAGACTAATGTCAGCTAATTGAGGTACGAAAAAACTTCGAATCATTTTCACCGTTCACCATTGACAGTAATATTCTGACCATCATCGTTTTTGAAGACATATGGACCAATGACTCCGCCAGCCCATAAAGCGCACCAAACAGTAGTTTTCTGTGGATGTAATGGTGTTTCGACAAAAGCTTGTGGATTCTCCTCACTCCAAATACGACAATTCTGTTTATTTACGTACCCATTCAACCAAAAATGAGCTTCATCGGAAAATAAAATTTTCCATGGATTAATTAGGATCATCTTCAATGCTTTCCTGTACAGCGGCTACAGATTCGTCAGTACGCACTGTTCGGCGTCTCACGGGATGCAAATTATCAGTAACAGTAAATGTGGTCCGCAAACGATCTATTTTTCTTCGAATTAGCAGCTCTGAAGGACGATTATGTACGCCATAAAATGGACGAAGTGCACGATAAGTTTGACGAACAGAACCATTATTTTGATAAAAAATTTCCGTAATTTGCATGCGTTGCTCTAATGTAAGTCGATCCATAATAAAATGTCAAAGTAAATTAAACAAAAAGCAACTATCAACTGTTAAATGAGTGGTCAAATAAAGCAGTGATGGCAACTCAAAGTTGTATCACTCTATAAAAAAATACCCTTTAGTACCTATATTTAAAATAAATGTTATGTTAAAAATTAAATAAAAACCTTTTAATTGTATGAACAAGGTCTGTTGTTTTTTAGCTTGTTGTTTTTTAAACCATTTAACTTGTTTTGATTTTTTTGGGGTCTTTTAGCTTTTTGTTTAAAGGTCGTGACCACACTGTACGTGACTATGTGTTAGTTGTTTTTGCTTATTTACTCTACTTGTTCAATCGTTCGATTGTTCCGTTATTGTACAAAGTCCATACAGAGCATTTTGTTCTCATAAATCGAACAAAGAAAATTAAAATTTTAAATATTAAAATTGAATTATTAATAATTGATAATTGCGTATAAAAATCTAAGTCAACTTAGTTTTATTAAACATTAATTCTTAAATGCTAGATAAAAGCAAATAAATTCGTTCATTAAATTGTAAAAATTGTGAAAATAATTTTTGGCGTCATTTGCTTTTGTTTGCTTCTTTTCAGTATGTTCTTCGTTTTCGTTAAGAGGCGTTGTTTCGTTCTATTTCTTTGTGTTCTCTTCAGTTTCAGCGTAATTTTTTGTTCGCTCCTTTCTTGTGCATACCTACTCCCACCGCCGCTTACTACATAAGGTAGATGTCATCAGTGTTTTAGCGGCCATGTAAGAACAAATTTTATTGAAAATTGTAAACACACATTTAGGTTTTTTTTTGTTCCACTGTGCTAGCTGAGCATCGAAAGAAAAAAAAAAGAGAGTAACATGGAGTTAGTTGAAACTCTCGCAACACAAAGCGTGAAAAGAAAACGATTAAGCAATGCGTGGCAGCTGTGATGATTTCTTAAAACACTTAACACTTTAATTAAATAAACTTATTATTAAAATTTGAAAGGAAAAATACCTTTTAATAAAACTGTGGCACAAATATGACATTTTTAAACTTTTTTCATAAAAAACGGCCTAGTACTTTTGGAATAAAATGGTAACATTAAATTGCCACCTCAATTTTATATAAAATTATAGATATAGATATAATAGTATAGGTAGAGATAGACATCATCGCATTTTAAACTACGTTATGAAACAATTGCGTTATCGCATTACGCTGATACAGTAAATTGCGCTTGAGTTGGTGTATCAACGCAGCATTTTCGCTGCGTTGCCCGTGTCTGATTATCATCATCATGTTTTTAAAAGGCGTCTGTGTGAGAAAACAGTTTATTTGATTGATTTTTTTTCATATCGAATGATGATTTCTGTCTTTAGTTTATTTTGTGCGCAATTAAATTGATTTCAAAAGAACCGGCTTAGTTTTTTACTGCTTTTATTTCACCTGTGGTTGGATGGAGTACATCTATGTTTAGTATTCAATTCTGAAAAGGTAAATCTTATAAATCCGTCATGATTGCTTGACATTGTAGAGCAAAATATCATCTTACTTAATGCCAGTAATTTCGACAACACATAGTGATTGTCTCTATGTAATCGACGAAACATAGATGTACATACTAGTTGATAAATATTGATGAAATTTAGTTTAATGAGTTTTTAAGAACCGCTATCTTTAAAAAATTCCTGCG
This sequence comes from Dichetophora obliterata, assembly GCA_963920525.1. Lineage (NCBI taxonomy): Eukaryota > Metazoa > Arthropoda > Insecta > Diptera > Sciomyzidae > Dichetophora > Dichetophora obliterata. Next base: position 186,122,926 of record OY986435.1, on the reverse strand, counting down.
ATTACTTCAAGCTATTGTATAGATTATTGTTCGATTAAAATATTTGTTTTTTTTTTAACTATAAGCTTTGAATTTTAAGCAATTTTTTATTACCAATTTTTCTTTAGATTAATTTCTTTTTACACAAAAACTTCCCTTGATTTGTATTGTGACTGTATTTGTATTTATATTTATTTATTTATTTATTTATTCAATCAACTATTAACATTTATTGTTATACAGTTGCTGTAAGTACATAATTTAATCGTAGGTTATAAAACTAATTCAGCATGATATCGTTTTTAAATGCTATCCTATTTTAGGTGATTTCAATCGAGCTGCAGATAATGTTGAACGTTTTGGTCATATTGTAAACCGGCTCACTTTTGCCATAATTAGTTCTTCTGTAGGGTATATAGAACAATTGCCTTTGCCTAAAATTTCTTTCAGGTGCATAAAATTTGAAAAGAGATAGAAGTGGTGCACAATCAATATGATTCATCACTACATCCCGAGCAAATAAGGCGAGAAAATACTTTCGCCGGAACTCCAAAGACTTTAGTCCAAGAAGAGCACATCGCGCTTCATAGGAAGGCATAAAATCCCAGTGGAGCTTGCGAATTGCTAACCTAGTGAAACGCCTTTGAATATTTTCAATTCTTTTAATATGTATAGAATATTGAGGGTCCCAGATAACACAATTGTACTATAAAACCGACCTTACAATTAAAAGGAAATGGTTCTCACGGTAAAGGGATCGGAGAACTCTTTCGTATTGCGCGATAAAAATCCCATCATCGCATTCGCTTTGATATAATAGCATCAAAATGTTTCACAAAGCTAAACTTTCGCTTAAATAAAACCCCTTAGTCTTTCTTCAAGTCGAATCTTTCGATCAATACCGTATTAATACCGTAAGAACCTTCGAAAAGTTGATTCTTCATAAAAAAAGACATTACATTACATTTAGACACATTAAAATGCAATTTATTGGTCTCGTATCAAAATTGGAGACTATCCATGTCGCGTTGAAGCAATAGGGAGTCTTCATGAGAGTCCACACATCTAAAGATCTTTACATCATCAGCATACATCAGGCACTCAGAAAAGCAACCATAGTTCGGAAGATCATTGATAAACAGAACAAACAACAGAGGACCTAGGTGGCTACCTTGGGGTACCCCAGAATAACTGTCAATGTTTTTAGATAAATTATTACCAATTTTAACATATTGTTGACGACCAACAAGGTAGCTCTCTAACCATAGAAGTAGCGAGAAATGGAATCCGAGGCTACTTAGCTTATTAATCAAAACAGAGTGTTGAACTCTATCGAAAGCCTTTGCGAAATCCGTGAATATGACGTCTACTTGATGACCTTTTTCCATATTATTGGACAGAAAGTGTGTAAAAAGAGTTAGATTAGTAGAGGTAGATTTACCTGACACAAATCCATGCTGCATATCAGATAATCTAGTTTTAATGGAGTTATAAATTTTATTTTTTACCAAAAAATCAAAAATTTTAGGAATAAGTGGTAATTTAGCTATCGGTCGATAATTTGTAATATTTTGCCTTGATCCCGATTTAAAAATTGGAGTAATTGCCGATATCTTCCAGACGTCTAAAAATTTCCCTTCTCGGAGTGACGTATTGAAAATATGAGTCAACGGCTTACACAAGGCAAAAGCGCAGTTTTTAAGAAATATGGGCGGAATATTATCTGGCCCACAACCCTTTTTAACATCAAGACTTACTAACGCTTCAAAGACATCATACTCCGAAAAGGAGATGCAGCCAAGGTCTGTAATTGGTACATCGACGGGCGTAACACGATCATGAAGCATTATCACAAGCATAATTTGATTGAAAAAAGAAAGCAAATAACTCACTAATATCTTGAAGGTTATCCGAACATTTATCAAGATAAAACATATTTTTAGGAAGGCCCCAGGTAATTTTTTTATTATTCAAAAAAGTCCAAAATGATTTAGGATTACTTTTTATATTTGATTCTAAAGCAAGTAAATACCTTCTATACAAAAACAACCCAATAGATAGAACAGACTCTAAAAAATCTACTTCGGACCCACTAGCTGGTATGTTTGGAGTGAAAGCTGAAAAATTATCAGAATAGGTCCAGTTTACTTTGCTTAAATTGAAATCACCCAATAACAATGGATACTCATTATCTTTAAGACGCTCTACAATTTTAAATATATTAAAGAAATGCAATGAGTAAATATCACTAGTAGAATTAGGCGGTATATATGAGCAGAAGATGTAGAAACTTATTAGTTTGGAGCTTTAGCCCCAATTCGATTGGACTGGAATATCAACTTTAACACATAACTGACTGTATATTTCACATTAAAGTAATAGATTGTCTATGATTTTCTTAAAGAATTAAGTCATTTTTTATTTTGTCCATTCATCCATCAGTTCCAGTTCCAGATGAAGATAACCAAATTTTCACACTTTAATACGTACTAAGTAAGCAAAGTTGATGATTATGTTTGGCTTTCAGTTTCTTTGAGCTTAACGTATGAAGACATTTATTTATTAACTCAATAAATCTAGCTAGTTGTATTTTTCTACTTATTATGTTAAACAGCCACTGAAAATTAAACCAACTTATATAAAGAAACTTTAAGAACGCATTTACACAATTTATTTATAGAGACTTAAAAAAACGTAGGCGACAAATGGACAGATAAACGTATACATTCGTTTACTTAAAAATTCATTCGTTGATTTATTCCTTGTGTTTTTATTAATGCTAGATTAAAACTTTAAAGCCTATTTATTTTCATCGAATGTGTTAATATGACTTGTTTATGAATAAGTGTCAAATAAATGTCATTTAATATTAAGAAAGAAATATGATTATTAGGTGTACATTTAAAAAAAGTGTGTGTGATTGCTACACTTCCTTTTTTAAACAGTCAATTTCAAAAGTACAGGTTGGTTAAAAGGCATTGAAAACATAATTGAAAGAATGTGAATTTTTGATTAAATTGGTTTTTTTTTAGTACTAGCTGATAAGCCCAGTTTCGCACATGTCGGAAAAAGTCAAATTCATAACTGTAATAGTGTATTTTTGCAGTGCGAGTCATATCCATATGTTTTTACTTTTAAGTGAAATACTCCGGCAGTTATATAGTGGGGATCGTTTAGCTTTTATGCGGTCATCAATGAGTCCGTTATAAGGACCGTTTAATTTGACAGTGGTGTAAGTTAATTTGTACCTCTTTTGATACATTTAAATTTCAATTTAATTTGCACGAAATAAATTCCATTAACGAGCATATATCAATTTCGAATTGATTTAAATATAATCTGTGAATTTTATTACAGAAGAATACATATTATTTTTAGGAAGTACGAAACAACGAAAATATTTATGCATAATGTGTTGATAAAGCATAATTTTTAAATGAAAGAAGCCTGTTCATGCAAAGCAAAGGATTTTTAAGTCTTGCACAGACTTTTTATTTAAACATTGATACAGAAGTGGTTTGCTGATCTTAAATGCGATGCACAGTGGAGCATTTGGCCTATTTAGACGGAAATAAATTTTTAGCTCGGGTTTGAGGGCTCGGAATGATTTTAAATTTTGGATATTTGCTATTGAGTATATCTCTCTTACGTGTAAGGTTTACAAAGATAGTTCTTGTTAAACAAAATTTACGAAAATTTGAATGGGAAATTTTGGCTTCCTACATCTTGACTTTCTGAATTTTCAAAAATGACTTAACTTCTGAACAAAAAATAACACCGTAGACCACTTCTTGTAAATGCCACAGACTTATCAAACTGTTAGTACAAAAACTTTTTTATGACATTACTTATATTTTTTATTTGAGGAGACTCTTGATTTGTCAAAAACAGTAATTTTTGTTATATTAGAATTTGACCAAGTGCCTACGTCCAGTCTTAAAATTTTCTTAAAGCTTGGTTTATTTACTTGATATATTAAAAGTTGTAGATTTTTCTTAATTTTTCTTCATTTTTTCTTCAAGGGATTTTTGGCTTAAACCTCTTATTTTGTGTAAAGGTTTTATGTAGTTTGTTATGCAGTTATAAAGGTATTACACTTATTTTTCAGTATTTTAGTGTAATTCATCAATTTATTTTGTTATTAATTTATTTTTGTTAAAACATGTATACATAAATATTAGTGTTGTTGTTTTTATTGGCTATTTTTAATAGATATACATTGAGCAGCATAAAATTGTTGAACTTTAGAGATGTTTATAACAAATAATTGTTGTTATTTTGTAACCGAATGCTTTGGATTATTGACACAATTCAAACTGTGATTATATCTTCTTTTGGTGAAAGAGTAAACTTTGGTTTTGAAATATTTTAAATCTTTTTTGAGTGCTGTTTAATTAAAGCATTAAAATAGAATGTATGAAGATGTTTTTATCTCGAAATAAGTTCTTTGAAGTTTGTTCCGCTGTTTCTAAAAGTGAAAGACTAGATGTTAATATTGTATGGTAAAGATGCGTACTGCGACCTAATTGAGATCTATTGTACCTCCTTCTCAAAGCTCCGCTGGGTTGGCAGATTATAAAATTTCATCCAGACCTATTTCTGTGATGAATTTAAGAATATTTTTAGGTTCAAGGTATGAAATTTGCTCTAGACTCAGCTCATAATTCCCCAGTTCTAATTTACGTCTGCGAGCCACGGTGTCGCAGTTTGTAATTAATTGCATTGGAGTCTCCTCTGCTTTTTCACAGAAATGGCAGATACTATCGGTTTATATGCCTAATTTTATCAGGTGATATTTAAGTTTGCAGTGTTCTATAAGCTACCCTGTTAAAATTCTTGGATTTGGTTTACCTAAGCTTATGCACAATTTTGCTCTCCGAGTGCTAAAATCTATGAGGAGTAATTTGGATCGTCTTAGCTTTGAGAGGCTTTTCCAAAATGTTTAACGTTTGTGCCTCTCCTCCGTTCTTAGTTCATCTTTTAAAGAATGTGTGCCCAATCCGCAGAATGATTCTGGTCCCATAAATTTTGTGGCTGCCTTGTATTCCTTTGTGTCCTGGGACCCAAAATATTGTAACAGTGTTATTCTTGCCTAGTTCATTGAGTTTTGTAAGGCATTCTCATGTTCTTCTCGATGATATCCCATTGGAAACTAATGCTTTAATTGCAGCTTGGCTGTCTGACGTCACAATTATATTCCAGATTGAAATCCAGGTTGAAAGACTAGATAAATTGGTGCAGCGTATTTGCAGAAAAACAAATTATTCTAAAAAAAGTGTCTCTCAAGTTTAAACGATACATTTTATAAAACCGGAAGTTAGGAATTAGAATAGTTATGACTTATATTTGACATACTCATTTTCATTTTTGATAATGATCAACTGCAATGTAGGTTTGTAACAGGTTTATAAAACATAGTCAAAATTGCTTTCAACTGCCTGAAATGATTATTATTTTAGAGGAGAATCATTATAATATTCTAGAGGAGCAGTCTACTTGTTTCAGAACAGGGAGATCACAAAAATCATTTGAAAGCTGTACGGCTTTCAGCTGACTAATTACGCAAGATAGGCAAGGGGTCGTCCATAAACTACGTTACTGATTTTCCGGTTTTTTTTACCCCCCCCTCCCCCTGCGTTACTTTTCGTAGTGCTTTTCAAAACCCCTCCCCCCCATAAAGTAACGTGACACATGAAATTAATTCATTCGAATGATTATATATTTTGACTAGCTCTGACAATTTTCACTAGTATTAGTGACTAGTATGACTTGATACATTAAAGGAACAATTGGAAAAAAATCAATAATTAATATCATCTGTAAAATCTATTCCATCTGCGATCCAAGATTCGATGCTCTCAATCACTGGGATAGAAGAAGCTGGTAGCTTTGTTGAGGATTCTTCAAAATAGAATTTTTCATCGGATTCTATGTCGACAAATTCAGGTGAATCCTCATTTCTAACGCAAAGAAATTCACCTGGTCTTTGACAGAGTACCCTTAAAGGCTGCACCCGAGCTGCACCAAGTTCTGTGTTTTTGTGTAAATGCTTTCTGAAAATTGATTTATTTAAATAGTATGTTTTATTCCGATTTATTGTAAACGATATAATACAAACTTATGACAATTCATAGAAGTTTTAAAAACGAAATATAAGCCGCAGGTAGGACACGACCTTGAACCGATTTCTCCTTTCTGAGAAGGACAGTACATGTCATACGGTATCTCCTTTGATCAAGAACATTCAGGCCTTAACGTCAAAGCCTGTCGCAAAAGCAAAGACCCAAATTTTTCAGACGTGTTCTGAGATGGTGAAGGAATACCAAAAGGTTCCTGTGTCGAGGGAAAAGGTGGTGGAAGAAATCGTTGAAACAAAAGTTAGCCATCAATTTAGACGATCAAACATAAACATGTAAGGTTAAAAATTTTTGAAATGATTGTGTTATTAATTAGAGGTTTTTCGTAGATTTTTTTAATTTTTGGTAACGTTACAATATCTAAACACCTCCCCCCTACCGTTACTTATCGTAGTGCATTTCAAAACCCCTCCCCCCTCCTAAATTGGTAACGTAGTTTATGGACGACCCCCAACGTATGTTATCACTCAAGAAGCTCTTGCTTCTTTCTTAGATAATAAAATGACAAAACGTATATCGTCAGGTAATGAAATTCATATACTAGTCTTCCAGAAGTTTCTTGTTGAAACCCAAAAATTGTAAATAAATTTATATGGCTGGTATTGCACGGAAGCTAGAGTTCATAAATTTCTTTGCCATGGCTCAGAAATTATAAAGCAATGTATTGTGCATATTGTTCAATCGTCAGAGGAGGCTAAGGAAGCCTGTAATCAAAATTACAGACGTTTTCGTATGTGCAATACGCGGAAGTAATCAAGGGTTTTTGCAAACAAAGATATTTTAAATATGTGGTTGATTTCTTCAGATCCTTTAATAAACACACACCAAAAAAATCCCGTAAGAAAACATAAATCAATACCTGCAGAGATGCAAAAATTTATTTTGCAGCATAAAAATATACTTGAAGAAAACAGTTCATCTACTGATATATTTTCACATTACGACTCAAAATCATCATATTAATAAAACAAAGCCCGAAATTCAAATATCATAATTTGTATTTCTTAAATTGAAATCCAGGTTTAGTTGAAATATAGGTGCATTTTGCTAATTTCGTAATAAAAAATTGGAATTACGTATTTAAGTAAAGAAAAGTAAAAGCATTTTTAAAACTTTGAAAATAATTGTTATTTGAAATAAAAAATATAGGTTAACAGATTATTATTTTGAAAAATTTACTTAAAACTTCAAAATCTTTTATTCTTTTTAAAACTTTTTTGGTTGGACCGCTAAAAAATCTTGTTTGTAACACAAATTTTTACAAGTGTCGCATATCGTTGAAAAGGCCATAAACTTATTTTGCCAAAACACATAAGCAAACAGATCCACATACATAATTATCACTGTAGGAGCGTGATATGTAAAACAAATTCCAGAAAGCTCACAATAGCCCATAGCTAACAAGGGGGTCGAAATAGACCCCGACTCTTCGCAGACTTTTGTACTTATATTTGCATTTCCTATCATTTAAAATCATAAAAAAATTTTTACGCCTAACTTGTATGGGACACCCCACTGTGCGGTGGTACAACAACAATAAACACTCACAACACTCGAGTGCATTCCAGAGTCAAATCGGCAATTAGCTGACTTTAACATCGTTGAATATTATCCATATTTTTACTTTCATGACCAAATAATATTTGATGTTTGTTATGAAATTAAATTATGTTTATTAAATTTAAATAATGAAACAATATTTTCAATATTTGTTGGCATGTTTTAAACATTATCTTATATGGGCATTTCTACTATTACTTTTTATTAATGTCACTCGTCCTTGGAATTCTTTACCGAGCCATGAAAGAGCTTTGAGGGAAATAATAAGACATAGACTTGCCGTATTTTAACATTTCGCTTCTAATTAACAATTATTAATTTTACCAGTTTTCTTTAAATCTGCACTTTTTTTTCACTTCTTGTTTTTTCTTAATTACTTATTTTTTCTTATTTTTTACTTATTTTTTCTTAATTTGTACTCTATCTCGATTTCTCTATTTTTACTTAATATTAAGATTAACGTAATAATAAGTGTTATGGTTTAAATTAGGTTTAAGAAAATCTTTAATTTGTTAAAAATATTATTAAAACTTGTACATTAAAAGATTAAGTTCTCATCGAACTATAAATAAATAAATAATAATAATAATAATTTCCATAGTGGCGCATGTAACGTTCGTTGCAAAAAATTAAGAAAAGCAAATAAAAATGTAAACCTTTTTTTTTTCTGGGGTTGAATCGGCTCACTTATAGTGATAGTTGATAATTAAAACCATTACTTTTGCTTTACGTAAGATGATTATCAATTTGACAATCTGTCGTAGTTGTCTATTTTATGCGACTGGTTCTTAGTTGTCGTTTTCAAGATTTGTAACGTTTTCTTTTTTTACTCAAAATCAAAACTCTGTCAATAAAATAGAAAATAATAATAATAAGTGAGAAAAAAACTTCAAGTGTACTTATGTATATTCTGTAAATTTATATTTGTGCCAACAAAAGAGGTGAGTCTATTTTCGAATTTATCATTGCCACAGACCTTATTCTATGTAATAGGGGCAATAGGCCAACTTTTCAGAATAGAGTGAGGGAAGATATAATTGATCTTACTGTAGTGAACAATTCAGAACAGGTAATAGTCGATAACTGGGAGGTTTCACAAAGGGAGTCGTTTTCCGACCACTTTAGGATCCTCTTTACCATCGACTACGATCCTCACATAAGAAAACGATTTAGGAACCAATTAAAAACAAACTGGGATAGGTATTCAGTCTGGATAAGCAGAAATACTGCAGACCTAGACACAGAATATCTCCCAAACGACGCATCCATTGGCAATGCAGTCGAGTTCATAACGGGAAAAATGAACCAGGGTTTCAAGAAGCTCTGCCCAACCTCCCGAGGTCGCAAAGCTACAACTGCGAGTTGGTGGACCAACGACCTTAAAAAGATGCGATCAGAGGTCAGAAAACTTCATCGGAAAACAATGTTAAGTAGGCTTGAGCAAGACTGGACAACATACCGATCCATGTTAAATGCCTATACAAGGGAAGTAAGAATAGCTAAGCGAACATCTTGGACAAATTTCTGCGAGTCCATTGAGGATAAGAGTTAAGCCGTCAGACTTCGAAAGACAATATCCAAAGATTCATCGGTCCCGGGATACATTAAGAAATCTGACGGATCCTGAACAGAATCCAGTCAAGAAACGCTTTTGCTACTCATGGAAACTCATTTCCCAGGATGTAAAGAATCGGAGCAAAACGGAGCTAACAGCAACCTGGAAATAACAATACCAGAACCCTTACAGGAACTCTCCAACATGATGCAAAATACCCTTCCCAGAATCATGCCCTGGCTTATAGCAATCTTCACCGGATGTCTCAAGACAGGATATGTTCCAAAAATCTGGACAGAAGTGCGAGTTGTCTTCATTCCTAAAGCTGGAAAACTGATACACTCAGCGCCAAAGAATGACAGGCCTATTAGTCTCTCATCGTTCATGATGAAAACGCTAGAGAGAATAATAGATCTCCATATAAGAGAATCCTTGAACGATACCAATCCTTACAGTGTGCAACACTCCTACCTTAAAGGTAAATCAGTGGAAACGGCACTGTATGAGGTAGTTTCAGTCATAGAAAGAACTCTTCATCACAAAGAATATGCTTTAGCTACTTTTTTAGACATCGAAGTCACATTCAACAATGTGAATACAGATTCCATAAAGAATGCTCTAGTAGACAAAGGAGTCAACAGTAAAATAACCCAGTGGATTTATAAAATGCTCAACAGCAGACGTATAAACCCACAAATGGGAATGAATGTGGTGAGGAAAGAGGTCACAAGAGGCACACTGTATACAGCAATCGTGAGACCTATTCTTACCTACGGCTCTCTTGAATGGCGCACAAAAAGAGCTACCTTAGCTCCCTAACAGGAGTCCAAAAGTTAGCATGCATAGGAATAACTGGAGGAATAACTGGAGAGGAATAACTGGAGAGGAATAACTGGATGTGATCAACGCCACAGGCGGGTATGGAAATGATGCTAAATATTCACCTTATAGAGGAGGTTCTTAAGTGTTCGGCAACCAAAAGCGCGATTCGCCTCATCGAATCACAAGCCTGAAGAAACAACACTTTCGGACATGCATCTATTCTGAATCTCTTTGGAACCGAAGAATCAAAAAGAGCAGCCGACTATATCATACCCAGTGTGAGATTTGGCACAGAATACACCACATCCATCCCCAACAGACAAGAATGGGAAGAAATGGTAGTAGAGTTCAATGGCAATCTCCAATTAAATACTGATGGTTCCAAAATATAAAACGGAACTGGATCAGGTATATATTGTGCAACGCTACAAATCAAAGAGTCCTACAAACTCCCCGACTACTGTATCGTTTTTCAAGCAAAAATATACGCTATTGAAGAAGCTGCACAGGCCATTCATAGGAAAAATCTTACTTCCACAAGAATAGTTATTTTTGTGGATAGCCAAGTGGCCATCAAAGCGCTGAATAGTAAAACGAAGAAGGCTCGAACGGTACAAAACTGTAAACTGGCACTGAACAGTATCTGCAATACCCACAACGTCACTCTCTGGGTTCCCGGACATAGCAATATCGAAGGGAATGACACAGCGGATGAACTGGCTAGGCGTGGAGTAACCGCAAGTACAAACAGAGCTAATACAGATGTGCACATACCAAAATTCGTCGTCAAAAGGAGTATAGACCTTAAAGCCAGAGATAATGCAAACACTAACTGGGCCTCCAGAGGAGACTCCAACATATCTCGAAGGCTCTGGCTGGAGTTAAATGAGAAGAAAACCGAAAGCCTTCTGCTTTTGGCCAAACGAGAAATCTGGATTCTTGTGGGAGTTTTAACAGGTCATTGCCCCATTGGGGTAATGGCAATAGAATGAATATAACAGCCCCAGACTTTTGTCGGAGCTGCAAGGATCCGGAAAAAACAGAAACAATAACTTCTATGCGAATGTCCAAGTCTACAGAAACCTGGAAGATTTAGCGAACACACCACTGCTAGACATCTGGAGGTCATAAAAAGCACAGGCTGGTTTTAGGAATAATCTAAATTATTATGGGTATTATGGTACTATGATGTAAATAGAAAAGGGATTCGCAATGGACCTATAGGCCCCCACGGAAGCGCCGGTAACGGTGCACAACCCTATTTACCTAACCTAACCTATATTTGTGTAATAATTCTGTAAATAATTTTAAAAAAATTTTAAAAAATACATTTTGAGATATTTTTTTATATTTATTGAGAGAGAATTGTTGTATCTAGCTAGCTTCAGATGTTCTTCCTTGTATGCTGGCAGTATGCTAATTGGCTCTTTCTTTGCATGAGTTTTTATGCAGAAATACCAATTCCTTAAATATGTCTACCTCCAAATAGTCTTAGATATACTTACATTTTTCAGAGTAGCAATACCAATTTGGAAAAACGATAAAAAAGAAATGACAGCTTTTCGAAATAACATTTAAATTTCCAAAGAATCAAAAGTGTTGCCAGGTACTTAAAATATTTCGTGATCGCTTACACAGACCAAAGAAAAGTTGATTATCAAAAAATTCTATCAAAAGCGACAATCAAGGACCGACTGTCAACTATAACCTTAGCCGATTTCACCCCTGTCATGGGCTTCCGTAGGATTTGTTCTAAGTGAAAGAGGAAATTACAAAATTTAATAAAGTAGGCAAATTTTGGATCAAGGACTAATTTTTGAAAAAAATCTGATAGCATATTCGGATTAGGCAAACGATTTAACGTTAGAATTTGTTATAGCCAAAAGTTATTTTATGACTTAAATGTCAATTGGAAACTCTATTTGAAATATCCACTTTATACTTCTTCAAATTCACGTTTTTTAGCGACGCTTACCCAGTTTGAACAATTTCTGGACTTTTGCACTCACGTGCTTATCTTACATCCAATATTCAGAATCAGGTCTTGCAGGGAAGTTTTGGAATATGTTAAGAAAATGTATGCAAGCCAAAACTCATCTAATAGACATGTTCCTCTTTGTTTATTTATTCATACGTATAAATAAGTTTTTTAAATCATTCATATAATATTTATGTTTACGTACTCAATTGTAGAAACTTACAAACTGCTAGAACTGATGCATGTTTGAAAAATAAATAGTTGGTAGGTGTCAAAATTATCGCCTTTAGCATGCGAGACGTTTATAGAATAACGAAAATTCCACTTTTTAATTTTTGCGGATTAAATGGATTTTGACCTCATAAATCCAAATCTGAAAAATTTCAGGCCGCTTGTAATTGGCTAAGGAGTTATATGCCTCCAAAGTTAAAAAGGCCTAATAATCTGGTTGTTTTTTTTTTCGTTTTCCAACGAAAAAAAAATTGGGAAATTTTTGTATTCTTATTTAAAAAGGTGGTAACTTGGTGGCTCAATAGTTATTAATGCTATTTTATTATAATCACAAAGAAGACCACACATTATTTTTTTTTGCTTTTGTAAAAAAAGAATTTATATGTTTTACATGACGAACAACACTCTAGTCACAAATTGGAGGGTGCTACCACAGCCCTCCTTCTCGGACCACAATTATATTAGCTTTAGTATAAGCTTTAACTACACTCCAGCTCAAAAGATCTTCAGAAGCCCCAGAAACACTAACTGGAACCGCTTCAGAAGCATCATTGAGACCAATTTACCAGCTACTAAACAAATTAATACGGAAGAGGGCATTGAAAGGTCACTGAAGATTCTCTCGGCCCATCTTCTCAAGGCCTATCATGCCTCTTGTAAGCCCACGCGAACAAAGCGTAAGATCAGACCACCATGATGGAGTCCGAATCTTACAGAGCAAAGACGCGACCTAAATCGCGTCATCTGAACTCGGTTGAACATAAACGTGTGTAATGTCGAACTCGATGACTAATTGCTACAAGTGTAAAAAAATAGCACAGAAGGCTGTATGATAACTTGCCACTTCTGTGAAAAAGTTTTTCACTCTAATTGCATTGACTTTGACAATGATAAAATCATTGATTATCTTTTAAAATTTCGTAACATTTCGTAACATTTCGTAACTGAACTCGTCTTCAGTAAATAATTCGCAGAACAATAAATCAAAACCAAACTTGGGAAATGGTAATGCACCCCGCGCGACACTTGCACATCAAGCTAACGTTAGATTTACTCGTGCCCGTGCTCGTGCGCTTGCTTCGCCTTCAAATGTTTCAACTTCTTACCCTTCCACTCTTTCTTCTATTGGAGACACGAGAGTTGAAGTTCCATCGTGCGCTACACAAGCTTGTGCCAACCTTGTTTCGTCAAACGTTATTCGAAATGCTCCTCTTTCTTTTGCCACAGCTGCGAGATCGACTTCCACCAGAAATTCGCCTTCTTTAAATCCACATATACGTACAACTGCTGCTGCTGCTGCTGCTGCTAATGCCGTGGATGCTAATGGTTCGATTAATGCGAATGATCCACATATTCTTACGACTACTGCTGCTGCTGTTGCTGGTAATTGTATGATTGATTCAAATGCGGTTACAACCAACAACAACAATCTGCTTGCCTCTGCTGCTGTGGGTGCAAATGGTTCGATCGATGTGAATGATACTGTTTTTGTTTCAACAAACAATAACAATCAGGCCGATGATTTCTGCCTTGTTCAGAACAAGAAGAAAAACAAAAACAAAAAACCAAATCAATCGCAATCTACTCAAATTTTTGGAACAGATTGCACTTCCACATTGAATGTTATTCCTTACTTAAAATGGGTGCTTCTCTCTAGATTTCGTCCAGATACTAATCCAAGCTTTATAATTGACCATATCTCGGAAAAATTAAACATTAAAATGGAAAAGTTCATAAATGGACAGCAGCCAAATAAGTCAAAAAAGTTACAGGGTTCCCCAAACCTAATGATGGCGCCATGATGATTTCTCCAGTTCTATCACATTTTCTCATTTTTTACCACAATATTGGAGGATTGCGAACGAATGCCCGAAATTGTTTATTGTTTTCTTCCTCACTTCAACACGACGTGATAGCACTTACTGAAACGTGGCTCACAGATAAATATAATAACGCTGAGTTTTTTGATTCTAGGCAATACAATGTCTTTAGGAAAGATCGATGTCCACTCTTATCAGGGCTAAGTAGAGGTGGTGGAGTCTTAATAGCTGTTCGATAAGTGCTTTCCTGTATGCAAATTGCACTGCCTTTTTCGGAAACGCATCTAAACTTGTACCAGTTAATTATAAAAATAAATGTTAACTCTTTTCAAGAAATTTTCGTTATACTAAGTTATATACCACCAAATAGTTCTATTGATTTATATAAATTACATATGGATAATTGTATAAGTATATTGAATTATCTCAAAGATAATCAGAATGTTGTAGTTATGGGTGATTTCAATCTCCCCAACATAGATTGGAGTTTTGATGAGGATGTGCATTATTGGTTACCATATAATGTTGCTAATAATAGTGAATGCGAGGTTGTTGATAGGCTGGCAGAGTTTGATCTCCACCAAATTAATGGTATATATAACAACTCCAATCGCTTACTTGATTTAATTTTTGTGGATAGTGAAATCAATGCCGATGTAAATAGCTTTAGCTCCGCATCGTTACTTAATTCAAATCATCACACAGCATTATGTATTAGTGTTAAATTCTATAAATATTTAAAACCTGTAAACGAAAATAGTTTAAATTTTGATTTTGCCAAAGGTGATTATACCAACATTTCGCTTTTCTTAAGAAATGTTAATTGGTTGTCAGTTTCAAATAATGATAACTTAGTAACAAATTACAATATATTTTCAAAGAAGCTGAAAGAAGCTATAAACCTTTACATTCCTAGAGCTTCTTTAAAAAATTTATCAAAACCAATATGGTTCAATAAAGAGCTTATTAATTTAAATAATAAAAAAAAATAAAGCATATAAACTTTACAGAAAATCAAATAATAATCAAATTCTTTTAAATAATTATCGCTTTCTTCAAAGGAAATGTGATCAATTGAACAAATTTTTATATAAAAATTATATTTTCCAGATATAATGTCAACTGAAGACCAATAGCAAAAGTTTTTGGCATTTTATTAATAGCAAAAAGAAGTCTACAGGCATTCCAAATACTATTCAATACATGGGCAATACAACATCTGACCCTCTATCAATTTGCAATATTTTCGCGGAATTCTTTCGATCAGTATATGTTTCTTCAAACAACATCACAAATACAAATACCTACACAGACTCATCCTGTTGTTCACTAAATTTTGGTGACCTAGAACTTAGCTCAATAGAAGTTTGGGAAGGGTTAAAGCAACTAAACCTAGATAAACAACTCGGATGGGATGGTTTTTCACCCATTCTATTAAAAAGTTGCGCAGACGCGTTATGTTAACCATTAACGACAATTTTTAATCAATCATTAAGTAAAGGCGAATTTCTAACGGATTGGAAAATTACTTACATTACACAAATCCATAAATCCAGTTCTAAAAACGAAGTCTCTAATTATCGTCCAATATGTAAAATATCCACGATCCCTAAATTTTTTGAAAAATTAGTATATAACAGACTCACTTTTTTAATAAAAGAGGTTATATCACCGTATCAACACGGTTTTATCACGGGAAGGTCAACAACTACAAATTTGGCAATATTTGCTAAATATATTTTGAATTGTTTTGAAGAAGGACATCAATGTGATGTTATATTTTCAGATTTTTCTAAAGACTTTGATAGAGTTCATCATGAGTTACTCATAAAAAAACTCGAATTAATTGGCTTTCACTCTAACTTTTTAAAATGGTTCGAGTCATACCTTACAGGACGGACACAATTTGTTCGTATTAACAATATACTGTCAGACGCTATATCGGTTTCTTCAGGAGTTCCGCAGGGCAGTCACTTGGGGCCACTTCTGTTTCTTTTATTCGTAAATGACATTCCTAAAAAAATAAAATTTTCTCAGTGTTTAATGTATGCTGATGACATAAAGATTTTTTCTATTATAAAAAACACTAACGATTGTTTGAATCTTGACAGAGATTTGCTCCAATTATCTGTTTGGTGCAGCGACAATTTATTGCCGCTGAATATATCTAAATGCCAAAGTTTGACTTTCAATCGAATTTTATCGCCCGTAGTTTACACATATAAACTCGGAATTATGACATTGTCTAGAATAACTGAAAAGAAAGATCTTGGAGTTATACTTGATAATAAACTAAGGTTCTCAAAGCATATAGACTATATTGTAGCAAAAGCTAATGCTATGTTAGGTTTTATAAACAGATACACTAAAGACCTTTGTGATCCATTTTCTTTAAAATCGTTATATTTTGCATTTGTAAGATCTATCTTAGAATACTGCTGCATAATCTGGGACCCTTTCTATAGATGCGCTTCTAATAGAATCGAAAGAATTCAGCGACGCTTTACGAGAATTGCAATCAGTCGCTTAAATTGGAATATCGAAATGCCAGAATATTATGTGAGAGGGCTTCTTCTTGGTATTCTATCCTTAGAAAATCGCCGTAAATATTTTGCCATTATGTTCGTACGGGATTTAATATGCTTTGAAATAAACTGTTCCACTTTGCTTTTTCAAGTAAGCTTTCACGTACCTTCACGTGATCTGAGATCTCAAAGATTATTTCATGAGCCATTTCATAGAGTAAACTACAATATGAACGAACCAATCACTCGTTGCTTAAGACTGGCAAATTCAGTATGTCGAGATATAGACTTTAATCTAGGTTTAAGTAGGAGTGTCTTTAAGAATTCTCTGCTTTTATATTTTAATAGTGTAAGTAATAATTCCAGTAACTTAACGTAACCTGTATCAAATTGTTATAATATACTGTATTTTCAATTTTTAAGTAGTCATTAAGAGAATAAATCTCTGTTTGATGGATAATAATAATAATAATAAATAAATAAATAAAAGATTTCTTTAAACTAGCTAAAATAGCTGACCAAGAGGAAATTTGGGGGGAATACAAATGTAGGCTCAAACTTTTTAAAACAAACGTACGCAGAGCAAAAAGACACTCGTGGAAGAACTTCTGCTCAAACATAGAAAAAACTGCGGACACAGCAAGGCTCAGGAAGCTACTCTCAAAGCAGCCCTCCATTCAGAGCCAGCTACGCAAAGACAATGGCCAGTAGACGGAGAGCAGTCAGGAATCCCTCGAGGTGCTTTTAAAGGCGTATTTTCCTGGTTATACCGAAGCTCCTAGCACTGCTACAATACGAGGGCACAAGACAACCCCGCTACAAGTTCCACACGACTTAATAACGTCGGACGGAATCGTATGGGCTATAAACTCGTTCTCGGGATACAAATCTCCGGGACCAGACGGTATAATTCCTGCCATGTTGCAAACGGCTGAATCGCGAGTCGTCCCATGGCTGAAGAATATATTTAACGGATGCATCAGGCTAAATTATGTACCTGTGGCTTGGAGGACAGCGAGGGTTATATTCTTACCGAAGGCAGGTAAGAGCAGCCATCCATGTCCGAGAGACTACAGGCCAATAAGTCTGACCTCCTTTGTGCTCAAAACGCTCGAGAAACTGATTGACTTGCACCTAAGAAACAATTCAATGCAGTTATCAACCAACCAGCATGCATACACGATAGGGAAATCGGTTGAAACGGCACTACTTTCCCTAGTAGTAACCATAGAAAAAGCCCTCCACCACAAGGAATACGCACTCGGGGCGTTTCTAGATATCTCAGGTGCATTCAATAATGTATCAACCACCGCAATCCTTAGTGGATTACGTGCAATAGAGGCACCATCGGCAATAAACCTTTGGTTAGACAAGTTGCTAAGCTGCAGAAAGGTGCGGGCTGAGTGGGGCACTAAATCCATGGTAAGGGAAGCTCGCAGTGGGACACCCCAGGGAGGGGTCCTCTCGCCACTACTATGGAATCTTGTAGTTAATGAACTACTCGAAAAGTTCGCAGGTAGAGCCCCGAGGATAACTGCCTATGCAGACGACATAAGCATTATTATAGTAGGGAAATGTCTATCAACAGTAAGCTCCATAATGGAGAGCACACTCAAAGATGTACTTAGATGGTCAAATTCAGTCGGTCTTAGTATTAACGCAGAGAAAACGGATCTGGTTCTGTTCACAAAAAGGTACAAGATACCACTGTGGATACCACCGAAATTGAACGATATACGTCTCATACCGAAAACTCACACAAAATATCTAGGAGTCGTCCTGGACAGCAAGCTGTCATGGAAAACCAACGTGGAAGAAAGGGTGAAGAAATCCACCATTGCACTATACACATCCAGAAAGATGCTAGGCAGTACCTAGGGTTTCTCACCCTTTCTGATGCACTGGATCTATGTAACGGTAGTGCGTTGGAGAAAACTCAGCGGCAGGCAGCGCTATGCATCACGGGGGCACTGAAGTCAACTCCAACTAAAGCGCTTGAAACGATTCTAAGTATGGACCCCCTGGACATACACGCAAAACTAATAGCCGGAAAAACGGCACAACGCCTTACGGCAGCCTACGGGGGTAGGTGCGGCGGTGTATTGCGCAGAGCCTAATATAAGGCAGCCATATAAACTGCCGAACCACTGCAGTATCTTCCAGGCGGAAATATTTGCCATAAGGAAGGCTGCTGAGATAGCCCTCAGCATGGACACACAACACTCTAACATCAACATTTTCGTTGACAGTCAAGCGGCGATCAAATCCATGCGCTCCGCTAGCATCAAGTCCAAAAGTGTCTTGACTGGCAGAGATGCACTAGATGCACTATGCGCTTCGAAAAGAGTGCGCATCTACTGGGTCCCTAGCCACCAGGGCATTGAGGGAAACGAGATGGCAGATGGTTTATCAAAGGAAGGCGCCGGGCTGGAATCAGAACTCGCAGAACATGTACTTACTCCGCTACAAGAGTTGTACAGGAACCTCGAAAGAAGAGCCACACTAGCAGTGAATCGTAGATGGAGAGATACGACAACGTGCAAAATCTCGAAAATCATGTGCAATGCACAATGCGAAAAACGAACTCTGTTCATCCTGGCACGCCCGCGCAAAGATTGCAGGACACTAGTGGGCATGCTCACTAGTCACTGCATGACGGCAGCCCACGCGAGGAAGCTTGGCATCACCACGGATGACAACTGCAAGAAGTTCAAGGAACCGGGCACAGTGGAGACCCTGGAGCACCTACTATGCACATGCCCCGCCCTACTTAGATCGAGACTAAAATACCTAGGCTCATCGACATTCCCTTCGCTTAAAGATGTAGCCAGGGTGTCTCTAGAATCCCTCCTAAGGTTTGCGAACTCAACGCAAATCTTTAAAGACTATTAAAACAAGCACAAAGGTTCCTTTTGTTCGCTACCGGTACCACTAAGGACCTAAATTGGCCTATGTGAGCCTTCACGAGGGCATCCGGTTTAACCTAACCTAACCTAACATGACGAAACAAAAAAATTTTGAAAATGTTTCGGGCATGATACGAAAAAGATTTTTACTAGTGTGCGTATCATGTTGACAAAATTAATACCAAAAATCTTAGACAATAACATTATATACCCCTTTATGCATTTGTTCCCCTTCCCCCCTAGAACAAATCCTGAGGACGCCCATGGACACCGCATCAGTACCATGGTAGAGAACTTTACAGAGCACACGCTCAGAGGTTGAACATCCCCCACAATGACATCTGCAGAAGCTGTACAGGTGAAGAGGAGGAAGAATCTACAGAACATTTCCTATGCACTTTCCCAGCGCTGGGTCAAAAACGCTTTCTATACTTAAGCAACTGGTTTTTTATGGATCTTGACAAACTCTCGGAATCTTCGATAAACCGAATCCTAGGCTAAGTAAATAGCTCAAATTGGGTTAAATAGAGTATGAAAATGAACCCTTGGTGTTACAATGGGCCTTATTGGCCAAAATGCATTTTACTAACCTCATTTACCTAACCTAATCATTAGACACACATCAATTAAACTCGGAACGAACTTACTATTTACAACTTGGTCAAGTTATTACTTGCACCTGCGTGGGAATAAAATTAAAACCAATTGTAACCAAGAAAATAAAAATAATTGTGCGCGAAGAAAATTTATTTTTCGTCGTAAGTACATACATACTACCCCAACAACACTCAGTTCGTACGACTGAATATTTTTTTAATATAAACACTTTTAACTTTTATTTATATAAAGAAACCAATTTTTTGATACAACAAAGTTTCTTGTGTTCTTACAACTTGAAATATCATTTCTAAGGCCGCATTCACAGTGGACGCTTTGGCTTAAGCTGATTTATAAAGCAGCTTTGCCGAGTTTATTTATATCATAGCGAAAGCTTATTTAATGCTTCACAAAGTAGCTTCTTGAGCTTAACTGCGTGTTTATAGTGCGCGCTTTCTGCTTGTGTGAGCAAGCGAGATGGAGATATAAGCGCTAAAAATCATTTAAAAGTAGCTTTATGCTCGGAGTCAGATTGCACTACTAACACTGAGCTTTCTCTATATGCTTATACACAAAGCATTTTTTCAGCAAAACATCTCAGCTCTGCAAAAAAACTATGAACGCGGTCTTAGAAATGAAATTTCAAGCTATAAGACTACAACAAACTTTGTTGTATCAAAAACATTGATTTGTTAATGTAAACAAAAGTTGAAAGTGTTTATGTTAAAATATATTCAGGAGTACGAACTAAGTGTTGTTGGAGTAGTACATGTGAGTGAGATTGATAAGCATTTATTTTCAATTAAACATTATAGCTCTTTCAAATTTAAAACGATATTTCCACAATTATTTCTTTTATGGCAGCAACGCTCCGGGTTTCAGATATAGTTTTCATATAATAAAACATTTAAAATGTTGAAGACGCATAAACAAAATTATGGAGATATTTTAACCTTGACCCAATTGAAGATAGTTCCTTGTTAGATAACAAATTATTGTTAAAAATGCAAAAAAAATAAATACTACCCTGAAAATTGTAGCTCCAAACTGGGTTTCCTAATATACTTTAAAAATCGAAAAAATAAACTTTGTTAACAACAATGCAATTGGCATTGAATCGACAAGTTGTTGACATTTTGACAAGTGAATACAATGTATCCTGAATACTAAGTTAAGCGAGCTTAAGTTTATAAAAAGTCCAAATTATCACTAAATTGTTTGAGCATGAAAAACGTATTTTATGGATACATAAAAACAATTAACGTCTCTATGAGAAATCTGCGTAAAATTATGTGGGTGCTTGTCGTAAAATTTTATGTGTTTTAAGTTTTGTAGTTCAAGGTACCTTATGTGTAAACTATGACTAAATTCCCAAATCTCGCAGTTTTACATTGAATTATATACTGCATCTTGAAAAAGTGCCGATTGCCGCTAAAATTCATTTGAACTTGAAATAAAGAATATTTGCACAGTAATTAGCGCTTTAATAATAATAAATATAAATACTGTTTTTTTTTTAATAAAGTTTAAGGCATCAGTGTAATAACGCACATTAGTGATATTTGTGAGAATTAGTATTTCATTGATAAATCAGTTATGGAACTTTCAGAAAATTTTTGCTAAATGGCCAGCAAAACGTTCATCAAAAAAGGTTATTGTTCCACTGTAGCTTAAAAAAGTAGGTGCGGTTACTTTTATTGTTATACAATGAACACATAAAATAAGCAATAAAAGTTCATGTGCTTGTGCGCAAAAATTTATCAAATAAATTTAAAAATAATGTACGAAAAAAACAAAAGACTTAAGCGACAAACTCGCTTGCTTGTGTGAAGTTTAATCTTCAAGAACTATGCATAAAAACTCGAAGAAGCTTCAGTGCTCGATTATTTTTGTTAAGATTTTATTAACATTAAATAAAGTGTTTTTGTTTTCGAACAAAAAATGTACATGTACACTGTAAAATTTGCTTAATGTGCAAATGACTTTATTAAAACCTGATGCTTGACTCACTGTGCAGCTCTTGTACAAGCCTCCCGGCTAACTGCAGCTTTAGGACAGTTTTGGCTGCCGCTTGTTAATTGAGCTCATAGATTACTTCACGTGATATTGAAATGAGTTGATATAAAAACGTGTTTCCCTACCTAATTCTTAGTTTTTTTTTTTATGTGACAACCACAAAAGTTCTGCGTTTAATTTTTTTTATAAACCAGTCGGTATTAGAAGACAGTGAATAGAGCTTTAAGCCAACAGGTTATATTGATGGCTTTTATTATGCTTAGCTATATTGTCATATCTTTTAATTTTTTTGTTTTTTTTTTTTGCTTGGTTAAGTTTATAGATTTTGTGTTTTGTTTTGTTTTATTTTCTTTTGTAATGCGATCACAATCGCTCTAAGCTGGTGACTTGCTGTCTCCGCATAATATTAACTCATTTGTTAGTATGTAGTTGTTGTTTTTTGTCATGCTGACAATATGTCGTCTGTCTTCTTTAATGCTGGGTCGTTGAACATTCTGTTGACATTTATTTCATTTGATTTTTTTAAAGTTTTTTCACACGAAAAACAACAGTTGAGTTTTCCAGAATCTCCAGTTTAAGGCTGTCTAAAAGCTCTTTCTGGCCACGTCAAGTTTAAGTTAGAAAACCTGATTATCTGATAGTGAATTGGGATATTCCTAGAGGTGCTTTGTGTGTTATATAATACTTTTTGAGATTGTTTATTTAAGCATTCATTTAATACTTATCTATTTGATGTGTGACTTTTAGCATTGTTTATATACTTTAAACGGAAATTGCTGTCTTATTCTTTTTGATGTAAGCTCAAATGAAATTTTTTCTCAGAAGTTGTTGTTTTTTTGATCGAATACACTAGAATTTCAAAGTCAAAATGTTTGCTTGTCACATTTTGCAAACTATGTTTCATGAAATAACTAAGATTTGATACACAAGCAAATATTTTTTTTTTTTGCTTTGTGACCGTGCGCAAAAAACAGCAATTTTTGATTTCTCCGCACACATAGCTTCAATAATAGGATTACATTTCAAAAACAAAAAATTGTTTGGAAAAAGGAGCAAATCTTTCAACATTGTTCCTTATTCAAGGAAACACCTATTATTCTATTAAAATTGATTGAATTGTTTATATACTAGAATAAAAGCCTGTCCTACGACAGGTCCTCCGCACACTTCCTTTTTGGAGCCATTTACCAAAAGCACTTTTTCTCATTTTAAGGCTTGATTTTTTATTCACCTGTTTTTTGCAAAATACAAATATACCACTTTAAATAGCACTTTCAGTATTAAAGCAGTGTTGAAAAATTAGTTCAAGTGTGAAAGTGCAAAATGTTGAGTTTGGTAACAATCATATTCATAAACAACTTTAAAAACTGGCTTTGCAATCATCATATATGTAGCAACTCAGATGTCGTTCGTGGCTGATGCAATTATATTTTTTGGTACAATCCATCAAAAGAAATTCATTAAATTCATCAAAAATTTTTGATAAAAGAATGAAAAAAAGAGGTAGTTAGATCAAAAATGTTCTGTTTCACTGAAAATGTTTTCACTGATAAGTATCAAATATATTTTCTATGCATACTTTCACATTTGAGAACTTGTAAAATATTTTACTGTCAAAAAAAAATTATAGTTTGAGAAATACTGTTTGCCTAGCAGCAGCTTGCCTTTTATGCATTAAGATGTGCATACTTTCAGGCTAAACAGTTTGAGAGATATTGAACATGGAGCAGCGTGCTTTGCTTTTTATATATTAAGATAGCATTCAAGATTTAAATATTGAAGTCAATTGTCACATTCGTTAAACCTTCTGAGAAAGGGTGCGCCAAACACTGGTCAAAAATTTAAGATAGTTGGCGAATATTTAAAAGCACATAATACATGTTATCACTGAATATTTATAGACCTGTAGCTCGTTCCTGTAACTTGTAGTGATCGTAGTTACCGACACGTATTACCGATTTGACGTCACTCTGACAACACTCTTACCTGCAATGTTTCTGTACGAAGAATCTGAATCGATTTCTGTTCGATTCGCTCATTCCAAATCGATAAGCTATCACATGTTTCGATTTCATTTCTATGGAACCTTTAAAAAAAGTGTTTCTGTACGTAAAGTGAATCGATAAAAATGTGTCACTTTTCTCACTGACTGTGCGGCAAGTGAGAATTCTATCGATTTATCTAATGACAGCAATGTTGTGTACTATTAAATTATAAGTACTTGAAATATACCTTTAAAAACGGTTACTTTCATAAAAGTTGAATTTTTTACTGATTGAAATATTTTTTTGTTCTTAAAAACATTTAAATTTTAAACATAATGCAATTAGGTAATAATGCCTATTTACATAAAAGTAAAAAATGTTAGCAAAACAATATATTCTATAGCAATGAAAAAGTACCCGGTTGCTAATGTTTGCTAAGTTTTCGTTGCACATCACGAAGTGTCAAATTATTTATATGTATACTTACTTACTTACTTAGTTGGCGCTACAACCGTATGTTGGTCTTGACCTCATCTAAGAATTTGCGCCAGCCATTTCTGTCTTTAGCTTGCTGGCGCCAGTTGGAAATTCCAAGCTTCGTCAGGTTGTCCTCTACTTGGTCTTTCCAACGAAGATGCGGTCGTCCTCTTCTGCATTGACTGCCGCTGGCTACCGAATCGAATGTTTTCTTCACTGGAGCATCGTCTTTCATGCGCTGAACATGACCAAGCCAGCGAAGCCGCTCGATTTTAATGCGCTTGACTATGTCGATGTCAGCGTACAGCTCATACAGTTCATTATTCCACCGTATTCGGTACTCGCCATTGACGCAGATTGGTCCGTAGATCTTACGAAGAACCTTTCTCTCGAATGCTCCTAAAGTCTTTTCATCTAAACTGCTCAGCGTCCAGGTTTGTGATGCGTAAAGTAGGACGGGCATGATGAGCGATTTATAGAGCGTGATTTTCGTTCGTCGAGAGAGGGCTCTGCTTCTCAATTGCCTACTGAGCCCAAAGTAACACCTGTTGGCAAGAGTTATTCTTCGTTTGATCTCAATGCTGATGTTGTTGGTTGAATTAATGCTGGATCCCAGATAAACGAAGTTCTTCACAACCTCGAAGGAGGTATTTTCAACGGTAACGTGGGTTCCAAGACGCTGGGACTGTTTGTTTGTTGACACTAAGTATTTCGTCTTATCTGCATTCACTGACAGACCCATTCGACTTGACTCTCTTTCTAATCTGGAAAATGCTGCACTGACTTCACGCGTATTATGGCCAATGATATCGATGTCATCAGCATACGCAAGCAGCATAACACTCTTGTAGAATTTTGTGCCACTACGTCTCAGATCAGCAGCTCGGATGATCTTTTCCATCATTAGGTTGAAAAGGTCGCACGATAAGGAATCACCTTGTCTATAACCTCGTTCGGTAACAAATGGAGGAGATGTCCTTCCCGATTTTAACTGCGCTGCTGGTGTTGCTCAGTGTCATCCTGCAAAGTCGTATTAGTTTTCCAAATTCAGACATGGTGGAGTACAGGTGCTTCCTTATTGGGCTGTCGAAGGCGGCTTTGTAGTCGACAAAAAGATGGTGGGTGTCGACTTGTTTTTCTTGAGTCTTCTCCAAGATTTGTTGTAGCGTGAAAATCTGGTCGATGGTGGACAGTCCTTTCCAGGTCTGAAGCCACACTGATAAGGTCCGATCAGTTCGTTTACAATGGGCTTCAATCTTTCACATAAAACGCTCGACAGGACCTTATATGCGATATTAAGAAGGCTTATCCCACGGTAATTGGCACAGATTGTGGGATCGCCTTTCTTGTGGATTGGGCAGAGCACACTGAGATTCCAATCGTTTGGAATGCATTCTTCCGACCATATTCTGCATAGAAGCTCGTGAATGCATTTAAGTAGAGCTTCGCCTCCGTTCTTAAACAGCTCAGCAGGTAAGCCATCAGCTCCCGCGGCTTTGTTATTTGTTAGCCGAGCTATAGCTGTCAGAACTTCATCATAGTCGGGCAGCGGAACCTCGACGCTGTCATCCGAAATTGGGGTTTCCGGAATATCATCTCTATTGGCGGGATTGTTGTCAGCGTCGCCATTTAGAAGCTTAGAGAAGTATTCCCTCCATAACGTCAGTGTACTCTGGATATCTGTCACTAGATTTCCGTTTTCATCCTTGTAGGAAGAGGCCCCGGTTTTAAAACCATCGGCAAGGCGTCTTATTTTTTCGAAAAATTTTCGGGCCTCATTCCTGTCACCATACATCTCAATCTTCTCTTGCTTGCGATTTTCTGCCTCTCTTTTTTCCGCCCTAAATACGTCAAGCTGCGGCGAAGTCAATCAGCCTCATTCCGTTATCGGAGGTGTTGTCGTGGAGGCTGAACTTTCCGACTGTTGGACCAAAAATATTTTCCTTGCCCACCTTAGCGTTGAAGTCACCAAGCACGATTTTTGCGTCGTGACGGGGGCAGCGCTCGTAAGCATTTTCAAGGCGCTCGTAGAAAATTTCCTTGATCTCATCGTCCTTGTCTTCTGTCGGAGCGTGCGCACATATTAGGCTTATATTGAAAAATCTAACCTTGATGCGGATTATGGCAAGTCGTTCGTTCACAAGTGTGAATCGCAGGACGTGGGGTCGTAGTCTCTTGCCAACTACAAATCCGCATCCAAAATCGTGCTTCTCCGCATGGCCGCTGTAGTAGATACACAGGGTGCATGCCGAATGCAACCCTGTTCCTCCCATCGCATTTCTTGGATAGCAGTGATATCAGCTTTGTATCTTTCCAAGACATCAGTTAGTTGGATAGAGGCACCTTCCCAATTAAGGGTTCGGACATTCCAGGTGCATATCCGTAAATCATTATCAGATTTTCGTTTGCGGTAGTCGTCATCAGATTTGGGGATAATTTTTCTTCTTTTCTTAGTTGTTTTCATTGAAATGGGTGTTTACGGGTGGGCTTCAAGCCCGACGCACAACCTATTTTAAGCCTAGGGAGGCCCGCCGCTCAGATTAGCCGCCAAACTAACGGTTGTCAGTTTTGACGTTGCCCAGGAAACACCACGTGGAGGTTTGAGTCGACTTGAGGCGATTTCACAAAAATTATGCTGGCCTCGCCAAGTTGAGACAGTCAGACATGTTACATTGTTACATCGCCCCCAGTTTCCCTATTTATATGTATAACTAGCTGATATACCCGGTGTTACTCGAGAGTCATTTATATGAACATTTTAACATACACTTCTCGATTAAATGTTTTTTAAAATCGGGAATAATGAAAAACATGTTGAATTTTATTTGAATTTTATTTTATTTAATTTTATTTATCCACCGTTTGCTAGGTAATTGAACGAACATTGATCCAAAAAAGTTTAGGAAAATTTTTGTTGTTGGTGGTTCCATCTCTTGCGGTGAGCTAATTGAATTCAAAGAAGCGGTACGAAAAACAGATTTTAAAAATTAAAAAGAATTTTTATATTTACTCAATGTTAAAGCAAGCACAATTACCTTTTCAACAAAATAAAAATTATGATAGGACTCAATGCGTCCTTGAGATATGGACATTTTAACGTCTAAACCAAGATTTATATTAAAAAACATATTGAACTTTTTAACAAAAAAAAAAATTGTTAATGAAATATATTAAAAACAGCAGAGTTATTGGCATTAAAAGTAAATACTTTGATTTTCATATAATTTTTTTTCTCATTATTAGCTATCAATGTTTTATGAAAATTCGTTGTGCTAAAAATGATTGTACCTACTAAAATTTCTAAAAAAAACTGCATTATTTTACTTTTTAAAAGTTTGGTAGCAATAGAATTTTCGCAAAATATTTCGCAAAACTTATCTGCTAGCTGCGTAAGAACATCAGATATTCTTCTGTAAGCAGAAAATAGCGCCACCTGCCTGTAATCCCAATCGTGTGGGGTTAAATTTGAAGAAACTTTTGCAAAAACATAATTCAGCTATTCAACGCAAGGTGTACGTTTAGTTTGTACCCACACATCTTACACATGTGGCGCCATCTATCTGTAAATTTAACGCACAGATCAAAACTAATGAAATAATTGTGCTGACCAGATGCGCATATTTTTTTTATATCGCCATATAGCTCAAACTGATTACATGAAAATATTAACTTTTACAGCATTCTTATTCACAGTCATCTTTTCGATAAAATTGTGACATTTATACAACATTAAGAGTACCATTGATAAAGAACTGATTGACAACGGTGACACAATAGTGAGAACAAATAGAGCCATCACAACAAAACAAATTTAACAGGAGGGGGGTGGGGAGGCAAAATATAAGTAGATGATTACTATAAAGAAAATTTTGTACAATCCAAAATGTTCGTAATTACTTTAGACACACAACTGCATTCTTAGAGATATATGGGGACGTTCAAACTATACAGAGAATTTTAACAAAAAACTAAGTTTTATTAATAGTCTGGTATGAAAAATAGATTTTTAGCCATTACTATTGATTGGAAAGAGATATTGGGGTAATTTTTTCACATAAATTATTTTTGAGACTTGACTTTTTTGTAAAAAATATAAAAACAACATTTTGGAAAAAATAAATTTCGCGAAAAAAATTAAAGGGGGTACCCTTGTTGTTTTGATGACAAAAACAGTAAAATAATTTTTGCGCTTAGCTGGAAGAATTTTAGAAAATAAATGCTATGTCATATGAAAGGTAGCCAGATGTGCAATTTTTAATTGATTTCGTTTTTACAACAACAACAATTTTTGAGTCATTTTTTGAGTAAAAAGTCAATATTTTGGACCTTTTTTGACATAATCATAAAACATATATACACTGACTTAACGGTACAGTTCAACCTATTTTTGTGAATTGATTTTATTGATTTTTTGAACAAAAAAAATTTGAATGAAATATATTAATGGACAGCGGAGATATTTGCATCGAAAGACCAAACTTTGATTTTCATGTCGTTTTTTTCTCATTCTTAGGCAACGATGTTTTATGAAAAAGTCGTTATACTGAAAATTTCTCCAATTTTGAAGATATGTGAATGTTTTTGATGTCAAAATAACAAAAAATTTTTAAATTAATTACAAAAAAATCTTCGATACTAAAAAGTTTTATAATAACAAAATTACCGTTAGTTGAAAAATTTCAGAGGGGGCGTGGCAAAAACTAAGTATGTAACATTTTAAGTTGGGATATACTTAACATGTATACCTAGTTTGAGCAAAATCCGTTGAGCCGTTTAGATTTGTATAAAGGTCAAACAAACAAACAAACAAACAGAAAATGAGTTTTATTACTATAGATTGTTGATTATTTCCGCCAATATAACGAAGAGTACATCAAGTGAAATCATTAATTATATCAATGGACAACAACACTCAAAAAGTAAGCTAAAATGACAAGGTAATGATATGTAAATATATGTAAATATAACTAATACAATTTATTTGAATAGCAAATTAAATCCGGGCGAATTTCGCGACGCAAAGAAGGAGCATAACCGAGGTCCTCATAGTCCGAGGTGTCTCTCAACCGGCGCCTCTGATAATAAAAATGTTGCTCATTTTGTCTGAAATAATAATCTATTATAAAATTTATTTCCAAAAACTTGTAACAATCACTTTTTAATGCACTTTTACTATAAAATTTAAGCGCATAAAATATAAAATAAATGTAATTGAACAGCTGCTTGCCATTTGACTCAATTTCGCAACATTTCTTATCGATTTGTGTTCTTTTTCATCATGGTCCGAATTTTTACCGATTTTAACGTGCAGAAACATTAGTTGTCACGAAATCGTTAACTGGGGATCGATAAGACATGACGTCTACTGATCTCAAAACCCTGATTAATGAAATTTTATTTTCGTTTTAAAGAATAAAGTAAAATTTAATTAGTTTTATTCTGTTGTAAGCATTATTATTATTTTTTTAATAAATGCCTTTTTTGCCATCTTTACGATTTTACTTTGCCTTTTTTTTTAATTTTAAATGCCATAAAATACGTTCCCTGGTTAATATATACGCCAATGACTCTCGTAGGTAGTAGAGTTGTACATTTTAATTAATTTTTTCCTATTTCCCCCCCGATTTTCCACAAAAAAAGACGCGATTTTTAAAAATTTATATGTAGATGTCCGCCATTTTGTTATTTTTTAATGAAAATATTTAAATCACCTCAATTCCAGAATGGCAAGTATACAGAACAATATTCTATTTATAGTTTGTTTTAAATTACTTCAAGTGCCGTTATCGCCCGGGTCAGCAAAACACCTTCTTTTTTTCCACTTTGGACGAACAAATTAAAAAAAAAAATTTTAATAGAAAAGTTTTTTGTACAATTTGAGATGTTTTTAAAACCATATACAAATATTTGAGCGATTGTTTTTTAATTTTCTTATAAAAAGGTCATTCCAAAATAAACCTTGAAAATTAGGGCAGATCACCGGACTACATCCTTAATTCAACACAACTATTCGAAGTTATTTTCAATTAAGTTTGTATGAGGTAAATGTGCAGCTTGTTAAAAATAACAATCTGTTCAAAAATAGAAATCTATATATAGTTTTAATAATAAAAGTATAAAGCCAGTTTACGTAGTACTTGTATACAACTGGTATGAAAACTACTAGAATTGAACTGGCTAAAATAATACTAATATGAAACTGGTCAATATTAAACTAGTATTTAACTAGTTAAATGTATACTAGCACCTATGTCATCAATACGGGAAAATAACCAGTTGGCGCAATGTAAAAAGCATTTCAGCTAAACTAGTACTGGTATTTTTTGACCTAGTACATTTACTAGTATTTTAACTAGTTGGGTACACTGCAGGGAAGTTTGTCATAAAGTTTAATATAATTGTTTTGTATATGTTGTAATTCTTAAGGATAGACTATTTTAAGGTGCAGGCATTTTTGATTTAGTTTTAGAATCGTGTTTGTCTTTCGAAGAGGAAAAGTAATGATATTGTCAGGCATTGTCACAGTTTTATATATGTAAGTGGTTACAGGTTGACTTGTACACTTTATAGTGCTGATTGATTTTGCTGCAGCAACTTGCAGCAACTTGATATATCGGTATATTTTGGAACCACTAAAGATTAAAAATTCAGAAAATGTGACCCTTATGAAATCAATTGAATATTATTTTTAATAATTTTTTTATCAAGGATGCAGTCTTGTAGACAGAGGCTTAACAAACATTTTAGGGCATAAATAGTCCTTTTATGATGCATGGTTCGGGAGTTATGATGAAAAAACTAGATGTTTTCTGTGAAAAAAATCTGTGAAAGTAATGGGACGTGGGCGTGTCCGTTGGCAGATGATGGTAATTTTTTTCACACGTCTTTGTTTGCACAAAAATCGGGTTCTTGGTCCAAAGTGTATTTATTTATTTATTGGCCAAACAAGGCAATGCTATTTACTTATTCTAAGGTTTTGTTTACTTATAATGGTATCCAATTATTCGGGTTTTTGACTTACTCGCGTAATCGAGTTATATGAAATCTGGATTTTTGACTTACTCGATTAATCGAGTAAATTTTAAAAATTATTCGAGTTATTCGAGTAAATTTTTTTAATTGTAATAAAAGAAGCAAAATATTTTAGTTTTTTGTAAGGTTTTATGTTTTATTGTAAAAAAAAAATAAAAATTAATCAATAAGTCAGTCTTAAAAAAAGGAATAACAACAAAAAAATCTTATCAATTCAATGGACTTTTTTATATTAAAAACTTAAAACGTACACAGTAAACTTAAAATTTGTACTTCAAGTGAGATCGTTGCGTAAAATAATGCGTAAATAATTTAATAAAATAATGTTAAGACATTTAAAGTTACAGGTATTAAAAATTAGGAATAACAAAAAAATGTAAGACAGGTGTAATTAATACATTCGAATTTAATTATTTTTTACACATTAAACTTAAAAATTCATTGGCACTTTTGTTAACTTCCTTGGTGAAAATCTTAAAACCATCTAAGATCTTCTGAAATAATCTTTTAAAAAAAGTATAGAATTTAAATGTTTCGGTTTAAGGCGGTTCTTGGACTTCGTTTTAATGAGTTTGATTTTGAAAAAACTCTTTCGCTAATTGTGGACGTTGGCGATATTGATAAAATCGCATTAAAAAGCAAATCGAGTTTCTTAGATCTCTTTTTTGTTTTATCTAAATACAAAAAAATCATCATTTATGTCAAATTTGACTGTCTTAGATTTTTTGTATTTTGTATGGTTTTTATTGTGCAA
The DNA here is from genome assembly GCA_963920525.1 of Dichetophora obliterata. Lineage (NCBI taxonomy): Eukaryota > Metazoa > Arthropoda > Insecta > Diptera > Sciomyzidae > Dichetophora > Dichetophora obliterata. Next base: position 186,090,552 of record OY986435.1, on the reverse strand, counting down.
CTTAACTGCTCTGCCAGGCTATTTTTATGACTAAAGTCTTCATTGTCACTGACTTCATCTGAGTCATTTGATAGCTCAAAACTATTTGAATTTGTTTCAAACAAACGGGAGCACAACTTGTTTGCATATTCTTTTGTTTCACATTTTGTGCTATACTTTAAAAAATGTTCATCTGTTGGAAGTGATCCCGAATTCAAATATAAAAGAAGCGTATTTAAAACTTTATTTCTCCGATCGTTAAGTCGAAACATTAGATGCTTTAGTAATTCATGAGAAAAAAAATTATTAGATTTGTTTAAGTTCTTGATTAAAAATTTCAAAACCCCTTCAAATTCAATAAGTGTAGCTGAATCTTTGCCTAACTCTTTAATGGCCACATCAAGAGGTTGTAATGTGTTGCTTAAATTAGTTGCTTAATTGTTTCAATGTCTTTTATTGTAAAACCTGGCATATTATAATCTGACAATGCATGATTTACGCATTTATAAATGCGAAGAAAGTTAAAAATCATATTTGATAACGATGACCAGCGATGCTTCACGTCGTGTATTAATCTGATTTCTTTCTTTTCTTGCAAAACGACATAAGTTTGCAGTTTTTGTTGTTTGTCGATTGATTTATTAAAAAATTTACAGCATTTGTGTACACGATCAATAATTTCTCTTACTTCAATTTTAAGATCAAGCCCAGCAGATACTTCCATTTCGTCATATTCATCACTATAATCATCAACACTATCACAATCCGAGTGGTCTAAGTTTGTATTTTGGGTGAAATCATTGCAATAAAGTGTATCTATTACGGCCAAATGAATTGCATGATTAATGCATAACTGCGGTTCAACTGGCGAGTCTTTTCCATATTTGCGCATTGCTGCAGCACCGTCATGCGTAGAACCAACTATGTGATTTTGAAAACTTAATCCAAACTCCTCCAGTTTTGTGTTAATGCCAGAATAAATGTTCAGGGCGGTACTTTTCTTTTTAACCTCTTCCAAACCTAAATTATATACACTAAACGATTTCCGCTCTGTATCGTAGTGTCTTAAAGTCACATTCATGTATTTAGATTGCGATATATCCGTCCACTCATCTACAGTCATAGAAAACCGTCCATTATCTTCTAAAATGTTTTGAAATTGGACAACTTATTCATTTTTCTTCCTTAAATAAAAGTTGTCAATATAAGACCAGATTGTTGATTCACTACTTGGCATATCAAAGCCTCTTGATTTTATGTACGACGAAATAATTTTGGAGTTCTTGAAGCTTCTCACCGACATTCCATCCTCAGCAATGCTTCTACAAATGATTTCCTCTAAAGTTGCAATAGCACATTCAGGTTTAAAGAATTTAGCAAGTGGTCCCGATTTTTGACTTTCTGACGATGTGGAAGGCTGTTCATCTTCAAAATGTATACTATGCTCCTTTCGTAAATGATAAATAAGAGACGATGTTGAAGAACCAGCTCGCTTGTAAACTTTAGGGCATCTTTTACAACTCGCTTCATTCTTAGATTTAGAGAAATATTTCCACACTTGGCTCATTCTAATCTATTGAGAAACATGAGCTTTGTTAAAATACGTTGAAACTTATTTTTATTTATAGTTAACTCACTTTTGTATGTTTTTTTGGTGTATAAATTGTTTATTTCACTATTTAAACAAATTTTTGAGAACCATACAAAAAATCCACGCTTTGCCTTTAAACGTTTAACTCAAATAAACGTAAACAACTGATGTGCATAAAAAACAGCTCCAAAATGTCAACATTCTTTGTCACCATTCACACTAGACGATTCTCTAGTGCAAACGGGAACTATTCAAACACAATGGAAGCAATAAGCGAATGTCGAATAACTTCCATATAAACGAAACAATAGATAAATTGCATATTGTTCGCCTTTGGAAAAAATTTAAAAAATTGTTGCAAGTAAAAAATTATGTAATATTACGAACTTACTCGATTAATCGATATATTTTGCTCGAATAATTTCTTAATCGAAAATGTTGATTTTGAATTATTCGAGCAAAATTTCGATTATAATTATTCGATTAATCGAACAAACATTATTCGGTTGGATACCCTATTACTTATACAAAGATTACAGGCTTTTTGTTTTTCTTCACCCCTTTCCTTGTTTTTATTTTATTTTTTATTTGGTGCTCTAGTGGGCATACTCCGCCCACCGGATTGACATGATTTCAAAAACCATGTCAAAAATAAAAGAAGAGGAGGAAAACAAGAGAGACTATATACATACCTAAGATACGATGTGTATATATTATTATTTTTAAAGACTATAAGGACAGAAGGACGAAAATGGGAGATTTGGAGAGGGATGTTAAAGAATTTTGATTTATTAAACAAATCAATAAATGCTTATACATATAAATCCATACATGTATATAGTTTATCTGAGGCCTGGGTTAGTTCTTATTACTGAGTGATTTATATAGGGTTTGCTTGAAAGAGGATTTGGACATAGAAGGTGAGTAGTATACAGAGATATTTTTAAATTCTCTGCAACAAAGATTGATGGGTCCATTATTTGCATATGTAGTTTGGTGCTGATATTCAGTTAACAATCGAGTATGCCTAGTGCGTCTAATTGGATCGTTAAAGGAAATCATATTAGAAATATATTCGCTGTGAATAGCACCATTAATTAAATCAAATGTGAGGCATGAGCCCAATAACGATCTTCTTGTTGATAGTGGCATCAAATTTAAAAGGCTGAGTCTATGTTCATATGATGGAAGGCTACAATAATCATGGGGGTTGTACATATCTCTAAGCACGTATAGTAAGAACTGCTTTTGAATAGATTCAATTCTTTCTCTATGGGAATCGAAAGATGGATTCCAATTTATGCATGCATATTCAAGTATTGGGCGCACTAATGCACGGTACAAGGATGTAGTGACCCATAGATTCTTGAATTTATTTGCTCGTCTTTTTATAAAACCGAGCTGTTTGCTGGCCCTGGACACAATTTTATCATAGTGCAGATTAAAGCGCATCTTGCAATCTAAGACAACTCCAAGATCCACTATATGGTTGACCCTTTTTAGTTCGGTGCTATTGAGGTGGTAGGTATGTAATGTTACGTTGTTTTTACGAGAAAGCTAATAACATTGCATTTATTGACATTAAGATGTAGTTTATTTTGAAAACACCATTGCTCAAGAGACAACAATTTTGATTGCAAAAAATTTACATCTGCATCTGATTGAATTGCATAGTACATTTTTAAATCATCTGCATACATAAGATGTGGGATATTAAGTTAAGAACTTCAGACAGAACGGATATGAAAATGTTGAAAAGAAGAGGACCAAGATGACTACCTTGCGGAACTCCCGAGAAGACTGCAATTTTTTTCGATAGCACTCCCTGGAATTTAGCAAACTGGGATCTGCCGTTTAAATATGATTTTAGCCAACTTTATGGACCCCGCAACACCAAATTTTTCTAACTTATATATAAGAATGTTGTGATCAACTCGATCAAAGGCTTCACTGAAATCAGTATAAACAGCATCTATTTGGTGCCCTTTTTCCATTTTGACTAAAACATCTGATACCATAATCATGAGATTAGTGGTGGTAGATCGCACTTTTCGGAACCCGTGTTGCTGCTCATTTAGACGTGGGTTAATGAAATTTGTTAGCTTTTCACAAATAAGTTTTTCAAAAAGTTTTGGAATGGCTGACAAGATTGCTGTGCCTCTATAATTTTCAACTGATCTTTTATCACAATTCTTGTAAATTGGCGTAAGATGGGATGATTTCCAATATGAAGGAAATGTGCCACAAACCAGTGATTCGTTAAAGATTATGTGTAATGGCAATATCAGTTGGTCTAAACACCGCACCAAAAAGCTTGTAGGTATTAAGTCTGGTCCTGGTCCCTTTGATATATCCAATTCTTTTATTGCATTAGAAATCTCTTCCTGGGTTAAATATAAATTATCAACTATAATAGTTGAGCTAGGAGAAGTTTCAGATAAGGTGGTAGGAAGACAATAGACCTCCTTAAAGTGATCGGCATACAAGTTGCTTATTTCAAGAGAATTGGACGAAGTGACATTACCTTTAAACATAGACGATGGATAGACGCTAGATTAGCGCTTCATGTTAACAAAGTCAAAGAATTTTCTCGGCTCTTGGACAATTTTCTCTCCGATGATGTTCGTGTACAACTTGTACGCTTCTTCTGACTTGATAGAGAACTCTCTTGATAGCTCGTCATATCTATTGATGCTCGTATTGATGCAATTGAAGCGTTCTCGCTAATAACGTTGTAAACGACAAAATTGTAATTGTTCAATTCTTTTTTTTTTGGTATGCGATAAAAATACCCCAAACTGCTCAACTGCTTACTCAGTTCTGTTTGTATATAACACCGTGCAACACATTTTTCTAATGGAAAAGCGGACAGAACAGTTAGTTAGTACTGGTTTATAGTAAGAAAACCCTAAAAGCGTTTTGCAAAGTTAGCTCGCTTTTAAAAGATATAGGCATTGAAAGTTTGAATCTTGCAGAGAATTTTTTCAAAATGTAGTGCTTATTAGGGTGTATCGAATTAAAATTTTTTTCGAAATTCGCATTCTAAGAGGTCTCAAAAGTTGCATCAGTTGGTCAAAATCTACACAAAAAATTTAATAAAAAAATTATGTCTTCCTCTACCGCAGGGAAAAAGTTGTTTTTTGAGAAAAACAGTACAAAATAACGACCTAAAAATAATTTGATTTTTGTAAGAAAATCTACATATGTCTTAAAGCAAAAGTAAATCTATATATACTTGACTATCAATGTCTCGCAAAACAAGATGCCACTCTCGATTTCTACCCTCCGTGTCCTGTGTGCAGGGTATGCGAATATAAAGGTACACTCAAAATAGCACAGAACTTTTGATTGTTTTCTGATTGTCTAAATTTTTGTGGTATTGAAGTGTTAACGTTTTCCTTAAATTTGGCAATTAAAAATTTGCACATAAAAATACCATCAGAAGTGGTACCGAAGATAATTTTTTGAATTTGGGTTCTTCAAATACTTCTGAAGAGTATCTTTTTAAAACACCAGGCTAGGACCACGATTCCTTTTCGTATATCGATTTCTTAAAAAATGTTTCTTCCTAGCATTAAAATTATATATTATTTCGTCAAAACAACTCATCTCAACATTGATAAAAATGTTAAACTAAAATTTTGAGCTTCTAAGCTTCTGAGCTTGCCAATCGATGGGTATCAATAGATTTAACAATTGAAGACATGAGTTAATGAAGGTGATATGTCACAAAAATTTTGTTTCGAGAAAATTGAGTACAAACTTTCTCATTTGTACAGAAATCTATCCTAGTTAAATCAAACGTGTGAAGTAGTTTATTTCTAAAATAGCCACAAACATGGTTGTTTTAAGTTGTAAAATTATTTTTATGCACATTATACCCTTCATCCATGCATAGAACACTGAAAATCCGAAAATGCGAAATATCACTTTCATTCACTCATGTCCTCAATTGTTGTTTAGATGTGTTTTAAAGAAATAATAACCATAAAGGAGATATGAACATATTTGTAAAATTTCATGATAAGTATTTTTTAAATATAATAGGAAAAAAACCTCGGTCTTTTCCTGGTGCTTTAAATAGATATTTTTAGACAGCGTTTTAATCAGTAATATTGGAAGAATTCAAGTAGCGAAAATTATCTTCGTTAATAATTAGAGGCTATAACATTTAAAAGCGAGCTAATTTTTCAAAATCCTCTAAGGGTTTTGTTGGTCTAGATCAGTACTATCGACCTGTGATGGTTGCTTTTTAGTTAGATTCAATGACCCTTTAGTTAGATTCAAATTGTGGCACAGTGTAATATAAGAGAGTGATTCTAACAGGTATTCGCAAAAAAAACACAAAAAAAAAATGTCGTTTAAAACGTTATTCGCGATTATGCTTCAATTTACAAAAGAATCCAAGCACCTACACTCTAAAAAATAAGTGTAAGTTTACGACTATTATGGTAGTAATAATTTGTCGAAAATTCAATAGAATTGTAATTTTCCCACAACTTTTAAAGTAATCTTTAATTTTTTCAACTAAAACGTAAATTAAATTAAAATTAAACACATGTTGTTTTATTTTGCTTCAATAAAAATATCAATTTCAATCAATTTTTGAAGCAATTTAAAAATTTTTAAATTTAGCATATATTTCAGTAAAATTAAACATCAGAAGTTGGATTCTGCTACAATATCAATAGTAAAAATTTATACTACTACATTAACTGTATTAAAATGCAGCGATTGTTTAACTTTCAACAACGGCTACAGTCGTGCATGCATACATTTATTTCTCATTCCAGTTTGCTTATAATCGCGTAAGGACTTTTGTTTTTGGTGCTGTTGTTTTTAATAAAATTAATTATGTTAAGCACAAATATTTTCAGTCAGTAAAAAGTCATGTCAAGCAATATGTGCAGGGTCCGCCATACAACGTTTTTTTTTTTAAACTAGTGCTTATTTCGTGAATGGTAACACTTAGCTCATGTCTGATTTGACAGATAATTAGTTTTATCCTTCCGCTGAATGAATATGGCTGTTTATACGCTTGAACAACGCTGAGAAGTGGGCCTACGATCGACTTACAGAAGATGCCGATTTTGCCAAAAAAATCATCTTTTCAGATGAAGCTCATTTTGATCTTGGCGGGTATGTATTAGAAAAAATATTTTAAAAAAAAATTTATGTATTAGTGCATAAAGAAGATAAATTGAATTAGCCCTTTTAGCCCTTATTTCTAAAATGCAGTAGCATGTTCTGAACTTTTATGAAGTGCACTCGCGTCATCATGTATTAAAAAAAAAAATTTGTCAAATAACAAAAATGCCTTTTTCCATTGTTCACTAAGCCAGTGCAAGTATATTGGTTCAAACCATACCGATATACAAATATCGCCACATTTTTAAGCATGATTTCAATGCAAAAACGTAACTATACTTGCTGAAATGAAATAATACAGTCATGTTTAATTTTACTATAACATCAATAGTGAATTCAGTGTTGAATTTTACTACAATGCTAAAAGTTAAACAAATGTTGAATTTTAGTAGGTGTGTAAATTTAATACAGAAACAGCATCAAAACTGTTGCCTACAAGTATCGCAGTAAATTTCAACAAAAAATTGTTAGAGTGTATATCTCCGTGTTTTTATTATATACAGGCTTATTTTTACGCCGTAATGTTTTTTATTTATTTTAAGCAAATTAATTTATTTATTTATTTATTTATTTTTCTTTATCAAACCTTGAGCTAAATATTTGAGTAAAAATTTAAAAATTAATTATTGAAGTTATCGGCCTTTTTATGTTACATTTATAATTAAATATTGTTATTGACGGCCAATACCTACAACATATAATTATAAATATAACAATTATTTAAAGGTGAGTCATTAAAGCTCCAGCATAATATGTAGAATCCATTTCCAATACACAATCGATTTCAATTACCCACAAATCGGGGAAATCTCTGAAAGTTGACATCCATGTTGTGTGTGTCGTCTTAAAAAATGTTCAGTTTTTATAAGCTAGATAAATATTACAAAGGACTTTTTCCAATTTAAGGAAGGTTTTGTTGATAGAAACACAAGAAAGCTAAATTGAATGTAAGTTTATTATTTTTCAAATATTAGATGATGATTTAAATATTTCTGCCATGCAGTCACTTCAACTCTGTGAATTTTAATTTCATTGTTTTTTTTTATTTTTTTTTTTCTTTTTCTTATGTTAAGAATTTTTGAGAAATTTCAGACATTCACTGCGTATTATTCATTTTGGAAGACTCACTGCCATGAATAATGAATGATGGCGGTGGTGGTGACTGAATACATTGGAATAAAAACAAACCAAACAAATAATTAGATATGTATTCGTTTCATTGCGTGCTTTCAGTGGTGACACGTTCTTCTTCTTCTGCTTCTTCGATCTTCAAATCGATCGTCACACCGTCTGACGATTTCGTTTTCATTACGTTACATCGGGCAACTTTAACGACAGCAACTTGCCGGCATCTAATTAAAATTCATATGATGCTTCCCCGTTGGTTGTGTGTGCGTTTATGTGAATATGTGTGCGTACTCATGATGTGGCCCTGCTCTGCATCAGCTTGACCGATTTTGCGCTTATTTGCTGCCTTTCCTCCATACGTTTAGGCAGTACATTTTTATGTATTCCACTCTTTTGCTCCAACTGGTGCCTATGTAAGTGTGTGTGCGTCATGACATATATTTTAAAATGGCGATATTTGTTGATGTGCTGGGACTGCAAAATGCCTTTGCAGCGCTGACAACGTGAATGTGCCAATTCCTTGGAATCTATAATAAATATATTCTATGGTTGTTGATTTTTCTTTTGTTTAATTTTTTTTTTTTTTTTTTTTTTGAGAAGTATTGTTTTCGGTTTTTGGCTTTAATGTTGCAAGGAAGATGCATTGTTGGAGTAAATTTCAAAAGAAGTCGGCTTGTCTTGATTAATTGACACAAATTTCACGGATTGATTCATCCGCTGATCAACCATGTTTTGAAGTAAATAAAGATGAATTGAGCAATATCAGATACTCTAGTAGCAAATGCTGAAAAATATAAAAAACACAATATTTGTATTATAATACAGTTTTTTTAAAAATTTCTATTTTAAAATAAAATTAAATTAAGAAATATTTTTTAAGTTTTGTTCCATAGTATAAGCCACAGGAATTACAAAAACATTTAAGCAGAATAAAGATTTCTTTAAGCAAAAATTTATTTAAAATTACTTCTACTACTTAATGTTTTACACCGTACGACAGCACTTTTCACACTCGCTGTAAACCATATACACTTGAAACAAGAGACAAAGTATAGTAAAACTGCGTTCTCAATTTTTCTCTAGAACATTAGATTTTTTTAAAAGGACTTTTAAGTTACAAACAGAAATTGCTTAAAATATTTTATTTAAATACTTAAAACCTTAAAAAAAGACAATATGGGTATCAAATGAAAGAAGACAATCTCTGTTATCAACAAAAAAACAAAAAAAAATTAGAAAAGCTTTTTTGGTTTTGTATTAAAAGTAATGGAATTTTTTTTACTTCAAACAAATTGAAAATTATTCCCATAAATTTTCAAATAAAACATAAGTCAATGAAACTAATGTACATATTTGATGAGATTGTCGTCTTTCATTTGATACCCATATTGGCATGCTTTGAAGGTTTAAAGTATAAAACTAAATTTTTTCAAACAATTCTTTTTTGTAACTTAAAAGTCCTTTTCAAAAAAATTCCGACGTTCTAGAGAAAAAGTGAGAAGGCAGTTTTACTATCCTTTGTCTCTATTTTCACGTGAATCTGGTTCACTTCGTGTGAGAAAATTGTTTTCCATAACACAGGTTAACACAAAATTTGACCTTAACATCAAAGTATGAAATTTCGGTAGATTGGATCATAGTTGGACAAAAAAAATTACATGGCATAAAAAAGTGTGCTTTTGTGCACAGTGAACGTTTGAACGATATGTTTAAAAATCTGTGATATTATTTATTGTTTTATGATAAAACATATCATAAAACTTTTTATTTATTGTTTTATGATAAAACATATCATAAAACAATTTATTGTTTTATGATAAAACATATCATAAAACAATTGTTTATTGAATCATGAATAAAACAATTGTTTATTGTTTTATGATAAAACATATCATAAAACAATACATATATATATATATTAGGGCGGGTCAATTTGTATGGACGAATTTTTTGGTGGTCTGGCTCAGCGAAATTCGTAAAATACATGTAATTTCAAGACTTTTTCTCCACTACAGCATATACAAATTCTGAAAAAAAGCTGTGCGGACTTTCGTAAATAGATTTTGTTCTCAATTATAAAATATGAATGTATGAATGTATGTGTATGAATCTATTTACGAAAGTCCGCACAGCTTTTTTTCAGAATTTGTATATGCTGTAGTGGAGAAAAAGTCTTGAAATTACATGTATTTTACGAATTTCGCTGAGCCAGAATTTGACCCGCCCTAATATATATATATATTTTTTTTGTCAAACATTTAGAATTTTTATTTAAATCATATAAAAACAACATAATTTTTAAAAAGTTTTAAAAATTAAACAATTAAACAGACAAACAAGTTTTAGTTCAAGGCCCCTAAAAATAATTTGGTTTGTACTTGTGTTGAAATCGTTACTGTTAATAGGTAAAACTAACTATGAAATATTCGATTGATTTAGAATTGGCTTTTGGATAGTCTTCCACAACATTGGGAGTATCCTGTGTTGATATTATTTTTGCACGATAATATTGGGTATGTATCGTGCAAAATATTGTGTGAAAATTATATATCATATTTCTCATCCCACAAACCAATACAAACAATTTTCAAATTTGATCAAAAGGTCAAGTTCTCTTAAATTAACTTAAAGATTACTAATTTTGCATTATTTTTTTAAATTCAACTTTTTATAACTACCTACTTTTGCATTAATTTTTTAATGTATATTATTTATTTTTTTTAAAACTAATGTTAAATATAACAACTAATTTAATAATTACATAATAATAGAAACATATAATTAAAATTTAGCTATTTCTATTACTGTTTAAACAAGAATTCTACGTTTACACTTACGTTGCTATCGAAACTGTGTCTTGAATGGTTTTTTTCTTAATTTTTAAGTTCTTACCACGAGCCATTTTCGCACTTGCTACAGATCGCAAACAAAAGGATTTATTCTTTCATTTGATAACATTTTTTTTATAAAAAAAATTTTGATGGCAAATACTTTATTCTATAATAGAGCTAATTTGAAACAAAACTATGGGCAAACTATAACAACTTCTACGCCTACCCTATCCTAAAGTCTGTCGTGCGCATAGTTTTTTAAGAACTTGTCTTAAAGTGGTAATGCTTTGAGACCATCAGTTATTCTAAGAAATGGTGACATAACAAAATACAGCAGTAAATAGCCTGTAACACACCCTAGAATTATTAATCCCTCAACTGGAATAAACTAACATACATCCCTATAAAAAACTGTCACTCAATCTCGAAGCTCATTAATTGTTAAGAATAACATCATATAAATATTAACGATGTTGCCGCTGGTGAAGATGTTATCGGTGTAGATGATGCTTTTCATGATGCCCCCTGGCCGCATTGAATCATTAAATGATTTGCCAAGATTTTAACTGGCGATTCATAAACGAAGCGTTTGCCGTCTAGCTTTTAATTGCTTGTATGAGTGTGTGTGAGTCGTACTTCTATGTTTTAGGAGCATATTGCATGCATTCTCCAAAGACGGGTGGCAATGCAAGGGAGCTGGCAAGCCAATTGATATGGCAAAAACAAAAAAAAAACCATTATAATGATTTATGATTTTAAAGCAGCGTTACGTTTTGATAAATGAAATAATGTTTGATGAACATTCATTTCTGGGCGTTGAACATGAGCTCGAAAAGGCGGAAGTGTGAGACAATTTTTTTGATACTCATTGAATGTAGAAAATAATTTTTCCGCTTTAATGACAAATGATGACTTTTTAAAGCAAAAAATCTTAACAACAAAAACGCGAAATCTTAAAATATAAAGAAAAATATCTGCTGTTTCAAAACTTTGACACTTCTAATGAAGCAAACAAAAAAAAACATAGTAATAATAATTTCTAAATTATTCTAATTTGTGTTGCTTCATTGTAGCTCTCAGACAAGCATTTGTGATATTTTGAAGCGGCAGATTTTTCATCTATTTCTCCTGGGAATATAAACACCCACATCTTACTAAAATGATAACGATGATGCTGATGATGATAATAACACTGACGATGTTGTTGAGTATACAAACGGTGATGAAGCCGTTATCTTAACTAATGCTAAAGACAGTGTTGCTTGCAAGCATTTGTCTACGTTTACCTTTGGGTAGATTTTTCTTTCATGCTGTTTATATTATAATTAATATTTCTTGGCTTACAGTTAGTTTTTCTCGCAGCAGCGTAGACCCTTGGGAGATGCTATGTAATTGGGGAAATATTTTTACTGGCACAAATATTCAAGGCGTTATCTAAGGTCATATCATTTGGACCTAAGGTCAGAAGTCATATCTTTATTACAAACTCTCTTTACGAATTTAAAGTGACTATAAATAAATTTTGCGGTCGTAGCCTAGTGGATAGAGTGCGTGGCCCGTCAGCTAAAGAACTGCGGTAGCCCAGGTTCAATTCCAGTTCAGACAGAAAGTTTTTTCAATTGAAATAATTTTTCTGTTCGGTCGTCACCTCTCTGCAGACAATGGCAAAGCTCAGAGAGTAAAAATTGCCATGAAAAGCTTCTTGAGAACATAAGCCGTTCTGAGTCGGCATAAAACACGTAGGTCCAGTTCTCGGTCATTTGTGATCACACATTTAATAACACGCACAACACAATTGATCAATAGAAGCTAGGTCAAAGTCCTTCCAAGGGCTGAAATGGCCAGTTTATTATATATTTATATAAAAAAATTATAATAATATATTTATTAGTAAGTTGTTTAAAGCAACAAAAGCTGATTAATGTTCTAAAGACTTTAAAATTGATTATATTCATTTTGTGAATTGTAAGTGTTCTTTTTAGCTAAAGACTCCTGCTAAATATCATCGAACTGTTGGCTACGTCACTGCTTCAACACAGCTAACCTTCATAACTTCAGGTATTAATAAGCTTTTCACTAGGATGTTTACGCTCATAACTCAAAAAATCTTAATCCAGTTGATAAATTTGTTACTTGCGCTACCTACTGGGTGGGCGGTGCACAGTGGCTCGATTAGATTTTTCTCGTAGCAAATATCTTAACTACTCAGAGAATTCAGATACCTAAATTACATGATAAAAGTACTATTCAGTTTTTATGGAGCGAAATTTTGTCTGGGTAAGTTTACAGGGTGTAATGAGGAATGTGTTGTTGAAGTATAGTTTTCTGCAGGAAGAACCAACTGCACAGACAAAATGGTACAGTAAATTCTTCCGATACGAATGGTAAACTTACGATTGAAAACAAGTCAAACTATGAAAATTGCTAATTCTACCTTTAAGAAATTTTAGCCTACTATAAACCTTGTTAAGTAACAGTCTTACGGTAGCTCTATCACAGAAGTTGTTCAATAACAATTTTTACAGTGCATGTACTGCAATACTTCTTGGCTAACAAATTTACTGTAGCTCTACTATAGAAATTGTTGATAAACAATTTTATCTGTGCATTTACTATAATATTTGTTAGGTTGCAATCTTACAGTAGTTTTACCGCAAAAGTAACAATTTTTATAGTGTGTCTACTAGGGTGGGTCGATTTGTAGGGAGTGAAAAAATTCACCGATTTCCCTATGATTTCCGTATTCTATGGGTTATTCCATGAAAATTTGCCGAAGGAACCATACCTCTATCGTTAAAATCGAGTCCCCTACTTTTTGTTGGTAAAAAGTTCAAAAGTTACGGGCATTTTTGTCCAAATTTTGGACCATTTTTATATTTTTTTCATGATTTTGTCCAAGAGTATTACTTTCATTACCATTTTTTTGGCTCAATCCATTATTTAATTCAATTTACAATTCAAAACGAAGAGTTTAAGCCCAAATTTATCGAATTCTGTTGATTAATTCATGCCATATTGCTAAAACAAAATAACACATAAAACCAACTTTTTGATTTTTTTCCCCTTTTTTTTTTTCTACAAAAATTCAAATTAAGAGATAATAAAGTATCTATCAACCTATTATCAAAAAAAAAAATATTCAATTTGAGTGTAGTAAAAGACAAAATGTGAAAAAAAAACATTATTTTTCCTGAAAGTCTTGTTTGCTTTCAAGTCTTGGTGTTTTCGTACGGCTCTCTAATTCGTCGCCATAGCGCCTTCTACATTCTTTCCTGCAACTCGTTTAGCAGTGGCAGCCAGCAATTGGACTTGAGCCAAAAAAATGGCCATGAAAGTAATATTCTTGGACAAAATCATGAAAAAAATGGAAAAATGCTCCAAAATTTTGACAAAAATGCCCGTAACTTTTGAACCGTTGGACCAATGTTGGAGAATTTTTTTGTAAATTAATCAAAATGAGCTCACCTTTTCAACTGGCGATTAAACTCGATTGATAGTTTTTGAGTTATGGATGTGAACGTGTAGGTAATATTTCATACGAACGTCAATTTGGGAAAAAATCTACCAACAAAAAGTAGGATACTCGATTTTAACGATAGAGGTATAGTTCCTTTGGCAAATTTTCATGAAATAACCCATAGAATACGGAAATCGTAGGGAAATTGTCGAAAAATAAATCGATCCGCCCTAGTGTCTACTGTAATACTAACAAGAAGTCATACATTTATTTTGTATTCGTTTCAAAAAATTGGGTTGAATACCAGCTTTAAATTATACCCCATAACACCTTTCCTATGTATTTACTTTAGAAATGTTTGGAGCATATTTGGAATTATGTTAAAAATCATGTTCGATGAAAAAAATATTAGCTGTCAACTTTAACTGTTCGAAACGTTAAGATTAACAGTCCGAATTTTCGCTCGGTAATTTTAAACTAGAAAATAGTAACTGTGCAACTACAATGGAATTGACGAGTATACAACCATGCAGTAAAAAAATTGTACTAGTTATGTATTTAACTAGTTAACTCACTAGTTAAAATAAAACTAGTCAAAAAATACTAACTGGTTAACTAGTCAAATCTTACTAACCAAAAAATTACTAGATAAGTTACTATCTGTATCCCAGCTAGTTCAAAAATCCAAGCTGGTTTACTAGTTATAAAATAAGTAGTTGCTTAATTTATTTTTAGCTAACTAGTCGCATTTTGACTAGTTAAAAAAATACCAACTGTTTTTCTTACTCATAACTAAGTAGTCAGAAAAGTACTAGCTTCTTTGCTTGTTGCAAACTTGCAAGTTCTGCATAAATTTGTAGACATTAAATAAATTCATTTTTTTTTTGTAAAAACAGTAACAATTAGGGATGTGACGGATGTCATTTTGAGGATGCAGATCTGTTAAGAGCCTTCCTTGAGGATGTGGGTAATTGAAATTCATATCTGCGGATGAAGATGTCTTTAATTAAATTATAAAACTATTTTTTATAATTGTTAATAAAGGGTCCGCCAAATAACTTTTTTTTTTTGAAAATTCTTTAAAAAAGAACTACTGGATATTTTCTCAAATTTATTTTTTATCTGAAAGTACAATCCTTCCGGTTAATAATAAAAAATAATTTCATTCAAATGGCAGCCTCGGCTGGCCATGCAGTAGCCTACACGATCGGTCCAATTTTTAAGCACATTATCGATTGTGTGCAGCTGTATTTCACCAATAGCTTCACGAATATTGATCTTTAAAGCGTCAATTGTCTCTGGCTTGTCGGCGTAACACTTATCTTTGAGGGCATCCCACAAATAATAGTCCAACGGTGTCAAATCGCAGCTCCGAGGTGGCCAAACGACATCAGCTCTGCGGCTGATAGTGCGATCTTCAAAAACAGGGCGCAAAACATCGAGTGTAGCTTCGGCTGTGTGGCACGTAGCGCCGTCCTGTTGAAACCAAATGTTGCCAAAATCCTCCTCTTCAATTTTTCTGAACAAAAATTCGTTCAACATGGCCCGATAACGATCGCCATTGACTGTAACGGCCATTCCTTGCTCATTTTCGAAGAAAAATGGCCCAATTATGCCTCTGGACCAAAATCCGCACCAAACAGTGACTCGTTTCGGGTGCAGCGGCTTTTCAATGTATGCGTGCGGGTTTTCTGTGCCCCAAATGCGACAATTTTGCTAGTTTACATACCCGCCAAGATCAAAATGAGCTTCATCTGAAAAGGTGATTTTTTTTTTTGGCAAAATCGGCATCTTCTGTAAGTCGATCGCAGGCCCACTTAGCGAAGCGAAAACGCATTGGGTGGTCAGTTGGCTTAAACTCCTGAATCAATTGGACTTTGTATGGCGTCATACCAAGGTCTTTATGCAAAATTCGTCTCAACGATGTCTCCGAAATGTTCAATTGTTGAGAACGACGGTGAATTGATGTTGATGGCGCTTCACGCTCACTTTCTGCCACAGCAGCAATATTCTTGGGTGTACGCACTGCTTTTGGCTTTTCACGCTTTGATTTATCGATGAGGATGCCAGTTTCTTTCACTTTTTCACAAGATAACGAACATACGGAGCTGACGGAGCTTCTCTTCTTCCAAAATCCGTACGCAATTTTCGCACACATTTTTTCAAAGTAATGTCGCAATATTTCCCAGCGCTGTTCAAGCGTATACACAACCATATTCGTTCAGCGGAAGGATAAGACTAATTATCTGTCCAATCAGACATGAGCTAAATGTTACCATTTACGAAATAAGCACTAGTTGAAAAAAAAAACTTTAGATGGCGGGCCCTGTATTTATTTTTCTTTAAGTAAAAATCTGTATAAGAGGCAGTCTGGTTGTATATGTTTAAAAAATCAATTTTCTAAAAAAACCTTGTTGTATATATTAGATACCATTGGGAATAATAAACATCTTATTTAAGCTGCCGAGATAGAGAAACAATTGTAAGATACTTTTCATGGAAAAAAAAACTTTAAGTAAACACGTTTTCTTATTTGTCCACTTTTTATTTTTACTCAAAAATAAAAATTAGTTCCGATCTTTTATTTAGCGGTTGGAAATAAAAATCCTATTTATGTAATTTCTGAAATATCATAGTCAACTAAATTTTGTTTAAAATGTGAAACATTTTTCAAATTTCAAGTTTCGAAATTCGCATTACAATAAATTAAAATATTTAAAAGTATTGCCTCCTTTTAACGGTTAATTGGCATATTTAGGGGAAACATGATCATCGTGTTTATAATTATATCATATTCTTTTTTATAGGAAAGAATTTGTTTTTGATTTTCATAAAGCCACTTGGGTGTCCCCTGATCAAAAAACCAAAAATCAAATTGATCACGTTTTGATCGACGGAAGGCACTCTTCCAGTGTATTGGATGTACGCACGATCCGTGAAGCAAACATTGACTCGGATCACTATCTTGTTGCAGCCAAGATCCGTACACGTCTGTGCGCAGCTAAGAATACACGCAACCCTACGCAGAGAAAGCTAGACGTCGACAAGCTGCAATCAAAACAGACAGCCGAAGCTTTGGCCACTCGACTCTCACTCCTGCTTCATAGCACTCCTCCAATCAATCATATATGCGCGCAGTGGACACACATTTCCAACTCCATGCGTGCGGCTGCGGAAGAGGTGATTGGCTTCCACCGCCCTCGCCGAAACCAGTGGTACGACCAGGAGTGTCGCGACGCCACTGCATAGAAAGACGCCGCCTACAAAGCCATCCTGCAGTCGGTTGTAACGCGCGCTGCCAAGGAGCGATACAAAGAAAAGAGGAGGGAAGAGAGACGCATTTTCAGGCGGAAAAAAAGAGAGGCAGAAAAGTGCGAGCAGGAGAAGATTAAGATGTGTGGTGACAGGAATGAGGCCCAAAAATTTTTCGAAAAAAAAATGCCTTGCCGATGGTTTTAAAACCGGGGCCTCTTCCTGCAAGGATGAAAACGGGAATCTAGTGACAGATGTCCAGAGTACACTGACGTTATGGAGGGAACACTTCTCTAAGCTTCTAAATGGCGACGCTGACAACAATCCCGCCAATAGAGATGATATTCCGGAAACCCCAGTTTTGGATGACAGCGTCGAGGTTCCGCTGCTCGACTATGATGAAGTTCTGACCGCTATAGCTCGGCTTAAAAATAACAAAGCCGCGGGAGCTGATGGCTTACCTGCTGAGCTGTTTAAGAACGGAGGCGAAGCTCTACTTAAATGCATTCACGAGCTTCTATGCAGAATATGGTCGGAAGAATGCATTCCAAACGATTGAAATCTCAGTGTGCTCTGCCCAATCCACAAGAAAGGCGATCCCACTATCTGTGCCAATTACCGTGGGATTAGCCTTCTTAATATCGCATATAAGATCCTGTCGAGCGTCTTATGTGAAAGATTGAAGCCCATTGTAAACGAACTGATCGGACCTTATCAGTGTGGCTTCAGACCTACAAAGTCCACCATCGACCAGATTTTCACGCTACGACAAATCTTGGAGAAGACTCAAGAAAACCAAGTCGACACCCACCATCTTTATGTCGACTACAAAACCGCCTTCGACAGCCCAATAAAGAAGCACCTGTACTCCACCATGTCTGAATTTGGAAAACTAATACGACTTTGCAGGATGACACTGAGCAACACCAGCAGTGCAGTTAAAATCGGGAAGGACATCTCCTCCATTTGTTACCGAACGAGGTTTCAGACAAGGTGATTCCTTATCGTGCGACTTTTTCAACCTAATGATGGAAAAGATCATCCGAGCTGCTGATCTGAGACGTAGTGGCGCAATATTCTACAAGAGTGTTATGCTGCTTGCGTATGCTGATGACATCGATATCATTGGCCATAATACGCGCGAAGTCAGTGCAGCATTTTAACATTAGAAAAAGAGTCAAGTCGAATGGGTTTGGCAGTGAATGCAGATAAGACGAAATACTTGGTGTCAACAAACAAACAGTCCCAGCGTCTTGGAACCCACGTTACCGTTGACAATACCTCTTTCGAGGTTGTGAAGAACTTCGTTTATCTGGGATCCAGCATTAACTCAACCAACGACATCAGCATTGAGATCAAACGAAGAATAACTCTTGCCAATAGGTGTTACTTTGGGCTCAGTAGGCAATTGAGAAGCAGAGCCCTCTCTCGACGAACGAAAATCACGCTCTATAAATCGCTCATCATGCCCGTCCTACTTTATGCATCACAAACCTGGACGCTGAGCAGTTTAGATGAAAAGACTTTAGGAGCATTCTAGAGAAAGATTCTTCGTAAGATCTACGGACCAATCTGCCTCAATGGCGAGTACCGAATACGGTGGAATGATGAACTGCATGAGCTGTACGCTGACATCGACATAGTCGAGTGCATTAAAATCGAGCGGCTTCGCTGGCTTGGTCATGTTCAGCGCATTAAAGACGATGCTCCAGTGAAAAAAATATTCGATTCGGTACCCAGCGGCGGTCAACGCAGAAGAGGACGACCGCATCTTCGTTGGAAAGACCAAGTAGAGGTCAACCTGACGAAGTGTGATGGTTGATTACCACTGGGGTTTTTTTTTCTTATCTTAATTGAAATTTTTTTCGTCACCGCAATATTGGTAGTTTTAATTAAACCATTTATAAATATGAGTATTCGGTTTTGTAATTGAAATTCTATTACAAATCAAAATATCGTCACGTAACCCATCCACATCGATATGTTTCATATATTGCTATTTTTGACTATCGAATATTAGAATATCGAATATTTCAAACGGAAATTGCGAACTTAAGCCACTCTGATATGTATAACGCGATCGAAAATTCTTTCTTTCTCTCTAAGCTTGCATCAGACAAGACACGCTGATTCTGCATCCAAAAATTACAAAAAGATCATTAAGACTAAAATCAATTATATTTGTTAAAATTTAATAGTGAAGTTAAATAAAAGTTTTTACATTAATCTTGTCCTAATAGGAAAAAGGGCAAAACAATATTATTAATAAAACGTTAACAGCAGTTATCCGAATAATCAACTTCATCCAAAGGTAAAAAACAAAAAAAAAATGAATTTTAATATCTTTAGTGATTATTTTAATAATAAATAAAATAATAACACTTGCTTAGGCATTCGATCAGCAACATTCATTTTTGGTAGCATGGTGGTCACATAGTTGATCTGGCCACCTTGCACCCAACTACATGCTAAACCGAGAAACTCAAATTTCTCTATTACTCCACTGCCGAAGATCTGCAGCTGATCACGCATTCTTCTGTTCTTCAGCGCAGTCCAGTCCTCAGTCATCATTTGCTAACACACGACAACGACAAAAATTCGGCTTTAATGTGCTTAAAACTAAGAAAAAAAAAAAACTATTAAGTTTGCTTAGAAGTGTTAAAAACTACTAAAATCTTCTTTAAACTATTTAAAGCTCTTAGATATGCTTAAAAACATGAAAACTATTAGATTAAAAGTTAAAGTTTAGTTTAATAAAGTAATAATTAAATTCAGTATTAAATACAAAAAGTAAAATACCTATTAAAAGAAGAAAGAGAAAAAGAAAAAAAAGCATGTTACAGTAGTGAAATATATAAAGGTAATCTAAGCATAACATTTTCTTATAGTGATAACGTAAAATAGTTGCTACGTCTCATCCACAACAACAATTCCTGCATCAGGCCTGCTGCATCGGATTTCGTAAGAAAAAAAAAATCAAACAAAATTGTAAGTTTATCATTTTAATAATTGTATATTATAAAAATTTAATAACCACGTTGTTGTGCATAGAAATACATACATATATACATATTTGGTTATACATTTATATATATAGGTGTGTATGTATATACATACATAACACAAATATTCCAAATCATATACCATATATAGCTAAATTTGAATTACCTAAATATATTGACAAGTACATAAATTTACGTAATGAGAATCAATATTCACATAGATAAAAGTCTTGGAATCTCTACTATAATAATAGCTAAACAAGAATAATTTTTCTCTTTTTTTCTTCTAATTTTCGTTAATATTAATAACCAAATACAACAATAAAAAAAATAAACATATAAAATATCGCAAATTTGTAAAACTAATGTACCTTAAGTAGTTATTAAAAGTGAAAGAAGATAGTTAAAACAAACATAAAAATAAATTAATTACAGATATTTGTATAATACTAACATATAAACTAAAACATTTAACTAAAATAACATTAACAAACTAGAATTCGCTATAAGCTATATATTAAGAAATTAATTATTTACCCAACAACAACTAGCAGATTAATGTAACAACATATGTTCCATTTTCATTCATTCCTAAGAAATGTTTGCTCACTAATAAGTGAAGGAGAATAGCTTAACTTGAACTAGAACCTATGTTTTTATTTCTGTTATTGCATTTATCAAATTCAAAGTAAAAAAAAAATACGCATAATGAAAATTTTTGATTTAAAAAGATTGAAATAAAGATTAATAAAATGAAGTTTAAATAAATATCTCTCTTTTGGCCTGATGTGTTGAAAAAAAAAAATAAAACCGGTTTAGTTTAAAAACAAATAGGGGCTATCATAAATTATTGTGAGAATAGTTTTGGTAGTAAAGGTTGGGATATTGGGTAAGCAGAACATCAACACCTTGCTCTGCTGCTAAGTGTGTTTGTCTTCCATTCTGTTATTGTTTTGTGTTTAATAGATTCAATAACTTTTATTTGTCCGTCCGTCATTTGTTGTAATTTTCCTATCCCCTCTAGTTTCTTAAGCACGTAAATCTCTCTTGTTTTGACTCTTCAGTGTGACGTAACAAAACCCCCCCCCCCCCCGTCCGACGAGCTAAGCCTTTAACCCTTACGTGCGCATGTTATTAAATCACCTGAAGTAGCTTCGATGATGAAAATGGTTACCCGAAGTTGAACATTCATTACAGAAGCTTGGAATTTCCAACTGGCGCCAGCAAGCGAAAGACAGAAATGGCTGGCGCAAATTCTTAGATGAGGCCAAGACCGACATACGGTTGTAGCGCCAACTAAGTAAGTAAGTATGATCATCGTGTTTATAATTATATCATATTCTTTTTTATAGGAAAGAATTTTTTTTTAATTTTAAAGAAAATTAATTTTTAAAATCTCTATGTTTTAGGACCCTTCAAATTTAAAGACCAAACATGTATATAATTATCAAAAATTTTTAACTAACTTTTATAGTTTTTTTGATGAAATGTTTTTTCTTGCTTTAAATAACGGCACGAGCAAATGCAAAGACCGCAACTTTTCCAAAAGAGGACTTAACTACTTTTAATATGGGTCACTCATATGACGTAGAATAGTTTACATACTTCTATACCATTTTTGGAGCTGGCACGATTTTGGGATCTTTTATGTCCGGAAACCAATGCCGTAGACATAGGGGGTTCAGGGGGTTCAAACCCCCCTTAGCAATTAAAATTTTTTTATATGTTAAATAAAAGCACAGATATTCCAAATTATTTAATTGCCATAACATGAAGATAAATTGAAAATTGTTCAATGTACATGCTTAGTTTGTTTGGCAGACATTAAGTTAAATATTATACAATATAAATGGTTTTCTTAATTACTTTCCTATGTATTGTTGCTTACGTACTAGCGTTTGCAGAACGTATACATATAAATTAAACAAAATTATTCTAAGCCAGTCTGTGAAATTCAAATGATGATAAGCAATGCTTCATTATTCGTTAAATTACACTGTAGGAAAATTTTCAACTTTTGAAAAAACACAAAAAAACGCTGAGACACGTAAACTTAATTTTTGTTTATAGAATTTAGTGGCATATTCAGCTTTTCCAAATCAGATCAAATTCTCGAGATATTTAGAATTTTGTTATTTGACCATCATTTAACCTTCATTTAAAAATTTTGTATAGTATTTTAACAATTACTTTTTACTGTATTTTCGAAAATACCTGCAACGTGAAAATCAAGTTAGCATTGTGTAATCTAATGTATGCAGCAACGAGTCCAGAATTTTTAGTTTCAATTTATTTAATACATAAAATATATTAATTTACGTCAGATTTGACTATAATGTTGTAAAAAATCGATAAAGATCTAATATGATGATGTTATGGTTTAGCGCTATTAAATATTCATAAGGATATTTCTATGAACGAGGAAACTGTCATCGAAAAATTGGCTTCGCGTTCAAAAAAAACTACTGAACAAACTATGTTAGTATCTATGCTCCATAGAAAAGAAAAAAAGTTGATCGAGTCTTTCCTTCAAAATAAACCTGGTCTTATGTTATGATGATTCCCCAAATATTTTGACTCTGCAACAACAACAACAACAGCTACAACAACAACAACAACAAAGTTTTCAATATGAAAAGGAAAAAATCACTAGCTGATTTTATTGCAATTTCGGCCGGGCTAAAGGCTTCATCAGAAATCTTTGTGATACCCGTGCAAGAGCGCACTAACGCATTGCACCACAGGCGCGATGAGATTTGAAGTGTCAATTTCTCAGTTTTTCTCAATTTCATAATTTCACATATGTTATTGTATATTTGCTTTACTTTAGTCTCTATGCTTATGTTATTATATGTAGTCCAACAGCCTGCTGGAAGTCTGCACTAACAAAGCATGTTTACTGAAGTTATTTTTAGATTTTTTTGCTGATTTTGTTTTCAGCTTTTTCCGTTTGGTCGAGCTCTACCCTTTGATTAAAGTTTTTTCCTAAATAACCTCTTTATTTATTATGTTGACTTTAAATGATTTAAATACAAATTCTAAATGTTTTTCTTTTTAAAATGTCTGTTTTCGCTATTTTTTTTTAAATAAAAACTTGTCGTCCTGCTCCAAATAAAGCGATTGAATCTATTTTTTATATATTTTGCTCCAGCAGAATCCACATTGTCCCCCCATCACCCATCAGAATCCACAACTTTGTAAACAGCTTACATTAGGTAAAATATAAATGAGGTAGGGAAATTAACCCCATGGTAACACAATGGGCCTCATTGGCTTAGGTGTGTCTCTGAAAAGTGACAGCCACTTTAACCTAACCTAAACCCCCCCTCCCCCTATGAAACACCTATCTACGGCGTTGCTGGAAACAGGATGCTTTGCACCCGGCTTATCTCCAGAAGGCCGCCCGTGGCTTTACTTTTTACGAATTTTGCCGTAGTAATCCTTTTTTTGGCATAATGAAACAGTCATTGAAAATAATTGTTCTCTAAAAATACAAAATTTTGAAAGGATAAGCGTCTCGTTATCATAACGTGAGATTTGAATAAAATTCTCTGCATCATCTAATATATAAAAATCTCGTGTCACGGTGTTTGTTACAGAACTCCTCCGAAATGGCTCGACCAACTTTCATAAAATTTTGTACGTATATTTGGTAGGTACGTATACCTTCCTATGCCCAGTGGGCGTGGCAACTCCCATACAACCAAAATTTGCGATATCGAATATTTTTGGAGTTATAAGCCGCTAAGCCTCTGAACTCGGTATTCGACCACAATTTGCACGTGCCGCTTCGCTGATAAAATTTTATGGGTTTTGGATAAAGGGGAGTGGCACCTTCCATACAACCCTAATTTGCAATAACGAATATCTTTTGAGTTATAGGCCGCACAGCCTCAGAACTCAGTATTCGAACTCAGTTTACACATGCAGTTTTACTGATAGCTTTGTATTGCGTTGGACAAGATGGCGTGGAACCTCTCATACAACAATTTGAGAAATTCAAAAGCTTTTGAGTTATAGGTCGCACAGCCATGGAATTCAGTATTAGACCACAATTTACATATAAAGTTTCACTGATAACATTTTATTCGCGTTTGGCAACGGGGCCGTGGCAGCAACGCGCCGGGTTTAAGCTAGTAAAATATAAGCTTATTGACAATACCAAAACTCACGCTTGACTTATCGTCAAAATAATGTAATATACTAACTTAGTATTTTAACTAAAAATAGTTTTAACAGTACACTTTTTTCATTAAATTCCAGAAAAAATTGATTATTATCGTGTTGTTAACTCCTGCAAAACTGCGTACAGTCAGTCATTCGAATTTAAGGAATGCGTCTTTTAATTATGAAAATTATTGATAAATCCTACTTAACTCAATGTCAGTCTTCACCCCACCTTATCCATATATTAATATAGATATTTTCAATGGATAACATAAACATATTTTTATACCTGACATGTCTTAGGGTGCGTTTATAGTGACAGCTGGTTGCTGGGCCGGACCGAGCGGACGAAACGCGTCCTGCCAAAAGCAGCTGGAAGTGCGTATAGTGCGCGCTTGTCGCTGGTGACTTGTTTCAGCTGATTTTTGACTATTTTAGGTTTGTTTGTATATATTAGTTTTTTTTTTGTTTATTTTTGCAACCAAAGCATAAAAAAAGCCACATGATTTCGTTCATTCACTTTGCTTACCTCAAACCAACAAGTGCAGAGACGAAAATGCGAAAAACGCTGCTGAAACGCGCTTCCTGCAACTGCAAGTCGTTTTAAGTCACTTGAGGTACCAGCTTGTTTCGACTTTTTTCGCAAGTGTTTTCTGCTGGTTATTGTTGCCTTCTCGTTGTGTTTTTATTTCAATTTTTTTTTTGACAAAAAAGAAGATCGTAGAAAGAACGCACATTAAAAAACGTACATCAGCTGCTGGCCCAAGATTTTTTGATGCTATTACTCAGCGAAAACGCACTTCAAGCCGCATGAAGCCACTTGATCATCCAACTGGTTTTAACTTTTTTAACTTTTTTCTTTAGGTTTTGTTTTTGTTGCATTATTTTTGATATTGCAACAAAGCAATACAAAACTAATCTAAATAAAGTTGCTATATCTTGTTGCTGCTATTTTTGTTTGTTTACTTTTGTGCTTAAAATCAAATGGAAACGAAGAGTGCACATAAGAAAATTTGATAATCTTCGATTCTCTGTTTTAGATGAAACGCACTTACAGCCGCTAATCGACGAATTGCTTCACCGGCTGGTTTAGCTTTTTTCACTATTTCTCTTTTTGTTTTCTGTGTGCAACAGTTGATAGAAATTTATCTTCGTTGCTTCTTTAAAGTTCTGTTTCTGTGTGTATTTTTTGCGGTCAAGAAAATACAGCATAACAACTGAGCGCAATTTCGTGTTCTTGTATGCTTATTACTTTTCTTGTTGGTCTTCTTTGTTGCTATCGTGTGGTTCTTTGTTTTTTGAATGAATGAATTCAAGGAAATACCGAATTGATCGCGACGCTGGCAGTTGTGTGCTGCAATTTGTTGTTTTTTCGTATATCAATATTTTTCCGAGGAATTTAGTTTGCTACCGCCAACGTTGCCAACTTTGTGGGAAAAATCCCTTTTTATTCGTTTGTTCATTTTACACACTTGCTTTTGTGCACAATAAAAACAAAGAAAAGATGAAGAAAAGGAGCAACAGCAAAAACAACAAAAAAATTGTTTTCCTTGTTTCTTTTTCCATTTCATGTTATATAACGAAAGTTATAAGCAAGCAACGTGTAAAATGAACCAAAACACATGCAAACCGTGCCAGTGAGCGAGAAAGCAACATTCGGGAAGATGGAAACCAGCGCACAAGTCACTTGAAGCTGCAAGCTCGGCTGGCCACTATACGCATTTTGAGCTTGTTTCATATGATTGTATGTGCAGCGTTTTCCAGCTTTCCTTCTCGGTTCGGTCCGGTCCAGCAACAAGTCGCCACTATAAATGCGCCCTTAGAGATAAAGTTTTCTACGTCCGAGGCTGCTGATGAGGTTCGATGAGGCTAAAGAGGTCATCTTATCACTTTGTCGCTTTTGTAAAATCTTGCACGTATTAAGATATCTGTAATGTTTTTTCTGCAGCACAACTGTAGTTCTGGGCCAATCTTTGAATTTTTCGGCATTTACTTTTTTCTATAGCACAGTTATCATTTTATTATAGTCTCTAGATTTCGAAGTTATTAAACTTCAGTAGTAAGTAATGGTAAATTCTCGAAAATATAAAATTTTGTATATATTATACAAAATTTCTATTTTTTAGAATTAAATTTAAGCTGTTTCCCAAAGAAGTTAATGAAACAAGCGGTTGCAAGAACAAGTTTTTCAGAACAAACTATTAAGCAGACTGGAAGCTGTTTCATGGACAGTTGCATCAACCCATCAGTAGTCTTCTGTGGCTTTTGCAGTACACTCACTTTGACTATCTAATAGACAAAACTTATGCTTAATCAATGCAGTTTTTTTCTGCTATTTTCAAAATACAAAATTTAAAGAGAGCATTGATTCTGCAAAGATTTGTTGTGTTGCTCTTTGTTTTTTTTTTAAAGATCAAAGAAGCAATGCATGCACCTTATAAAGGAAAGTGATAGATTATTAAGAAGAATTGATTAGAACCACACTTGAATTATTGATTAGGCGAAACAACAGTAAAAGACAATTTGAATTGCCTTTAACTTGGTTGTCACGATTCCATCTAGACTGTAACATTTTGTTTGTAACAAAGGAAAAAATTGAATGCTTCCGCAATACACGCAGAGAAACACATTCTTTCAATCTATATGAATGTCTGACGGCATATGTAAATCATTAAAAAAAATATTTTCGAGTAACATACGTATTCAGATTAAATTGCATTGTTATTGTTTTTGTCAATCACAGTAAATTATTATTGGATGGGTTTTTATGAATATGATAGTAATGTGAGTTAAAGCACCTTATTGTGCACTTAATTGAATGACATTATAGTTTTTTCTAAATGACCTCTATATTTATTATGTTGACTTTATATGATTTAAATACAAATTCTAAATGTTTGATGGTTTAAATCATACTTGATTTTAAATACAAATTCTAGTTGTTTGATAGTTTAAAATCGTTTATTGAGCTTAACATTATATTAATTGATCATAATTTTACTAATTATTTGGATTATCAGCTTTCATCTCTGTATTTCTCATTAGAGCTTAAGCCTTTAAAAAATGTCAACTTATTAGAAAATACCAACGATGGAACTATTGGTTAAAGTTTGTAGAAGTACTTTGAAGTAAGTTTGTAGAACATTTCCGAAAAACAATTCTGAAATATTGTGCTGATAATTACGAAGAAAAAAACATTATATTTTTCACTTTATTATTTTTACAGTTAAGTAAATATAATTTTTCTATAAAAACCACATTGTAATTAAAATATACCATAAATAGTTTTTCTAGTAAGGTTCTGATTATGTTTTCTTTCATGTAACTATGTCAAAGCACACACGTTTTTATTTCGTATAACATTAATAACCAAGTCTTGCCCAATCTCTCTCATAACTCTGGCACAATATAAATTTTGAAATATATATATATATTTAGAAAATTTGCAATCATATATGTAATAAAAGAATATAATTGGAAAAAGGCATTTCTATTCATTGTGTATATAACAAAATTCCGGTTTTCTTCGAGATCAGGCTCGCACCGGAGTTACGTAAGAAATTAATGATAGCATTTTTAATTACTATTTTTTATTGTATAATTATAAAAAACAAGGTTGATTTTAAGTAGAAACACTGTTGCCTGCAAGTAATGTAGTAAATATCAACAACAAAATTTTAGATCGTAGGTAAATATAGACGTATATGAAAAATTAATCATGGCATTTCGAATCACTATTTTATATTTTTAATTTTAAAAACATATATTTTTTTTTTTATTCTATTGTAGCTAAATTTTTTCGACAAGTAGCAACTAAAAAACGCATTCAGAGCCTATGCATACAGACTCATAATGCAGGAATTTTCCGGCAGTCATACCCTTTCACAAAGACTGGTTTTTCTTATGCTTTGTGAGTATAAGCCAGATCCGGAGACAGATGACCAATAATTTGGTCACGACAAGTTTGCTACCAATATTTCTTAGGTTTGATAGGTTCTTACATAATTTATTTGTATAAAACCTAATAACATTCCTCTATGTCAAAAAAAGTGTCTGTTTCTTAACGTTAGACAACTTTTTTGACAGAAATATGCACTTTTTTCCAAAAACTAATTGTTATACTAACTTTGACTAGCGCTACAAATCAAACAATTTATTGAAATTAATCAAAACTTAAATTTTCCTTCGCTCCAAAGACGACTTTATCCGATTAAAATTTAAAATTTGTTTAATAGAACTACCGAAAATTGGTTTTTGCTACCACTATAAGCAAAGCGAGCCATTGCGCGGTGGTTGTGTTCGCTTAAATTAAATGCTGAGCGAGATGTCAAGGCTGGCCTTTGTCGTAGCTTCGTCACCAACACCGCTGATCCTTATTAATAATTCAACAGCTTTGTTGATTTTTGACAGTAAGGAGGTTTATATCATTCCATTTTTCCTTCTCTCTTTTTAACTTACAAAACTGCTTTAAATCGCTAAATGTTTCCTTAAAACTTTACTGCTGCTGCTGCTCTTCTCCTAAGCAACAGTAAAGTTTTGAACATACCTTTTGTGCAGTCGTATCGCTTTGTTTTAATTAGCGGTGATAAATGTGTAGAATAATGGAAAATTTGCACCTTTTGCGGTGTTGGTTGATTAATTTAGCATTTAGCTTAAGTGAATTTGTAGGTTAAGGATTTTTGACATGGTAGCGATAAAAAGCTGGATTGAGTTGAATGGCTTGTTGGTTAGCCACAACAGCGCTGTCAACTCAGCGGTTTTGAGTTTCTAAGCGCCTGCTCAGCTTGCTTGAAAATTAATCATTTTTAATCATGCTACTCTGTCCCATAGATTGTTGAAGGTTGAAGGGTTAAGGTGTTTCAAAAAGTTAAGCTACGGCAACAAGTTTTTAATATTGTATGAACTGATGTTATCCAGCAAATAAATTTGTTTGTATTGCAAAGCAGAGAATATTTCCTGTTTTAACTCTATTAAACATAAACTAAATTCATTAATGAATGGAGCGATTAAATCAACTATAATTTGAATCGCCAATTACACAGTGCAGCGTAAATTCGAATTTTTAGCATTATATTTAAATTTTTAAAGAATACTTTGAGGATGCTGATCACGGATCTGAAGTCACTTTTTCCCATCACGTCTAGTACTCTAGCAATGTGTGCTTGTTATCGAAAAAAGAATTCTTCAAGAAACTTGGGAAATAATTCTTATTTGAAAAGATACAAATGTTCTATGAAGTATTGTCACTTTCAATCTTACAAGCTTTTCTAAAATTCACTTCTATAAGCTGCTGCTTTAAGGAAGTTTAATCATGTGCAACAGCTTATAGAAGTGAATTTTATAACTTTAAAAGATAAAGTTTAAATCATAAAATGTTTTCAATAAAAAATAAACAATAAAAATTCACGCCTTCTATGGTTTAATACCAATAAATGAAATTGTTTGAGCCTGAGTTGATTCTTGATAAGGAATTATACAAAGAACACAACAACAACTATGTGCAGAATCAATGTAGTCACTTTGAAAAATACTGCATTGAAAGGCAAAAAGCACATATACTTTCGCTTCGATTAAAGCAGAAGTGTGCGTATTTGCTTGTTAAAGTGAGTGGACTGCATAAACCACAGAACACTACTGACGCGTTAGTGAAGCGATCAACGAAGCAGCTGTCTTTTCTGCTTTATCTTTTAATAAATTTACTAACAAAAAAATATAATTTTTTAGAATATTAATATACAAATTAGTAATAATTACTTGCCATTATTAATTATTTATCTAATAATTTTGACTGCAATAAAAAGTGTCAAATTTGGAAAAGAATAAGTGATAGCTGACAAAAAAGTGAAGAGTGTACCAATATTATGGTGCCCAGTAGTTCGCGGCATCATTGACAAAGTTTTCGTGATGATTTCTTGAAGGAAGTTGCTGCATGAGCTACTGGACTTAAAAAAAATTCATACAAAATATAATGCAAAGCAGCGGTTGTCAGCGCCTAACTTTTTCCACTCTATTACAACAACTTGAAGATATTCATGATTGTTGTAATTCGCCGAATCGTTCAGAGGCTAAGCTGCAACAATACAGCGTTTTCACTTCTTCAACGTTTCGGAAGGAATGTTACTTCACGAATTTTATTTTTCGATTTTAAGTTTCGATTTTAATTCCTTGACGAATTTTCTTTATATTCCTGTCTACTTTTCGTTAAGGAAACTTCCGCGATATTTCGATATTGGGTTCGTGCATGATAAATCCCGACGTTTCTGCATTGCGTCTTGCACGAATTTGGAACATTTATATGAAATTTTCGTCAATGAAATGTATGGCCAAATCAGCATATTTCGTCAAGGATCAAGAAAAATCGTACATGATTCATTTGGGATTTCTTCAATACTGGAACTACTGGGTGACAACACTGGTTGCGAGTATGCAAATTTTTATAACTTAAAGGCATTTGGTTTATGTCTTTTTTCTAGACGGTAAGCGTCTCCAATTTTCGCTCCCCTCAAAAAATTTGAATATGTGGACAAAACAAAATTTAAGACAATATCATTAAAAAGTTGCAAAATTTGGACGTCTCTTTCCAAACATTAAAATTTTGAGCAAATTTAAAATTGTCACACGTAGCTGTTATTAGAAAAATAACTGAAATTGTATTTGGTCATGAATATTGTTATTACAATAATTTTTTATGGGTTTCTGGCTTTGCCTAACTTTTTGGGGATTTTAATACGAAAAAATTCACTTTCTTATTGTATTTTATCAAAAACATAAAAAAAACATACAATTTATCTTAAATTTTTAATTTTATCTTATTTTTGCACAGAAAATATTTTAAAAAATAATAACTAAGGTAGTACAGAATTTCATTACTTTCTAGCCCCAGTTTGGGCAGCTGGGCCTAACTAGGCTCATTTTGAGTTTAAACATGTATATCTTTAATATTTTTTGACGCATCGATCTGAAACGTCATGGCTTCTTGCGGTGATGCTTCATGAGCACAAAAACCAAAAATTGTGTCGTTCGGATTCAGTTCTTAGAATAAATTTTTCTTTTTTTTATCCCAACTGCGAAAATTAGCTACTGGCCTGCCAGAGTTTGCGTGCATGCATAAGCCTATATTTTTTTACAAACTGCTACATTCAACAAAATATCGGTTTTCATATAGTGGCCATTCCAAGCCTAATACGAGTTAGGAATTTTTCGGAATCATACCCCAGTAGCGGATGGAATATATTCCGAATATATGAAACTATGCATAAAAGGCCTTACATTTAACACTGAATGAGACAGGAGGTAAGTGATCGCCTCCCTTCAGCATTACCTAGAAGTTATGGAGTAACATACTACTTGTATTAAGTTATAAAAATCACTGCATTACTTTTCCTTGTATGCTACATTACAGGTAATGAGGTATGAGTTAATTAATGATAAATCCCGACGTTTCTGCATTGCGTCTTGCACGAATTTGGAACATTTATATGAAATTTTCGTCAATGAAATGTATGGCCAAATCAGCATATTTCGTCAAGGATCAAGAAAAATCGTACATGATTCATTTGGGATTTCTTCAAGACTGGAACTACTGGGTGACAACTTTTTGAAAAAAGTAATGCTTCCTTACCTGGTAATTTATTCTGTATTAGTTCTATGGTAGCCACTGGCAAATTCGCTGCTGAGTATCTTTGTTGTTTATGATCCAATTTTAATCAGTAAGGTACTATTAAAAACCACCTTTTTGTACATTTTTTTTTTCTTATATTATCCATACAGGAAGAGAAATTTTATTTAAAAAAAATTTTTTGATGTAGAAAAGAAGTGTTTTTGCAATTTTAATTTTTTGTAACATACATTATACCTTATTATTCATAACTTCCATACCGTTGGATATATTTAGTCAATATGTTCAACAAAGCTGTTTGCCTAATTGAGGTTCATAATATGTTCATATCAGCTAATGACCTTGGATGTGACCTTTAATCTTTAATTTGAGAAAAACAATTTTGTTTTATTTTTAAATTGTCTCCACATTAATTTGTATTGGAGTGTAAGTTTCTAGAGATTTTACTATTTTGATGACGACAGGTAGGCGTGGTTCTTATTTGATTCAGCTGCTCCTTTGTCTTAAATTTAGAAGAGATATATCACATATATATATATATATATATAAACATATATATTAGGGCGGGTCAAATTCTGGCTCAGCGAAATTCGTAAAATACATGTAATTTCAAGACTTTTTCTCCACTACAGCATATACAAATTCTGAAAAAAATCTGTGCGGACTTTCGTAAATAGATTCATACACATACATTCATACATTCATATTTTATAATTGAGAACAAAATCTATTTACGAAAGTCCGCACAGCTTTTTTCAGAATTTGTATATGCTGTAGTGGAGAAAAAGTCTTGAAATTACATGTATTTTACGAATTTCGCTGAGCCAGACCTCCAAAAAATTCGTCCATACAAATTGACCCGGCCTAATATATATACATATACTATAATAACTTTCTTGTATATAAAATATTCCACAAAAAAGTTATCTAAGCCTCTTAAAGGTCAAAATCATATGCATTTGAAGATTATTAAAAACAGTCATTAAACAGATCATCTCAACCGATAAGATGCTAGCTCTTATAGTAGAGAGCTGTACATAAAATTGCGCTTCATAAGCACTTGACCTAGCATAGCAATGGCTTTTCCTTATTGGTTTAACTGCCAATGTTTAGCGATTACGTTTACAGCTAGCATAGTTATATTTTTGTTTACTTTACTTTGCCAACAGATAATAAAAATTTTTTTTCACCATTTTGTTTAACTTGTTTAACAGACAGACATGCTATTTTTAGTATTATGCACAATAGCCGCAAATTACTTAGAATGAAATAGTAGAAGAACGCTGTAAAAAATAAACAACTCCAGCTTTTACTGAACTGTAAGCGGCGGCATTTAACGATCAATCTAATGACTTGTTGTCGATGCTGCAATGTTTGACGAAATAATTAACTATTGTATGTA